>ML786711.1:106645-117492 GCA_009831015.1 Picea engelmannii | reverse complement strand
TGTGCACAACATCCAAGAGGCTACAACAATCGAAGATATGGGAATAATCTATGCAACTTTAGATGATTGACAAGCAGAGTACCAGTCCAATATGATCGAGGAGGAAGGTAAGGTCATAAATCAACTCGTTGCTATTTTGATTGATTCAGGAGCAAGTCATTGCTACATTGATCCTAAGATAGTGGATAGATTACGTTTGGAGAAAAGTAAACTTGGAAAAGCAAGTTTGGTTCAGTTATCCACTGGAACGAAAAAAAGAATCCATGATATGGTGAGAAGTTGTTCCATAAGTCTTAACAACGCGAATACTAGTATTGATCTAAATATCATACCATTGGGGTCTTATGATGTTCTGATTGGAATGGATTGGTTAGACAAGCATCGTGCTGTCCTAGATTGTCATAACAAGATATTTGCATGTCTTGATGGAAATGGAAAACAAAGCACTGTGAAAGGAGTTCCAAGACCCATCTCTATAAGGGAGATTTCAGCCTTACAACTAAAAAGATGTTTTAGGAAAGGACGTAAATTGTATGTAGCTCATGTGGAAGAGCCAACTAATACAAAGGGGCCAATCCTCGAATATTTCTCGGTGCTATAGGAATTTGAAGATGTATTCCAAGAAATACCCGGATTGCTACCAAGAACGAAGATAGATTTCTCAATTGATTTAGTGCCAGTAGTTGCCTCAGTGTCAAAAACACCTTACAGAATGAGCACACCAGAGTTAAAAGAATTACAAATGCAGTTGGAGGAATTGTTGAAGAAGGGGTACATACGTCCAAGTGTTTCACCTTGGGGAGCACCAATATTTTTTTTCAAAAAGAAGGATGGAACCTCGAGGCTGTGTATTTACTTTCGACAGTTGCACAAGTACACTATAAAGAACAAGTATCCTCTACCCCAAATTGATGACCTCTTTGATTAGATAAGAGGAGCAAAGATATTCTCAAATATTGAGCTGAGGTCAAGATACCATCAGGTAAGAATCAAGGAAGAAGACATTCATAAGACAACCTTTAGGACCAGGTATGGAAATTATGAATTCGTAGTGGTGCCATTTGGACTGACCAATGCACCAGCTATCTTCATGTGCTTAATGAATGGCATATTCATAAATTATTTGGATAAGTTTGTCATAGTATTCCTGGATGACATACTTATCTATTTGAAGTCTTAAGAGGAGCATGAACATCACTTAAGACTGGTATTGCAAGTATTGAGAGAACATCAGTTGTATGCCAAGTTGAGTAAGTGTTCTTTCTATCAAAAGTAAATCCATTACTTGGGACACATTATATCCAAGAAGGGAATAACAGTAGATCTAGAGAATATTGAAGCCATTAGTGGATGATCAACACCAATAAATGTGTCAAACGTCAGATCTTTCATGGGAGTAGCTGGCTACTACAGAAGGTTCATAGTCGGGTTCTCTAAGATTGCTCATCCCATCACTTCTTTTCAAAAGAAGGGAACTAATTTTGAATGGACACTCAAGTGTGAAAATAATTTTAATCTGTTGAAGGAATTACTTACTAGTGCACTTGTGTTAAAGATTGCTGACCCAAATGAAAGTTTTGTGGTATGTACAGATGCATGTAAGGAAGGACTTGGGGGAATCCTCACGCAAAATGGACATGTCATTGGATATGAATCTAGAAAGCTTAAGGAACATGAGAGGAACTATTCCACGCATGACTTAGAACTTGCTGCCATTGTTCATGCCTTGAGGATGTGGAGGAATTATCTCATGGGGAATAAATTCGAATTAAGGACAGACCACATTGGCCTGAAGTATCTTTTTGAACAACCAACCTTGAATGCCAGGAAAACAAGATGGTTGGAATTTCTAACTGAATACGACTTCGATATCAAGCATATCAAGGGAAAGGAGAATATAGTTGCCGATGCACTTAGTATAAGAGTGCATATCATGCATACTACTGCTGTCAGTATGCATTAGTCAGACTTGAAGAGCAGAATTTTAGATGGTCTCATTACAGACCAACATTACCTATAGGTAAAGGAAAACTTACAGCAAGGAGGCGTACAACAAAAAATAAAGGAGTATGAGATAAAGGAAGACATACTACTCATGCATAAAAGTAGAATCTATGTTCCTAGTTCTGGAGAACTGAAGAATTTGGTACTGAAGGAAATGCATGATGTTCCTTATGCTGGACATCCTGGTTACCAGAAAACAATTATAGTAGTAAGAAGCTAGTTCTTTTGGCTGGGAATGGAGAAGGATGTTGCTGATTACATCGCTCGATGTATGGAATGTCAGAAGGTGAAGGATGAGCATAGGCACCCAACGGGTTTGCTGCAACCATTTCCAATCCCAGAGAAGAAATGGGAAGTGATCACCATGGATTTCATCATAGGATTACCCAGAACGAATAAGCAACATGATTCAATCATGGTGGTAGTTGACAAATTAACGAAGGCCGCTCATTTTGTGCCTATGAAGACAACGCATACATTGGCTAATATTGCATAAATTTTCATGAAGGAGATTGCTAGGTTGCATGGGATACCTAGGACAATTGTCTCGGACAGAGATACAAAGTTTACCTCCAATTTTTGAAGGGGATTGTTTAAAGGATTTGGCACAAATCTAAACTTTAGCACAACATATCATCCCTAGACAGATGGGAAAACAGAGAGGGTCAATTGAATAATTGAGGACATGCTGTGAATGTATGTGATGGATAAGCCATCTAAGTGGGAAAATTACTTACACTTGGTTGAGTTTGCATATAATAATGGGTATCAAGCTTCATTGAGAATGAGCCCATTTGAAGCCTTGTATGGTAGGAAATGCGATACTCTAGTAAGCTGGGACAAACCAGCTGATAGAGTGGTACTTGGGCCGGAGTTGCTCAAGTACATGGAAGACCAGGTGGTTAAGATCAAGCAAAATTTAAAGGTAGCTCAGGATAGGCAGAAAGTTTATGCAGACAAGAACATGACAGCTAGATAATTTAAAGTAGGGGAGCATGTACTTTTGAAAGTGAAGCCCAAGAAAAGCTCTTTGAAATTGGGTAGTTGTACAAAGTTGGCAGCCAGATTATGTGGTCCATTTGAAATATTGGATAGAATAGGGCCAGTTGCATACATGCTTGCATTGCCTGCTTCCATGAATGTGCATAATGTATTTCATGTCTCTTTACTAAAGAAATATGTACATGATCCTAACCATGTTGTTGATTGGCGTCTAATTTAGGTAGAGACAGAGGGAGATTTTCAGGTTCAACCAGTGCGAGTATTGGACAAAAAAGTCAAAATGCTCCGGAATCGAGTTATAGAGCTGGTAAAAGTTCAGTGGACCTGTTACGGTCCTGAAGATGATACCTGGGAGCATGAAGATGCCATGCGGGCAGAGTACCCACAACTTTTTGAATAAATTTGAGATTTTGATCTCTATTTTGTATATGCACTGAGGACATTTCCAAAATAAGGGGGAGGGGATGTAACACCCCAGGTTTTGAACCCCCATTTTAAATAATGTATTGTTACAATGYTGAGAGGCCAGGGTCCCAAACAATTATTAAAGGGCCAATGTGCCCAAGAAATGTAATGTTTTGATCATTATTAATAATAAACACATCATTGGCTGTTAGACAAAMAAGGACTAGAGTTATAGAGGGATATGATTCCACAAGAGAGGGGGATTGAGGGGCTAAGTGTTTATCCCTATGTTAGTTACCCTTTTTGTCTAAGGGCGGGGATCAATTATGTGAGCTTCTTGGGGAAGRCCAYGAGGTTCTTGATTCCCCACGAAGTTACTTAAACCCGCCTCTGGTCTGATGGGGGGGTTGGTCATTGGCTTGTTCACTCCTTCACTTCTCTATTCACACCATTCTATCCCTCATGCACTTTCATGCACACACTTCTGTGCACCCACTTACCCATCCATCGATCCATCCTCACCTGCGTCCCCGTCTTGTCTTGGGAAAAGGAACTGAACTGCTGAAGAATTATCCACGGGATAGTTGGCTGTAGTGGTCGCTGGTGTGATCCAGCCGTGACTTGATGCTTGCGTGTCTGAGATGCGTTGGCATGTGTCCAACATTGCTCACATGTGCGAGTCCTGAGAGTTCCATCATTGAGATTCTGGACCAGTTGCATTGGAGCCCGAATAAGGAGTAGGATTTCCTGAGGGACTGCATGGTAGAGAAGGGTGGAGGTCCATTCTCTTGGGTGGTGCAAGCTGGGTAGAAGAGAGTTGGGTACTTGGATTTCTGTGAGGGTTGGGAAGCCTATGAGAGCTTGATAGCTGACTAGTTTGGGAAACCTGTGAGAGCTGACTGGTTTGGGAAACCTGTGAGAGCTGACTGGTTTGGGAACCCAAATACACTTTGGAACCATCCTTGTGGATTCATAGCCCTGGCTCAGGGGTGACACTGCTGTTGAGATTTGGAGCAGTGGTGTCTATGGTTGGGTGGAACGTCCTTGGTCTGCAACCAATTGGTGTCATCTTTCATAAAGATAAGTGCTCTCTGTTGTGGTATCATTTTTATGTATATGAATGTATTTCGCTATATATTTAATTATCGTTTAATTGAATTTTTAGATTATGCATGCTTGCTGTATAATGCTGTGCATGTCGTTAAAGTCTTTTCTTTTATGCATCCTTAAATTTTAATAAGGTACCAGTAAGAGAAAGAAGTCCAAGGGCGAGCTTGAAGGTAGCGTACCCCGACCTGTGGGTGGCTGGGTATGTTACATGACCAAATTCAAATTTAGACATCCTTGATGGAACATACAAAAGGACCTCTGACATAAAATCAAAACCTGAACTCTAAAAGATGGATCAACTTGTCACAAATTGCTGCCCACTCGACTTTGCACAATAGACTTTTCCAGTCATGAAAACTAATTCACAAACAAACAAGTCTACACAGACTATCAAAGATAGATCAACACCTCTGAAAATCAAGTGTCTGAATGATGTAATTCAACCCTGAATCTTGCTGTCTACAATAAGACCTTGTTATCATAAAAAATAATTAGGCTTGTGCTAAATTAAGGAATGAATGAAAACTGAACTATCTCAGCATAAACTCAAAGAGAAAACCTTAGTATGCTTCTCCTTCTATCCTCCTCTTATTCCTCCCATTCCTTTTTCCTTTAAGAAAATTAGAATTGGTTGAAGTAGTTGAACTACCTCATTAGTTAAGTTAACTAAAGACTCAACCAACATTTTAGCTAGGGGAAAAAGTAATAATCATAATAAGGGTTATAAATAAATAATAACTAATAGATGGGACCCCTTGTGACTCCCTTTAGCTTCCTAAAAATCATAACATAACTAATTAATTAAGCAAAACACCTCTCCTTGTGACTCCCATCCTCACATTAACATTTAACAATTTAGCTCATCGATATTTGAAATTATTTAAAATATATATATATATATATATATATATTACTCATATATCCAAAGAAAACATGCTGTACAAAACTTCTGAAGTCAATTATCATAAAATAAATAACATAAAAACTCAAAAACCATATTTCCCACTCTGAGATGCAATCTTTCCTTGATTGTTGCTGTCACTCTTCGATTTTTCTAAGTTTTCCTTTGGCTGCTTGAGCCTTTAGGCCTAATCTCACTGATCATGTGAGAATAATCATTCCTCAAATGCATCCGGGAAGACATGGATTTATCAGAGCCATTGGAGGGTGAGGAAGGGGCAACAATGGATTTTCCTTTGTCAAGTTCATGGTGGGCCTCGGTTTTCAACCTTTTGCTAGCATGAGAGGACTAAAATGGTGAGTGGATAGGTGCAACTTGGGAAATTTGGTTAACATGTGGGGAGCAGGTAAAGACAAATTGGGCCAACCACGATGTTGGGAGACTGCCGGGTGGACAATATATTTCCATTCATCATTTTCGGGAACCTTGGGTTGCAATGAGACATGAGGGGGCACGGGAATACCAGGGACATGTGGAGCTTGGAAAGGAGGCCTTTTAGGCCTAGGTTGGACCACTCCTTGCCCAATCCAATTGAAAAATCTGGCTTGAAACAACTGACCTAACTCTTGTGAGTCAGCATCAAAGTGTATGGAGAATCTTGGCCTTCTTGGGCCTCTGTTCATATTAACTCTACCTCGGTTGCCTCTGCCATGGCTACCTCGGATGAAAAAGCTCATTCCTGCATGCATGATTGATTAGCAAATAGTCCTTTTAACAACCATACATGATAACTCTTTAAAAATATGAAATAGATTTTGGCTCAACAACATATCAAACTCATGCAATCCAATCCATACAAATTGTTTAACTATTGTCGATGAGAAGGGGGTGAGCAAAGGTTTTGGGTTATGCGAGGGGTTTGTATTGAGCGAAAAATGATAAAATGAGGGGGAAAGAAACATGGTTACTGCTCAAAGACCACAACAATCAACTGTAACGCAAATCGAAGAAAATATCATCGTAATCCAACCAAGAAACTGCGACTTCAAACTGCTTCAATACATAATTCTTCTTGAATGTAATTAAATTTTAGAACAGGGTGTGAAAAATGAATGTGGGAAGGCGATGAGGTTGTAATCAACGAAAAGAAAAATAATGATAGGGAAGAGAGCAAGTACTGTTCATAAAACTAATTAAGTAATCCATAAAACCATTATGTAAAAGGAAATAACCCAACCAAATGACCATTGTGACCCAAAAAACAATTACTGTGTACAGTTCAAACAATTTTGTGCATTAACTTGCTTATTGTTCGAAATCAAATATTTAACACTGTGTCATCAAACAAGAAAGTATGCATCCCACCCAAACCTGTAGAGGAGCTCTGTTTCTTCTCATTTATCCATTTAATATTTTAAGACAATTCCCAAATGAATAAACAATCACTTAATTCCACTCTGTTCAGTATCCAAAATCAACCACCTTCCATCAACACAGACATAGAAAGCATGCCCGATTTAATCCCTCAATTCATTTAATAATTAGATTGTAATGAAATTATACTGTCACAGATCTTGTGCTTATCTTTGCTAGGAAACATGATATTCATCAATACACATAACGAACAACCACATACATCCATCAATATTTTAAATGCAAATATCTTGACTTTTCATTTAAACTCACAGGCAACCATAACCATTTAACACATATTATGCTGTGGAACACGCATACATTCGACAAAACGTAAGAGCACTTCTCTGACTACACATGTCTAATTACTCTGAATCGAAACAACCATAATTTTGGGCTATCAATAAATATAGCGAGGTAGCAACAATAAGCCTGATCTCATCCCATAAATTGATTAAATGGCAACAAAACCATTTTGTTTAAAAAACCCGTGACCATCTCTGAGGGTGTAACCAATAATATCCATAGCATACACAGTGGATGGCCATACCATAATCACCATGAATGCAATACTCCCATGGCAATTAAAACACACAGTCATAATAATCAACAACTCAAACTAACATGTTATAGGAACGCCACACATACCCACGCATCACACACGAAGCAATGCTGTGACTTAATCAATTAAAAACAGTGTTGGGTTATCAATTCAGTAATCACAAGGACAACGACTGTGTATTTGATTTAACAAATCATCCAATTAACGATGTTGAGCTTATCCATTCAATTATAATAACAAATGTAGTGACTAGATACCAAGACGAACACCATTGTCACATAATCAACGGGGCGAGCCAATAATCAACTATGTCGACAATACACCACCAATCCATAAAAACCAACAGTATACCCGACAAACCATAATGGTCCCCTCTATCAACACTCGGGCTTGAGAAATCAAGGGTTTTCTCTATGGACCAACATAGGGAGACTAGAGTCGACTCCTCTCATTGGTGAAAACCTCCAGGACCAACGATACACACACATGGTATACCAAAATTGACTTCGTGGACAGGGTGACAATTCCCGTGATAGGAGAGGCTATGAACAAAGGAGGGTATTAACAATTCCCATTTTTTCCTTGTAATGATACTTAGCACACGCAGGGTATAACCCTCGTGGCTCTCCCAACCAACCAACTAACAATGCTGAGATGAAACAAAGCTGAGAAGAAGCAATATAACCCACTGCGCAACCTTTAGTAGCATGAACAACCCATACCCAAGTGAAGCAAAGTGCATTGACACAAGGCGTTTCAAACCCAATAAACCCCATAACAGCCAAAGACTGGGTATGGTGATATGAATGCGTGAAGACAACCAACCACCCTAGACCAAATGAAACCCTCCAACTAAACCAACAAGGATGACAGAGAGCCTTTATGGCTGCTAATACTCATAACTACCAATAACACTGTGACTACAAACTTACTGCAATGAAACCCACACCAACCATCCATTTCAGAGAAATATCACCAATTTGCATAGTTGCCAGACTTAAGGAGAGCACAAACCCATACATACCGAGTCACTATCTATTTCATAACCAGAGCAAATTCATGGATGGCAAAAAGACATACCTGTAACCAAGAGCACCTTAAAAACGCGAGTTGGACAAGCGATTCTTCCTCTGCTTGAAAGTCAGAGCTTAACCACAACAAACACAGTTGAACAATAGCCCAACTAGGGTGGCGGCCAGTGGAAAGAGTAAGGGTGACGTGCAGTAAATGCACATCGCCTCCACCCCCAGTTAATTAATTCCTTAGTACACGCCAACGAGCTTCCCATTAACTCATTCAATTAAACCATGTATCGAAACCATCACCCACTAATTGCAAATAGCGCGACCCATATCACATTTATCCATTCCCAACTTATGCCATAACATAAATCAACCATTTTTCATATAACTCAATCAAATCACATAGCTATTAACTTGTTAGCTAGGATTAACTATGATCACTTCAATTTCAATGCATTTAGAGTAGTATATTAGCATAGTTTTAATTCCTTTCTTTTGCATTTTGCTACATTGCTATTATTTCTTTCCCACTGCTCTTATTATTATAACTAACATGTCTCTTGTGCAGGTGTCCCAGTAATGGATCCAAGAACAGATAGCAATGATAACAATGGATAACATAGGTCATTGTAACTTAAAATTTGAGCCTAGAGTAGAAGAAAAAAACACATAACATGCCTTATCCATCATCCAATTGTCGCCATTTGAACCAACACATAATAAGCCCTATCCATTGCCAATAAAAACAATATCTCATCAACCATGTAAGCAGTGTCGAACAATGGCACAAACATCAAATAAGAGCCAGATATTATCTCCCAATCTACAAGGGGGTCCCACCTACTAGTATTATTTATATTGTTAGCTTATAATAATAGGATTTAGCAATACTTTGCGGGCAAAAACCTCGTTGCGATTTTAATCGTCAACAAACTGGCGACTCCACAGGGAAATTTGTTTTCAACAGATTTAGAACTCAGAACTTATGGTTTCGCAGACCAAGAACAATAGGTCAAGAAGATATATCTAGGAAGATTAAGCATCAGGGGGAAGTGAGCAGATTTAATGGAAAAATGACA
The DNA here is from genome assembly GCA_009831015.1 of Picea engelmannii. NCBI lineage: Eukaryota > Viridiplantae > Streptophyta > Pinopsida > Pinales > Pinaceae > Picea > Picea engelmannii. The sequence goes on along the minus strand of ML786711.1, from coordinate 107,994 downwards.
GGGGATTTGGGAATAACTTATGAAAAATGTTAAGTATGAAGGGGTTTATCCCTGTATGCATAATCATTCAATCCATATTTTTCTCTTTATTTCAAGGAGAAAAATTAATGGACTTGCTCTCTTATTTCTCAGATGGATGAATAAATGGAAAGAGGAAGCGGGAGATAACCAATCTCTTTATAAGACATCAGTGATAGCAGATAACAAATTCAAGTATGCCTTTAGAGGAAACATTGCAACAACTGTGTAAGATTGATTATTATCGACCAACAATATCTTGCAGGAGTGTCACTATGGCAGAACTGATCCAACATCCTATTTTCGACCAAAATCAATTAAAAATATGACAAAGCAACAAGAATCCTTACAGAACAAGGTTGCCAAAAATTAAAACAGTAGAAATAAAATTGACATAAATGTAAAAATAGTAGGAAATGCTTAAAAAATAAAGCATAAATCATACTATTGTAAGGAAAAAAATAAAAAGCGCAAAAATGAAACCAGAGCTAGGTTAATAGTATACAGAAAAACCAAACAACATTAGAACTTTTCACGTTGGTCCCTCACAATATTTCAAGCGAGAACCATTAGTGATGTAGGAGAAAAATTGCTCTTGTAAATCCTTTAGAATGTAAGAGTTAGTATCCAGGACAAAAGCAATTTTGAAGGGACCCAAAAATAACACTTGGAACTCTAAGGTAATTATTAGTTCTTTAACGTACAGAATTAGATCATCAAGATAGATATAGATACCAACCAGTTCATCAAGAGTTGTGTGTATAGGTCTTTTAAAAGCGGTACTTGCATCAGGTAAGCCAGAAGGCAAGCATTTATAATTCATGGTACCCCAATTTGTGATAAGAGTGGTTTTGTGAACATCTACCCCTTTTCCCTTGATTTTACTGTAACCCAAAATTTTGTCAAGTAAGGACCTCAGATGTGACCTTACAAACTGATGCAGAATCATTTCCATATTGAGGGGAGAAAAAGGATTTCTCATAATAGCTTGACTGAAAGTTCGAAAACTAATGTAGGTTCTAATAGGATAAATGGTATTTGGAAAAGGTACCCAATTGGAAACCAATTCAGAGTAGACTGGAAAAATAATCCCAACATTTAAGAAATTTTCCAACTGCCTTTGAAAAGTTGCTTTAAATGCAGAGTTCATATGCCTATGTTTTTGCCTATCTGGTTTTATTCCTTCCTTGATGTGAATAACATGTTGTGTAAGACCAAGATCAAATCCACGAAGATCCTCATAGGACCAAGCAAAAACATTTTGAAATCCACCAAGTATCTTGGCAAACCTCATTTCTTCTTTATCAGAACATTGGGTACTTATTTTAACA
>ML786711.1:86302-105858 GCA_009831015.1 Picea engelmannii | reverse complement strand
ATAATAGGTTCGAGATAAGCGCCCAAACAGTTTGGGTGTATCATTCCATCAATTTGTTGCTAGAAGAATGTATCTTACGTACTAGGTTCACAACAAGATCAAAATCTCTGAAAGCTGAAAGGTGACCACAACCAATATTATAGGCGTTTTCAATGCCCAATAATAAAGCTTCTAATTTGGTGACATTGTCCATACAAGAAAGGCATTGGTGGCGATGGTAGTTTTTTGTCTCTAGCAATGGATGCTCCAACTTCATGCACCATGGTATAATATGGTACTTCTTGTAGTGCCAAATGATCAAGTGTGAACTTTGGAAATAAGTGGGATGGTTTGGTTGAGCCATATATCTTGATATAAGTCCCATTCTCCAAATGAACCAATCCCCAATATTGCTAATTGAAAGCCTTTCCTTATATGACATGCATGGTGTTGGAGCATAAAATAACAGTTGGAATAGATGGATTAATAAATTCTCACATATTTTGTTATAATGGACATGATATTTGTGCTCACATAGCTCTGAGGCATAGACATGGATGTGAGGATCACTCAATTTCCATTGCTAGTTCATATGTAAAAAGGCATGGACCATACATACTACACCAAAAAACTATGAATACATGTGAACAATTAGAATCTGTTATATAATTTGATATATAATCCTCCAAGGTGGAAGAAAGGATACTAGCCCAATTAAATACATGACTATTCATTTTGATTGTGTGCATCAAGGGGACCCATGTTTCCATCAAGGGAACCCATGTTTCCTTGAACCCATGGCATTGGATTCTCTATAGAGTCTGCAAAGTAGATTTGTTTCCAATTTGTATGGGTGCCTTAGCATTATGGTGGGATAGGTATTGGATTTATTGGTTTTGAATTGTGTCTCTGGGACCCACTAGTTCTTCATCACTTCTTGTTGGGTATGTGTTATATTCTTTGCACGACTAGCCCTAGTGGTTTTTACGTTGCGTCGAGTGCGTAGGGGGGTTTGGGGGGGCGGCGCTAGGCCCCCTCTTCAGGAGTTTGGGGGTAGCGCCATCGAGAATTTTTTTCCTTGAGAAATGTGTTTCATTTTTGCCTCATTTTTCGTGTTGCCTCGATTTTCATGTCCATTGTTGGATGATTTTTCGGCACAAGGTTTTTTCCGATGGTTTTCTATTTCCGATTAAAGAATTGGGTTTGTTTATCCAGGTCATTGGGTTAGGGTTTTGGATGTTGTTGGCTCATATATGTATATTATATTGTAAACAACGTATCACTATGAATGAATATAAAATATGTTGGTTTTCCCGGTTTGGGTTTCCAGGGGAAAAATCTCTCTGTAATGTGTGTATTTTCCACTATATATTTTCTGTTCTTTTATTTAAAATATGTTTGCAGTAAAATATTGTACAAGTTTAAAATCTACATTTGGTATCAGAGCTTTGTTGGCTTCAGGGGGACACCTTTGTGGTCATGGCTCGGGACTGTGATAAGCCTTGTTACAATGGGAGATCTGTGGTATTGATTTTTCAGGTGAAAAGAAATGGAGAGTAGTTCAAAAATGGAGATCAAGAAGTTTAATGGGAAAAGTTTTGAGTTGTGGAAGCTCAATATGGAAGATCTGTTGGTGGACAAAGATCAGTGGATCATGGTGGATCTAGGTATTGCACCTACAGGAACTTCAACAAATGACTAGAAAAAGTTGGATCAGAAGGTGAAGAGCACAATCCGACTGTGTCTCTCAGATTCAGTATTACTGAATGTGTGAGAGGAAGATATAGCCAAATATTTATGGGATAAGTTGGGGAAGTTGTATCAATGTAAGTCCCTAGTAAATAAACTATTCCCGAGAAAGAAGCTGTATAACCCGAGGATGAGAGATGGAGAATTGGTGGCATAGCATTTGAATGCCTTTAATACTATGGTAAGTCAATTAGTATTTGTTGAGATTAAAATTTCAGATGAAGATAAGTGTTTCAATTTACTATGCTCTTTACCAGACTCGTGGGATAGTCTGGTTGTGGCCATAGGTAGTAATACAACTTCCTTGAAGTTTGATGAAGTGGTCTCATCCTTGTTGTCGGAGGATATGAGATGGAAGAAAATGGAAGGAGAGAGCACAAATGCATTATTTGCAAGAGGATGCTCCCAGGAAAGAAATAGATCTAAGTCCTCAAGTGGGAGATCCAATTCTAAGGGAAGATCTAAGTCTCTCGAAAATTTTATAAAGGTATGTTGGAGATGTGGAAAAGAAGGGCACTATAAGAAGAAATGTAGATCCAAAGTTGAGAAAAATAAGGGATCTGAAGAATCTTCTTCTACAGAAGAAAATACCTCCAAGGAAGAAGGAGGGGATGTGAACTTGGCTTCTTCAAGCACACATGCAAATCATAAGGCATGGTTGGTTGACTCAGGTGCATCCTTTCATATGACTCCCCATAGGGAGTGGTTATGTGAATATGAAGGGTATGATGGAGGTAATCTTTTCCTAGTTGATGATTCAACAACCAGAATCACAGGTCGAGGAAAATTCGAGTTGAGCCTCATAGTTGGAAGGATTAGAACACTACCTGGTGTTATGTACATCCGAGGATTGGCCATAAATTTGATTTATGTAAGAAAAATGGACGATGTAGAGGTAAAAACAATATTTGAAAAGGAAACTTGCAGGATGGTTCAAGGAGCAATGGTGTTGCTGAAGGGAGTTTGGTTTGGAACTCTGTATATGCTGCAAGGAAGCACTATTAGTGATGGGTGTAATAGTTCCATTTTTACTGATATTGGAGTTGAAGAATAAATAACTCCTACAGTCTCTGGAGAAAAGGTTATGCTATGGTATCAAAGACTAAGGCATATCAGAGAAAAGGGTCTTCAACTACTACATGATAAAGGTATGGTTGAAGGTATGTCTAACTGCTCTCTGGATTTTGATTTCTGTGAACATTGTGTATATGGGAAATGAAATCGGGTAAGATTCCCTTCTTGTGCAACGAGGGAAGAAGGAATTTTACAACTAGTTCACAACGATGTGTTTGGACCTGTGTCAGTTCCATCATTGGGAAAATCTGTGTACTATGTCTCATTTATAGATGACTTCTCGAGGAATACTTGGATATATTTCCTCAGGAAGAAATCTGAAGTATTTGAAAGGTTTAGAGAGCTTAAGGCTCTTGTTGAGAATCAAACAAAGAAAATAATTAAGGTGCCGAGGACAAATAATGGCGGAGAGTTATGCGGGAATGAATTTGAAGAATTCTGTAAGAAGTGCGGTATAGCAAGGCAAAATAATACTCCATATACACCTAAAAAAAATGGAGTTACAGAAAGGATGAACATGACGCTGATGGAAAAATCAAGGTGCATGCTCAGTGGTGCTGGGTTAGGGAAAGAATTATGAGCAGAGGTAGTGGGTACTGCATGTTACCTGGTCAACATATTACCCTCATTAGTGTTGGATGGAAAGACTCCACAAGAGGTATGGACTGGTAAGAAACCTTCTCTCACACATCTCAAGGTATTTGGTTGTGAGGCCTATGTTTATGTTCCAAAGGAAAACAAGAGAAAGCTAGATAAGAAGGCTGGAAAGTGTATCTTTATTGGGTATAAAGATGGTCTCAAAGGTTATAAGATTTGGAACCCCAAAACTAAGAAGGTTGTGTATAGATGAGATGTGGTATTTAGAGAAATCAAGGATGTTGTTAAACATGAAGTCCTACCAAGTAAGAAAGAACCAGAGAAAATAGAGTTTGATTTAAATGATGATGAATTAGAATCTACACAAGAAAATGAATCAGAAGAATATCCTCATACTCTAGTATTGAGGAGATCGGTTCAAGAAATAAGGTTACCAGAAAGGTATACTCCATTCGATTCCATTCAAATTTTTCTTTGCCTATTACTGATGATGATCCTAGAATTGTCAGGGAGGCATTGGATTCAGAGGATGGAAAGCTTTGGAAAAAGGCCATGGATGAAGAAATGACAACCTTGGATAATAATGAGGCTTGGGATTTAGTGGAGTTTCCAACTGGAAGAAAGCCCATTGGAAACAAATGGGTATTTAAAAAGAAGATGAATGCAGAAGGAAAAGTGGAGAAATACAAATCTCGGTTAGTAGCAAAGGGTTATTCCTAGGTTGAGGGAATTGATTTTGGTGAGATTTTTTTATCATGTTGCCATGTTAACTTATATAAGATTTATGTTATCTGTTGCAGCTACATTTGAATTTGAAATAGAACAGATGGTTGTGAAGACACCATTCCTACATGGGGATCTGGAAGAAGAAATCTATATGAAGCAACCGTAAGGCTTTGTTGTGAAGGGAAAGAAGGAGCTGGTATGTAAGCTGAAAAAGTCCCGGTATGGTTTAAAACAATCACCAAGGATGTGGTATAAAAAATTTGATACTTATATGCTGGGACTTGGCTTCACAAGAACCAAAGAGGATCATTGTGTGTATTTTAAATTGATTGGTGATCATTTGATTTATTTGGTCTTGAATGTGGATGACATGTTGCTGATAGGAAACAAAAAGGAAATTATCTAGGATGTGAAAACTCAGTTATCCTCTAAATTTGACATGAAGGATCTCGATGGTTCAAATTTCATTTTGGGCATGGAAATTAAAAGATATTGGAAAAAGAGGAAACTTTGGTTAAATGAGAGAAAATATGTTGAGACAATATTGCATAGGTTTAATATGCAGGAATGTAAACTGGTCAAGGTCCATATTCCTGTTGGTGTAAAGTTATCTGCGGACCAGTGTCCCAAGATGCAGGAAGAGGAGGAGGACATGTCTCATGTTCCATATGCGAGTGCAGTTGGTAGTTTGATGTAGGCAATGATCTATACTAGACCGGACATTGCACATGTAGTGGGAGTTTTGAGCAAGTATATGTCAAAACTAGAGAAGGAGCATTGGAAAACAATAAAAAGGGTTTTCAGGTATTTGCATGGCACTGCTAGCTATGGATTGTGCTACCAAAAAATACCAAGATTGGATAGAGTGTTGGACATACATGGATTTTTTGATGCAAATTGGGCTGGAGATTTGGATCGTAGGATATCTACAAGAGGGTATGCATTTAACCTATTTGGAGGAGAAATCAGTTGGATGAGAAAAAGACAGGCTGTAGTGGCACTTTCAAATACAAAAGCTGAATACATTGTAGCCACTCATGGTTACAAAAATTGTGTTCAGGTATTGGGTTGGTACAACAAGCTGTAAGGATAGATTGTGACAAGCAGAGTGCAGTTTTTCTGGCGAAGAACCCGACTTATCATTCAAAGACAAAGCATATTGATATTCAATATCACTTTGTGAGAGACATGGTTGAAGACAGGAAAGTGTTGTTGATGAAGGTGGACACTTTGAAGAATGTTGTAGATTCATTAACAAAATCTGTGAGCATTGAAAAGTTCTCTTGGTTTAGAGGATCCATGGGCATTCCTGCCTTGGATTGTTGACTATGTAACCCTGTAACCCCTTGTATGCAAAGAAAACAAAAAGTGGGAGAATGTTGGGTATGTGTATTTTTCCTCGGGAAATGTGTCGCATTTTTGCCTCATTTTTCATGTCACCTCGATTTCCGTGTCCATTGTTGGGCGGTTTTCGGCACATGGTTTTCTATTTCCAATTAAGGAATTAGGGTTGTTGACTAATCCAGGTCATTGGGTTAGAGTTTTGGATGTCGCTGGCTCCTATATGTATATTGTATTGTAAACAATGAATCACTATGAATGAATATATAATATTCTGGTTTTCCGGGTTTAGGTTTCTAGGGGAAAAATATTCGTGTAATGTGTGTATTTTCCATTGTATCTTTTTTGTTCTTTTATTGAAAATCTGTTTGCACTAAAATATTGTGCAAGTTTAAAATCTACACTTCTCTGTAATCTAAAGGGAATTGTAGCATCCAATCTTTAGTGATTTTATTCTCCTTAGTGGGGAACTTGTAGCATGTGTGAAATATTGATGACTTGAATGAGGAGATGGTGTTTCTTTACTTGTCTCTAATGATCCTACTGTCCACATCTTATTGACAAACAATCTATGAGATTTCTTCAGCGCATGGGAATGTGACTACATGAGCAACTACCTTGTGAAGTCTCGAAAGACTTATCATCTGGTATACACCCAGGTCTTGGTCATCATCTGGAAATTTAGGGTAAGACTCATGTTGAAACATTTAATAGAGTTCTCCCCACTAATATGATACAAATTTATCCACATTGCAAAGGGTGTCATCATATATGGGCCCTGAGGCACTGGTTCCTGTATCCTCTTCCTCCTTGTTTGAAGTAATCTCAATGATTGGATCCTTTCCACTTATTCTCTTATAAGTGTCCATGGATGTTCATGTAATTCACCCATATCAACAATGGAAAACATAACATAGTTAGTATCTTTAAGAAATGAAAATGTCAGTGTAGAGGGATGCTATTATAGGAAAGGATCTTATCTAGTGGCTCCAGGTGAGTTTTGCATGATGACCAAGTAGATAACAGGGAAGAGTCAAGGTGAAAGAGAGTTTTTCTTGGTCCTTGGAGGAGGAAGTGAAACCCAAGGCTAAGGTCACGATGGAGAAAAAATTCACCGAAACCTTTTTTCACTTTCAAGATTGCTAAATTCAACCCTAAACTATTGCACTTAAGATGCACACATGGGTCTACAAGGTGGTTCATCAAGGGATTTGGGACTTTCTAGGCACAAACCTCGACCTGCATTGGGAGCAAAAAATTAACTTAAAACAAAAATGGATATGTCGTCGACGTCGAAGGATTTTTGAGATATGAAATGCATGCATTTCAAGGGTGTGGTGAAAAGGAGTGGGGGGGAATGGGGTGGTCTCATCATATTTTATTTTAAACTCACACGACAGGGTTAAAAAAAAAGGGAAAGGATTGTGGTTCACCTATCCATACACTATTATGTTCATGTGCCCCCCTTCCTCCTTTCCTTTCTTTCACATTACTTGAAACAAAATAATATTGAAATTTGGAAAGTTTGGGGCTTACTTGTCATGTAGTGAGTGGCCAATCGGTGAGGTAGAAATCACGATTGGAAACATGGTGCCTAAGCTCTAGTTGGTTCTTGGTGCGATGGTGAATGTGTAAATGACAAATGGTGCAGTGAAAAGGGGAGAACAAGGTTTTTCATAGTTTTAAAAAAATGCCCATTCGATATTTTACAAAGTCTAACTAATCAAATCAACTGTCAAATCAATGTATCACAAGAGAAAATAATTTGGGAGATGTGATAAAGGACTTGTTGCAAAGGAGAATTTTTCTGGCATGTAATGTATCACACATTTTTTTTTTGGTGTGATATATCGGAATCAAGAAAATATTATCTGTGCGACATGTCTCATGGAGAAAGAAATGATGATGCGATGCGTTACTAAAAATAAATAAAACAAATTGTGCGATGTGTTGCTAAAAAAAAGTAAATTTATTTGATATGTCACAAAGAGGAAAAAATATGGATGTGATGTGTCGTGGAGAGGAAAAATTATGGATGCGATGTGTCACAAGTGAAACCCCCGTCGAATGCTTTGATGGTTGGGTTGGCCAAATGAAACCCCAACCAACTAAATGAGGAAAATCGACCATGAGGTAAACCCAGTCATAATGTTTTGACCAACAATGGAGATCAATGCTTAAAGGGAATTTTTTTTGTAACCAACAACAATTAAATTTTTTTTGGGGTGAATTGGGTAACTAGGGAAGAAGAAAAACGTCCAAAGGGTATGCAAGCTCGCCTAGGTAAGTATATATCCGCCCAGAAAGTAAATAAAATTCCCAGGTAAGTTTAAATTCATCCAGGCAACACAGGAATGCTATGTATAGCCAGTGGGAAAACTAAAAGTGCCCAAGAATGATAAATTATGTGAACGGGTGCTATAAAATAAAACTTTACTTCAAAAAAGTATGTACAACACATTTCAACTCATAACAAGGATACCCAAGAACATAATTCACTAACTCTGAGATGTCATCATTTAAATGGGATTTTTATTATGTTCAAGAGAAAATTACAAAGGGGTGAGCGATACACAAAATCTATGTATTGTTACTCATGGACATTACAAAATTGCAAAGGCCAAGTCTCAGAGATGCCTTTGCTTAGAGTGGGCAGATGCATTAACTCCTTCATCCACCCAATTTCAAGTAGGTTGTCTTCTTCAAGATCTAATTTATGCTATTGTCGTTTCCCATTTCTCCTTGCATCTCCCTTCCTTTTTTTTCTTCATTGATGCTCTAATTAATTTTAATGGGATGCTCTTGGAAGGCCAACAATCACAACTGTTTGTTTCACCTTCGCATTGTGCCAAAAGAAAAAAATAAAATGAAATAAATCAAACATGTATATTTACAACATTTACAAATATTTTCCAAGATACAATTTAGATCACACCTCCTGATTTGAAGGCTTTTGGTCCCCAAAAGCTGGACCATTAGGGAGACAGAAGCATAAGGCCTCTATTTTCCTCCACATATCCATCATTCCATTGCTCAAGAAGGTGGATAGTTTCATGATTGTATTCCCTTGTTTCACTGCTAGAGGATTTGTGCTCTCTCTCTCTCTCTTGATATGCTTTGACAAGGTATGCCTTGCCACCCTTGACTAAGCGGTACTTGTTTTCTCTCCTGTAGAAGGTAGCATCCATATCCCACAAGTAGAGGCTACCCAACATCACTCCACATGCATCCAATGGTGAAACTTCACATTCTACCCCATCAACATAGCTGGCACTAATGGAAAACTTTATTTTACATATTCGAGTAATTCTCATAACAATTTTCTCTTGCAACCATACTAGTGAACTTGGTTGCACTAGATCATAGGTTTCTAGACCAATCTCTTTAACTAATATTTCAGAAACAAAATTGCATTGAGAACCACTATAGAACAGGGAATTTACCTTCTGGTTCTTCATTTGAAATTTGATCTTGAATAACTCATGTTTATCTTCACTCACCTTCAGCTATTGCAATGTGGTGCAAACTGTAAGTTCATCAAGATCATAGGTGCTCACTATTTCTTCTTTATTTGTCTCAGTAGCGTCCTTTGTTTTCTTCTTGGAATTTAGCCACTTTTGACGAAATTCTGGATGAAGTCTCCAACACTTCTCTTCTGTGTGTCCATCTATATTGCAATGTTTGCAGTGCCTATTAGGATCCATCCTTTTTTCAGCGGTGGCTGCTATCTTCTTTTCTCTTCTCTTGTTGGTTTCTTCTTGGCCCATGTGATGTTGTCTTTTCCTGGAGTCCAACTCAATGTAGAGAGCCTTCTTTCTCACCTCATCTATTATTCTCACACCATGCAGCTGCTACTGTCTTCATATATGGCCAAAAATTCCTCCAAGGTACTTCATCACCACCCTAGGCTCTTCCAAAGAGATACCCAACTCGATGGCTTGCCTCCTAAACTTAGAAGTGTACTCTTGCACTCCTTGTCCCTGTTCTTGTAGAAGGTACTGCCAATTCATGAGTTGTTCCTCTTCGTAGCCTATGGGATAGAATTGTGACTTGACCATGACTTGAATTCCTCCCATTTCATCACCATGGGATACTTGCCTATCCTTAGTGCATCCACATAACTCTCCCATCACAGTAGAGCATGTCCGATCATCTTCAAACGGGAAAAAGAGATCTGTTGTGTTTCTTGGACTTGATAAATACCAAAGTAAAATTCCAATTGTTTCAACCAACTATCCAAGGATTTAGCATTAGTTTTTCCATTAAACATGGGTATTTATAACTTTGCTTCAACTTTGAAAACAACACTAGAAGATGAAGAAATGTTGTTGTCATTACCTATGTTTCCAAGCGTCTCTCCTTTGGAACTTTTTGGACCAAAATTTTGTTCGTCATGCTTAGTCTCTGTTGAGTGTGCTTCCTTACCCTTCATTACAAGAAACTGCGTCACCAACTCTATCAATGTAGCAATGCTTTGCTTCAGCCGAGCCAATATGATCTTTGGTCCTTCCCTATCATCTTCTCCATGATGGTGCCCTACCATTGATGGTTCTCTACTTCTCTGTCGACCTAGTAGCAATGCTTATCCACTGTTTTGGTACTGGTTGCGGGTGTTTACCATGCAGGTGTTCTCCAAGACTTCAGAACTTGCTCTGATAACATCTGATCTGTAAATGGTAGGCCTATGGCATGTCCATCTCACCAACATGGATTCTACTGCGAAATGCAACTTTTATTTCTATCCTGAGATTCTTCGTTTGGTTATAATCCTTGCAATATGAAAACCATTTGAGTCGACTAAATAATAAACCAGTCAACCACCCACTAGTCGAGTCGGCCTTATGGATGACAGTCGAATGCTCCGATGGTTGGGTCGAATGAATGGAACCTCGGTCAAACTATTTGATGGTCGGGTCGACCAAATGACAGACCAGTCGAATGATTTGATGGTCGGGTCGACCAAATGAAAGCCTGATCGAGTTACTTGATGGTTAGGTCGATCAAATGATAGCTCGATCAAATTATTTGATGGTCAGTTCGACCAAATGAAAACCCTGGTCAAATGCTTTGATAATCAGGTCGGCCAAATGAAACCCCCATCGAATACTTTGATGGTCGGGTCATCCAAATGAAACCCTGGCTGACTTAATGATGAAAATCGACCACGAGGTAAACCTGGTCGAAATGAGTCGACCAACAATGGAGATAAATGTTTAAAGGGTGTTTTTTTTGTAATCAACAACAATTAAAATTGTTTGGGGCGAATTGGGTAACTGGAGAAGAAGAAAAATGTCCAAAGGGTATGTAAGCTCGCCCATGTAAGTGTATATCTTCCCAAGAAGTAAATAAAATTCCCAAGTAAGTTTAAATTCATCTAGGCAACAAATGAATGCTATGTACAACCAACGGGAAAAACAAAATTCCCAACAATGATAAATTATGTGATTGGTGCTACAAGATGAAAATTTACTTCAATAAAGTATATACAACACACTGCAACTCATAACAAGGATACCCAAGTACAAAATGTACTAACCCAAGAAATGAAATTACAAAATTTCATAGGCCAAGTTTCAAAGATGCCTTTGCTTGGAGTGAACAAGCACATTAAATCATTCATTCATTCAACTTCAAGTAGGTTGCCTTCTTCGAGCTCTAATTTCTTCTACCGTCGTTTCCCCATTTCTTCTTGCATCTTCCTTCCTTTTTTTTTCTTCACTGCTGCTCTCATTAATTTTAATGAGATTCTCTTGGAAGGCCAACAATCATAGTTGTTCATTTCACCTTCCCATTATGCCAGAAGGCAAAAATAAAATGAAATAAAGCAAACATGTATATTTACAAGATTTACAAATATTTGCCAAGATACAATTCAAGTCACAAACTGAAACATTTGCAGAAAATAATAAACAACAATGCACTATTGAATAAATGAACCATGAAGGTGCTTGCTATTATCCTCCTTTGAAGAAATAATTCATTTTTAGGAATACAACAAGAAGCATAGAGCTTTCCTATCCTCCATTGAGTTCGATAATGAATTATACACTACCCAATTTTGACTTTCCACCCACCCTTCTCTGTTACATTGTATTTCCTATATAACTAAGGGTGGACTATTGGACTCCCGAATTACATGACTGTTCGGTTATGGCTTCCCTACTCTTCCCATTCCCATTACAATTGGATTTTCTAGAGCCAAAATAAATCATTACATAATATTGCTTCCTACTATGGTGCTCCTCAGGAAGGTGAGAGACTCTAAATATTTGGGGGTGAAGGGATTCCCCCATGAAAATTTGGTATATATGATGGCCAACTATAGGTGAATCTATTAATTGATCGTGGACTTGCGATAAGGGTTTAGGGGAACCAGTTGATCGAGAAGAAGACAAAATCCTTCTCCCTAGACTTACCCTTTTCAAAACACGAATATCTGTAAAACTATGAATGTTGGTTTCTTTCCTGCAACGAGGTTCCAAATTGGCTCTTCATTTTGATTTGGACAGGAATTAGCTCAAACTGTGTATGACTGCCATCTCTCAATTTGCATCCTACTCTCTTTGGTGACAAGTACTCTCTTACTCGCAAAAACAAGTGAAGTTTCTTGCTGGTTTGATTATGGTGAATCCTGATAGTTCTTTCTAGCGAAAATAACCAGATGAAGGAGTGTATCATTCCTACTATCACAACTAAGATAGCTCATTCTATACCCATCTCTTTGCTAAAAAATGGAATTTTCCTTGTTCTCTGCTTCATCTTATAACTTATCGTCCAGTCTCTCTTGAGGTATGACGATGAGGTAAGGATGTGGGTAACATTGTCCTGTTTGACTCTTCTCATTTAGAACATGTGTCATCGTCATCAATCCCTTGAGGTCCGTATGATCTCACACGAGCCAATGATATGTAGTTCCCCTCTTCCCTATCATCTTTCCTATGCCTTCAATACTTGTATCCTGTATGCTTAGTGTGAGCAGGAACATGGCCATCGTTTGTTTAAATCATGAGTGTGATGATCAACATTTGCTTGCTTCGATAGTATTTTGGTACTTGAAAATCCAAAGCAGTTATTAACCATCGTACGATAATAACTAATTTGAATTAAATCCATCCTATGTTTATCTAAAATTCCTTGTACTTTATTGTACTTATTCTATTATGTAGGGATATTGGATGTGTGAGAGGTTAGGTTGGGTGATACATGTATAAGAGAAGTCTCATCATTTGTCATCATTATACAAGTTAGCAATGTGTATCTGTGTGAGCGGCTTTGTGGGACATGAGAAAGTTGATGGATACGGAACCATAGGTTATGTGTGGGGAGTTCATTCGGTGAGTTCGCAGGGTATGGGGTTTCAACATTATTTGGTTTTTAGGTGTCAATGTTTTTAGGTCAGAAAAAATCCCACGAGCGATTGCTTGCGAAGATTCTCCCAAACTGGACTAGGCATGCGGTTTGAAGGTGAGCCTTTGAAAAATCATTCTCACCAGGTTTTGTTCACGACGTGATCTTGGGAAGGTTTTGCTCACGGCGTGGTATTGGGAATATTTTGTGGTGCCTCAGGGTCAACTTTTCATGGTGTGAAGGTGAAATAGGTTACCAAGGCACAGTCAACTTTGCGGTGAATAAGTCTACATCTTTGAATACCACAAAGGGTGGGGTCCGCAATGGTGGGGCCCTCAGGGAAGGTCATACGGCGTGAGGGCTCACGGGTCTTTAGAAGCTTATGTCTTAAGATTATTTCTATTTTCTACAAGGGAACATGTGAGCATACTGTCATGATAATATTCACGTCTATGTGGGTCGTTACGATGTACATGTGCATATGTAATATAGTTTTAAATGAACACATTACCGTGGGCACAAACCAATATAAAAAATTTAAAGTAATATCCTTGTTTATGGTTCTCCCGAGTCCATGGGAGGGCTTGTATAGTGTTGGTTCATCTAATTATGTCCCTTCACAGGTGATCTTACTGTTCTCCAGTCTAATATAGGATTTAATCCCTTGCATTTCGTTACGATGTTTTTTTTTTTTTTTTTTTTTTCCCATTTTTCTATTGAATGCATCGTGTTACCCGGGAAGAAAGGGTATATTCTCATCCTCCATGGTCAAATGAAAACATGAGTGCATTTATTATACAAATAAAAATAATTCCCATCTATTTTAAATCCAATTAATTTGACTGAAACCTGCTCATCAAAATAAATTCCCATCGGTTTTCACATGGCAGGTCCTTTTCCTTATTCACTTTAATTTGAAACTCGAGAGAGTATAAACCTGGCCTCTTTTAGACTTGACCATGCTAAATGCAATGAGGTTTTTGGTTTGTTAGGTCAGGGGTGATAGCAAATGCGTGATATATTCAATTTATCCTGCATGTTTATGGAGTGTAGTTTGGCAAGCGAGATTCCTGAATAAATCTCCCCCCCTTTTCTTTGTTAATAGATCATTAGAAGGATAATATATTGAGTGGATGATCTCCATGATTTCCATGATTAGATATGCATAGGATATTAATGGTAACCAACGACCAATAAGATCTTAGGGGAAATTGATACCATATCTTGTGAAAAAAATAAGATGAATTGATTTGGCAAGGCAGGCTAGGTCCCACATTGAAGTTTTTTAAATTCCAAACTTTGAATCACCAAGAATAAGCATCCCTTTAACTAGGGAAGAATTTGTCAATTCCACCCGATCATGAATTTTAATAGATAAGCTATACATTTCCTTGTGAAAGAGATGAGGGATAATAGTTACCCAAGGTGCATCACCATACAAACTATGCTACTTGTTCATCTTCCAACATCCTATGGGTAATTGTAACAACCCTAGCTGAATATATGCTTAGGGATTATTAAGAAAAATTTATCAGGCAATTAATTTTTCCTAACATGTTATTAACTAAACAAAGATTGGTATAATGATATTAATTAAATATTAATTAATTAATTAATGGTTATAATTTTGATTGATTTAATTAATTACCTATCGCATTGAATGAACAAGGTAATAAATTTAAGAGGGTTAATAAATTATATTGTTTAATTAAATGATCTACGTATACTAGGGGATAAGAAACATTAATAAATAAGGAGAAGGAGCATTAATAATAGGATAAGGCATTAATAATCAGATAAGATAATAAATGTGTAGGTAAGGAAATAAATGAGGAGAAAGGGCGGTGAAGGAGGGATATGAGCGGAGGAGGCTTACAGAAGGAAGGGGATTATCATTCTACTTGTTTTGGAGAGGGTTCTCTTGGATTTTTGGAAGGGGGAGTTTTTTTTAGTTCTGCAGTCGGGAAGGATCAGTACAGGGGGCACCGGTTTGTTGGGGGTTTTGGGCACGGGGGCTAGGATATCCATATGGTATCCTGGAGCTAGGAAGCTGTCCTAGTTGGCAGGGAGGAAACAAGGTTTGGGCAGAGTTGGTCCGTGGCTTCAAGCTGGGCAAGGCAACAACATGAAGGTCAACAAGACAAGCGAAGGGTTAGCATCAGACCAAGGTATTTTAATTTACGTATTTTTTTTATTCTGTTATGAAGTTATTATTCGTTGATAAATTTAACATGCGTATGTGCTGAATTAAATGAAAATATTGAGTTTTTTGCATTCTAGTAGAAGTTAGTGTTTCAGTTTATGGAATAAATTGATGTTTAAATTAATACGGTTACTACACATGGTATCAAAGCGCCTCGTTCACAATCTGGAGCCTTAAGGGCCAAGTTCCCAGCTCCAACTCCAACTCCACCTAACCTGCAAACCAAACACATAAATTTTAACACAAATATAAATATAAATGAAATACATATTGAAAATGTAAAAACAAATATCACAATAAAAACAAAACTTTAAAGACCAAAGACAAAACTAGGCTACAGTATAGTACTAGGATCCTGCTCATGTATTTTCTTTGATGCTGTTTGAAGTGAACTCCAATTTCCCTCAATTTTATCTCAGTGTCTCCTCAATGCTCACCGGGTTTCTTGGATTTCACGGTAGTCCATTGGGGAATAATAGAATTCCAAATTACACAGTTGGGTATAGTAAACGAAAATATCAAAATTGCCAGGCCAGAAAGAAGATTATGAATTTCGCATCACCCAGGAAATATACATAGTGTGCCCAACGCTACAAAAGCAGGGGCCAATGCTAAGACCGGAGCTGAAGGGAGAGAACCACTCCACTTTTTCTAGAAGGTTATCCTTTGAAGATAAAAACTATCCACAAAACAATTCTATTCCTTGAATGATACTAGAGTCTTCTTTAAAAACTAAACAGGGGTTGAAATTCAACCATAAAACCATCAGAGAATCAGAGTCACCATAACAAAAAGATGAATTTCCCAGAATTTCAACCAAGTCTTCTACAAGAGAGGGGGCATATTGTTCAAAATTGAATTCTGAGACCAACCAGAAGCCTTTTCAATCTGCTGAAAAAGGTGAGGATGAAGACGTCCACTTACCTGAGAGTCCAGCAAGAAGGAGCTCACAGAATGGGCCCTACAGCCAATATCCAAGTTGTATGCAAATCTCCAATCTCCAAGTCCACACAAGATTCGAGTCAGATCTGCTAGATGGCTGAATAGAAACGCAGACCATTACCCTACTAATTGTTTGTCTCTGAATTCCAACCACCAGTTCCCATGATTTGGATCCTGATCAGTTCAATCCATATATGATAAATCATTAGAATCAGCTCATAAACTAGAAGAAAATTGCAATGAGCATAATTGTAATTCATACTTGCCACCCATCTTCAATTGTGTTCATATCATTCCCAAAGGTACCAGAGATGACCCACATCTGTGATAGGCTGAACTCAAAAGGCTTCTATATATGAGGCATCCATACGTTTAGACTGGATTTTGCACGGTAGTACTGGTTCCCCATCACGTATCCCACTGCATGTTGTATATATAAAATCTCAAACCATTAGAAATACATCTAGTTCTATCAGGCTAAGGATAGCATAAGAGTTATGAAATGAAATTTCTAGAGGTGCCAATCTCAATGTTGTAACAACAATGAACTGTATCATGTTATAGATGACAAAATTATAGAAAAAAATGAAATTTGAGTCGGCGCTGGATCAGTTTTACCTGTGTAAGAAAAATTTCAAAGTGTTCATCGATTCAAAACTCTAAAATTTTGATGGATTTTTTTCAAAATTCGAGTAGTAGATTCAGAATCGGAAATTGAAGATTTAGAAACATCATTCCAACCAACACAAAATTTGAATAAAACTCTGAAAGTAGGTTCATAATAATCTGATGATGCCTAAAATTTCAATTGAATTTCTGTCTAAGAAGAGGGTCTTTGGCACCTCGGAGAAAATTGATAACTTAGACAACAACATACTTCGTGGGCGCCATTCTCAACCGAGAAGTGCTTCGTAGGACTCCAGGGAGTAGGCTGAGGTTGGGGTTTATGACCAAATCTCTTGACCGAGCCAAATCGCATGACATCTTCTCTGCTCGTACGGCGAATGGGAACAGTCCCCTTGGGGCACTCCCTGTGTCGATGCAAAGGAGAGGTGACGAGTGTCCAGATAAGCAGAATCACAAGAATTGTTCCAAATGGCTGCCGCAGCAGTTGCACGGGCGGTGCCTCCAGCTATTAAAATTTAAACAAAAAAAACAAACTATGAACCACCGATTTGCACACAACAGATTTGCTCAAACCCTAGGTTTGCAGGGCAGATTTAGGGCATGCTGTCAGAAACAAAACCAAAATAATAATAAAAAAAAATGACACAAAGGGGCCATGAGGAGGCCAAAACATGCCCAATAAAATCTGCCCTAAAATATCCGCCAAAAGACCGAAATATGACCCCTGTAAGCGTAGATTTTCCCCTAAACAGACCCTACAACAGAAAAACAACATGAAAAATACCATAGAATGCACCGTGACAATGTTGACGAGGCACAAAATTCTTCTCAAGGCATTGCTTTCGACCTTAAAGAAGACAGATTTGCTACAGTTGGAGATAATGGCTCTATAGATAGTATATAAAAAGTGGTGGTCACGGAACAAAATTCCAAGGCACCTGGACAAGACCGTGACATTGTTAGCTCACCAAACATTAGAAAGAATGATGAAGTGCTAATAAGAGATTCTCCTCTAAGTGGAAGAACACATCAGATTCGTTTGCACTGCCATATAACACAAAGCCCAGTGCCAAACGCTAAGATGTCGAGGGAGGAGTTGCAAGCTATTACCCTAACTCCGCCGCAGCTACAGAGTGAGAGAGGCCGACCACACTCGCAGAGTGAGAGAATGCGTATAGGGTTTGGGAATGGAGAGTTAGGTGTAGGGTTTTGTAGGGATACGAGCCGAGGGGGGGGGGCACGTGGATTTCATGCGTGCCCTCACCTAGTTAATAATCTTTTATTTTTATTTTAGTTTTATTTTATTAATTTGATTATTTTATTTTTATTTTTCTATATTTATTTAATCATTCTTTTAAAAGTATTATTAGATTTAAACTTTTGATTTTTCAAATTATAATATATATATATATATATATATAATTGGTGTTTAATTAGGTAAATTAAACATATTTAAGTTTAAACATATTTTAAATTGTGTTTTAGATTAATTATAAATTAATATGATTAACCAAAAAGGGTTAATCAATGAGAATAATTTAAAATTAAATTAATGATTAAATATGTACTTAATAAATTAATTAATAATAATAATAATAATAAAAGTTTGTTCGGGCTTGGCGAGATTCGAACCTGTAACCTCCAACTTGCAAATTGAAAACGCTAACCAACCGAGCTATGAGCGCACTTAAGATGATTTGATGAATGAGTAATTTTCGCGATTAAATGAATGAGTTGAATCATAACTAGTGAATGCACCGGAAATCAAGGTAAATGCTTATTTAGCGATGCTGATCTTTGTATCCCAAGTATAAACTCCGATTGTCCAAGTGTCGGGCTCACGAGACCGTACACACAATTCGTCGAGCCGAGCACCAAGTCCCTCCACTCCATTCCACCAGTCAAAGTCAACGCTAAATCTCAATGCAACAATCGACAACGCCAACACTACGCGCCAAGGAAAAGATCACGAGTCAAGCATTGGAGGATATTTAGTTGTAAGCGAAAAGTTAAAAGGACTTAGACTAGGACAAGCGGGAAGGAGGTGACATATGCACTAGGAGAGTAAGCATAGGAATTGGCGAGTATGGCGCAAGGCTAGTGTAGCTACAGGACAAGGGAACGAATAGTTTTTTTTAGGGCCGAAGAAATCAAGCTTAGACGCTTAATCCTAATCCTAACGTAGGCAATCCCCTAAAAGAGTAATGTCTGTTTACAAACAAGTAATGAAAACTTACGCCTAACCCTGTTTCTAGTTTGAGTAGCACCAATTTGAAACGTCCTTGAACTCACCCTGGCAACTTTGGTTGATGCAGGTTAAAGCATATAGGATGGTCAGGACTCGAGGGAGTCGAGGCAGGGGAGCGTCATCACAAGCATCGCCAACACCACCAACGCCACCACCACCATCGCTCGAACTAGCTCTCATACTGCGCTCGTTGGAAGCCATTAATGAGACTTTAAAGGGGCGACAACCGACAGAGACTGAAGTGGAACCCCACCGTCTGGAACAGGTAATACAGAAGCGTCAAGGGATTTAGGGGGAGGACCTCCACCCAAAGACATCACGCGAGAATTGCAGAAGATCAAACTTTCAGAGTTTGCCGGGGGTCGCACCAGTGAACGCGTGGAAGCATGGTTGGAAGGCATGACAAGGTGTTTTGCCTTAAGGGACTATGCGTCCAACTCAAAGGCAAAGATCACAATTTTTCAGTTAAGAGACAACACCTTGAACTGGTGGGGCAACCTGGAAAGACAACTGCACCTTACCCCAAACACAGTATCTTGGGAACTTTTCGAGGAGAGGTTCCGAAGGAAATATCTACCATCATACTACGAGGAACAACAGGTAGGGGCATTTCATGCCTTAGTACAGGGAAACATAACTGTAGAAGAATATGAGATCAGATTTATGGAACTGGTCAAATATGTTTCGTATATGGATAATGACCAACGACAGGCAGAGCGCTTC
>ML786711.1:49061-80652 GCA_009831015.1 Picea engelmannii | reverse complement strand
CATGCATATGTGCCGAATTAAATGAAAATATTGAGTTTTCTGCATTCCAGTAGAAGTTACTGTTTCAATTTATGGAATAAATTGATGTTTAAATTAATAGGGTTACTACAGTAATCTAGTACCTGATTAAAATGTTGTTGGGGTGCCAACACATTGCTTGACTGAGGATTCTAAAGAGTATTGATATTGATTGGAGGTATAAACATCGATATGGGACACAACAAGATGGTTTATAATAGGTTCCTTATCCAAGCAAGCTTAGGAAGAATAGGTGACACCAAGTTGTAGGTAAGGCTGGGCATTTGAATATAAAGACTAGTAGGGGCCCCATTTCTTCAAAGGCTAGTGAGGACTTTGAAAAAATGGGGGGCTTGTTGTGGCTACAACAGTTGGTGACACACTGGAAGAACCAATTATCTTTGTCATTGAATGTTTAGGTCTATATATTTATGACTGTAAGATTTACCCATAGTATTTGTAGTAGGCATGATCATAATTGTGGGTACCACTTGGATGTCGAATTGTTAAAAGATGTGATCCTGTACCATGTAGAGTTATATATCATATATTCTTTCATTTAGAAAGCATATGAGGTAAATTTTAAATGAGTACCATGCTTATGGATTTTGATTAGAGTCAAGCACATACATAAGCATGTTCCTCATCTCTCTACTACCAACATTGCTTCATTGTCAGTGAGCGTCCATATCCTTGATGAATTTTCCTTGGTTTCATATAAGCATAGCCCCATTGCCAACAAACACATATAGCCCTGATGGGTTTACTTATACTTCCCACACCATTAATGATGCTTTCAACTTCCCTTGATTTTTAAGTATAGTTTACCCTTTGAATTTGTAAATATCATTATATGCATAATAAGGTGTACATGAAGTGGGGTGATATGAGAGTTGCTTTGATATGAAAAGTGTGTGTTGTTCATCTTGAGTTTAGCCCATAAGTCTAGTCGAAAACTACCATAGTACACTGTTAAGTTATTAAATGGATGGGGGATCCCAGAAGAAGATAGATAGATAGTTCTACATTGTATGGATCATCATGCATACATACCACAAACATCTATGTTCCGCCGCAACCATAAATTGCTTTCCTACAATTTTAGCTTGAGTAAGATCTTCTTCAGTTTAAGCAACCTTTATACCAATGACTTGCATAAGTGCTCTCCTGTATGTTCAACTAGAGTTGTGTAACTCGAAATTTTGGGAATACACTTTCAAAAGGGAGGGATGTAAGGAAATGTTAATATTAGGTAGCAATCTTTAAATGGGTTGACTTTGGAGCAGTCTAGTGAGAAGGTTCCCTGGTCCTATCGCGAGTGCAATGGTACATGCCAAACCATGGAATCAATCTATATATGTCAATCAAGGAGGGTGAACTGATCCATATGACTTTTCTCCCATGGTGACGTCTCCAGGGAAAGGGTGTATTAGGTCCAGATGCAAAAAAATAAAAACAATAAAAAAATCATCGATCGAGTTTAAATAAATTAATCATCTCAGGATGAATTTTAGAATAAGAACTTGATGAATATAAAGTGACAATTCGAGTAGGGTTTGAATATTGGTTTATTTTTTGATTCTTGGGATACTAGGTGAGGGGAAAAGATGGAGATTGAATGTTTCGTTCCCCTTCTAGGTGAGTTGTAACATGAAAGATATGCTCCCCTTCCCAATCATGATTAGTCTTAGTTTTGGAAGCAATTCATCCATTAAAATCAGAGGAAGAATTATTAATTTTATCAGTTCCTAAAATTAGATCACGATTTAGTCAGCCTGGAAATATTCAATTATCTACCAGGAAGAATTGCGAATAGATATTAATAATTCCTTGGAAAGTATTTTAAGCATAAACAACAAACTGGATGAAATACTTCGCTAAGTGCCTTAAGATTTTATGTGATATAACCCCATGGAGAATCATTGTGCTTCCCCCTCTAGTGACCAAGAAAGATTAGCAGAAAAATTAACTCCTCTCAACACGATTCAACTAGAAATATGTGAATGGAAAAAATTTCTATCAATATTTGCATACAAAGAACATACATCATCTTCAAATTGTGGCATGTGAACTAAGGCCTTGCCGATCTGTTCTTAACTAGATTGCGGCAGGAGGTTCCCCTATGGAATATCTTATGGTTCGACGAGAGGGGAATCTGGTTGGAAGATGGCTGCTTACAAATTCCAATGATTGGTTAGGGTATTGGTGGATTGAGAGTAAGATTCAGGTTCACTTTTGAAATAGTAATTTATAACAGTTTTATCCCATAAGAGGAGCCAATCGGGATGCAAGGATAACTTCCTAAAACCAATATGAGAAACATGCATTTTCCTGATTGGTTGGACTATTTCCCACCACCGTTTTAAATTCGACTGGGGATTATATAATGGAACAATTAAAAGACCCTTGGGTTATGACATTAGTCACAGGAGTGTTTAACTTGCATAACCAAGATTTGACATTATCACTTACCGATTATGTGATGGTAATTCTATGATGTAGCCTTGTTGTTGTTTAAAAAAAAAATCCGACTGAGATGAGTACTAGGAGAGTCAGTGGTACCAATATCACTGGTTGGTGTATGATTTAATGGATAAGGAGAGATAAGAATAGCTTGGTGACCATAATTGATTTAGAAGATGTGAAGAATCTGTCCCTTAAGGGGATATTAAAGGGAGAATGCGAGTCATCAAACATGTCACTCAAATTTAGAAAACGAATCGTCGGTTGCTTAGAAAGTAAGCCACTTTTACATAGACTATAAGGATTGATCGTGGGTTCGTATGGAACTTGAACGGGCATGATAACTTTAAATTTATTCCCCTTTTCTGGATTTGTTGTTTCAAGAAGGGAGACTAGGGGGAAAAGTCGCTCCTTTACCTTTATTCATTTGTTTTTATTTAAATGGATATTTATAGCGAGCATCTTAATATAAATCAAAGTACATAAAAAGAAAGAAAAGAAAAACAGAAAAGGACATGTATGTACAATGAAGCAAAAATTGACTTCATAATTGAATTTATTGTAAATGAAAACTAAACTTCATGAAATCAAGAAATTTAATATCCTCTACCCTACTCCTATTCTAAGATGTCCCAACATAAGGTCAGATAAATGTGTAATTCCAATGCAAGCATCCAAGTAACCTCAAATATGCAATCATATATGCACCAATAGTTAGCAACAAAACATGGAGTATTACTAGATTATACATAAGATATGTCACCCCATTTAGACCTTTACCAAAGATATTATAATCGTTTTTAATGATAACAATAGGTGAGAGAGGATTCCTTAACCCATCATCAAGTCCGTTGCGATGTATGGTAAATGGATCACAATACCTGTGTGGGAGGAAACAAAACTGCGATGGAGAGTTATACATGTCGTCTCGCCATGATAAACTAAGCAACACATGATTGTTATGATCTCCAGGAAGCACATCAACACAATAAGGTTCAAAAATCACCACATGCCTCAACTTAGAAGTCCTTTCACATAGATACAATACCTGACACATGAAATTTAGTATATCAATTTTCCATGACCCTCGAGGTTTCAAATTAAGCATAATGTTAAAAGGGTCAACCATATGACCAAGGAAATTATTGGCAATGCGGGTGCTAAACATACTATCACCTTCGGTGAAGAGCTTGGTGTGCACCTTACATATCTGGACAAAACGAGAATCTTCATGACGATGGACAAGATTCAAAATGTTTGCTTCATGTTGTAGGAGAAGCGCATATGGTGAAGGGTCAATTTCATTAAGGGTACAATAACTGTGCTCTATTTTTCCTGTGTATATGCCCCATATTAAACCATAATAATCCATGAGTGTTAAAAGTGAAAAGTGGATGCCTACTCCCACCAAATATGTATCGTCCTAAGAGTTATAAATGGCGACCAGATAATTTGGAAAAATATAAGAGTTAGGTATGTTCCCATGGGTAAAATAGTCTTGGACTGCAGAGTCTTTGGTCGACGAAAAACGAATGAAAGGTTTTGAATTCAAGGTAATGACACCCAAATGATAAAAAAGGTAATGATCAAGATTCAATTTGCAACCGATATCAACCCACTATGGGCTAGTCAAGGTTCATTGTTCACAAGGCATAGTGCAAAGGACATTGGTTTCAGTCTCCTGGGTTACTTGGTCATGGCGGTGAAACTGACTATCCCAAAGATGTGAGGGATAGATGGGGGAATTATCACGATTGGGATCTCGTTCAATGATCTAGCCCCTTGTTCAATGTAATTTAGGGTAACTGTTGGTCGCTTCTTGTTTGCGCAGGGGTTATCAAACCCAAGTTTCGGGTTGACCGTGACCAATAAAACGCTCAAGACACTGGCCCTTTCGGCATCACCTGGTTGCACAGATGAGGTCTCACCCGAGGTATATATTGGGGCTACAAGAACCAGGTTTTTGCAGCAGTAAGGGAAAGGGAGGATAATGCGTGAATCATTCTTCCTGATCTTAACTTATGTATGTTATTGATTATTACCTAAACTATCACAACCATACATGAACTTTCCAGCATAACCAATTCATAGACTAAATTCATTCTGCGAAGTATATCATCATTCCTGCATAAAGACAAGTAAGAACACAAGACACAATATCCTTTCTCAACTCCTTCTTTATTCATGTTCTTTATTACTAACTGACTATTAGATTCATGATCTTTCCATAACCTCATTTCTCTTCCATGCACATTCTTTCTTGCTATATATCTATTTCTCTCTCCATATCTCTATATATTTGTTCTTCCTATATCCCAATACCGTTACATATTTATACCCCAAAAACAAGGGTTTCAAGTTCTATTCTTATCTATCCCAAAATAACCCATTACAATGCATGGCATAGCCATCTTTAGTTAACCAGATATTTTCCTTCTTCTACTTGTTCTTTATACAACTTTTATGCCGTCCTTCTATTTCTGGAAAGTCGCACTATTGTCGTTTGCACTTCCTTTTCTCGCTCGCTTGCTTTATATTTTTGTCTTTGCACTATCTCCATCCTTCACATCATTATGTTCCCTTTCTATCTTTTGTGCGGATCATTCCTTTTGCGTGATTCCTTCCTTCTGCGTGCTTTCTTCATACTTAGATTCTTCTCAAAATTATATCCAAAACTTCCTATCCAACAGGCACCCAACACTCACCCATGGCTCGTCCCGAGCCAATCAGGCCTGTTGCATGTTCTTCCTCACTGCAATGATTGTTGCAACGTAGCCTTAGTTGTTTCCACCTCTGTTACAATGGTGGACTCTTTAACGGTGATCTCCTCAATGGCCTGCTCGGTCAAATCGTGTAGTTTATTCTCTGTATCAACCCTGACATGCTTGACCTTCTTCTGAATAGTGGCCAAGTCTCCAATAATCTTGAACGCTTCCTCCTACCTAGGTCCAAGTATTTGTTGCAGGACCCTCTGTTGGTCCCTCGGTCGCTCTACTTCAACATATGCTTGTCGTTGCACCAAAATGACCACCATTCGCTAAACCGGTGGCAAGGTTGCCACCTTTTCAGATTCTTCATTGGCCCGCCCTTGCGCTTCTCGTAGTTTGGCCTCTATGACCTTCATTTCTAGGTATTCCATGAGTTCTTCCCAGACTTTGTCACTTTCCTCGCAAAGGCTTGCACAATCATCTTAAAATTTCTTAATCTTGGCAACTAGTAATGTTTCCTTCCGCAGTCTACCCTCGCGCACCTTAGGTGGCGTTCCTGGTGTGGTCTGCTATTGGAGATCCTGAACCTTCTCTTAGAATCTATTCATAACATCCCCAATCTTAAAAAACTGTTCTTCCATAGTGGCCTCGACGACTAGAGGGACTTCAAGTACTTTCTTGTATAACTCTTGGACAACGACCTAGGTATTATGTACCATAATGTTCACGTCATCCTTCTCCTTTTGGGATTTCGTTGCCCTTTCTTCTGCGCTAACTTGGGCCTTCAAATGTCATCTATTTTATCTTCAAGCTCCTTATTTTTTTTCAAGGCCGTATCATACTGTGTCTGTATGTGGGCGCTTTCTTCCCTCAATTTGACTAAGTCTCGGTGTGCAGTGTTGCCTCAATGCTTTATCTCCTGAAACAACTGCACTTGGTTTTCCTCGATCCCGTGAATGGGTAAGTTGTAGATGACTATATTAAGTTGACCTAATGCCACAATCTATTCCTACAATACTCCCGTCGGTAACTCTAACACGACTTCCTTAAGCTGTATAATATGATGCTCCCCTAAGGGTTGGATTAGAGCTTCCTGTGCACTGGCGTCTACTGTCCTTTGTGTTGTATATGGGTCATCCCCTGTCTTGGGTTTTTCACAATGTATGATGTTTCTAACAACAGTTGCAGGACTCCCAACTGATCTTGGACCTTCTTCTGGTGGTCCTCGTGCTCTGTCGCAACTTCCTCCTAAAGCTCTTCAGTGGAATCGGGGATCAAGAACCCAATGCAATCCATATCATTGTCGCTCGAGTTATAAAATGGGTACTGGAATTGCGCTTTTTCTTTCTTTCATGCCCCCCTTGTCTTTTTGGGTGTCCCTCCTGTCTGTTCAGGCTCCTCACATTTCCATTTGAGGCCAACTTTAGGGACTTTCATTTTCCCTGGGGATTTTCTGCGCCATTTGTTTGACCCAGAGCCTCTTCCTCCTCACTTTGTCCTTGGTCTTCGTCCTCCCGAGAGGACCTTGTCTTGTCAGATAGGTTCTTCCATTCGTCCTCCTAGTCATTAATTATGGTGTGCACCTCTTCCACTATCAACCGATAATTGGTTGGTAATTCTTGGTGTGCATGATCCTTCTTGGCTTTCACATAGAGGTGGTGCATGCCGATTCTGAACCATGTGACATCCCGGTAGGCGATAATGGCTTCCTCTAGAATCGTACTATAGTCTCTACCTCGTTTGAGATAAACTGAAAATATGAGTAAAAAACACTGTGGGTATCAATCTGCCTTCGTTTTATGGTGGAGTGACATAAATTGGCATATCTAGAAACATATGGAATGCGACCTAAAACACACATGCACTGGTAGAATGCGGTTCCCAACGATCTGACCATTACAATAAGAATAATTAGCCACGCATAATGCAATTCCAGACCTTTTTCCCGAGCTTCTGTGTATTCCTACAAAAAATGATTCACGAGGAAGGTTTCCCTGTTCATATGCATGCCCTCCTTGCATCTCTCGGCCGTGGAGATGACTACCGCTCGTACCTCATCCTTTTGAAATTTACACAATAATTTGTAGGCCAAAACTTGCGTCGTGAACTTGAACTCTAGGTCACTGATGCTCTTTACATCTAGACCACATTTGCCTCTGAATGTATCATACTTGTCTTTGATGGTCTTAGAGAGGGCGCGCTCTCCCATTTTTAGAAACACTAAGGTCAGGTCTTTGACTGCCTTGCTCAACCCCGTAATGCACACAATTAGTGTTGTATAAATTGAAACTGGGGGATCTAGTCAAAGTGTTCCCCCATGGACACAACTGAGCAATAACTTGACACATGCATTGATTTCATTACTCCGTCTGAAATGTGGAATTTTGAACAACTTAAGTATCCCAAATTTCTCCAGACCTGATTCCCATGCTTGTGATTCCACCCGATTTTTTCCTGTAGCGGGGTCTGTCTGTGTGCATAAATATTGATCCCTGCCCAACTCAGGGAACTTTTGCGTGTCTGTGATGTCATGATACATAAAATTCAAGTTGGCCACTTTGCCGAGCATGTCCTCGTCTTTCCTAACACTCTTTGAGACTGGTGCAATAGGTAATGGATATTTGGCATTCGACGATACCTTAATTAAGAGTGCATCTTGCATCCTTGGATGCAAATAATCTGTGTAACAAATTTAAGGAGGTGTCAAGGTCAAAGGTCCAAGCACTTCTTCTACCTCAACATCTATCAGTTTCTTGGATTTTTTTCTTGCTGCACTGGAAGGTGCTCTGACCCGTGGTGGCACCATTTCTTATATATGATGAACTTGCAGATGAACTCTCTATACTTGTGCGGGACGCTGTAACTTGACTTGGGAAACTTCCGCTATGTTTTCTCGGGCTTGCATGCAAAATGTAACTTAGAAT
Source organism: Picea engelmannii (assembly GCA_009831015.1). Lineage (NCBI taxonomy): Eukaryota > Viridiplantae > Streptophyta > Pinopsida > Pinales > Pinaceae > Picea > Picea engelmannii. Next base: position 72,539 of record ML786711.1, on the reverse strand, counting down.
TTCCTTCCCACTTAGTATTTGGTGTGTTCATGCTAAGTATACATGTCTTATCTTCCCTTAACTACCTTGTCCAATCTGGCATTGAAGTGGGTAACTGGTTAACTAAATGCTCTTTAAGTGCCAAATATGCCTTATGATCCTCCTTACATATTGTTGATCAACTCAATATTTCCAGTGACTTTTCAAATTTAATGCTTCTATAGTACTTTAATGAACCGTCACGCCAGTTTTCCAATTGTATTTTCCATGTCTGACTGTGGTTAACGGTCTTTTTATGCCGACCTACTCATTAATGCATTTCTCATCGCAGGAGGGCTTGCCCATATCTTTTCATTGAACTTCACGCAATTTTCACTTCGTGTAAGATGATGAGTCCAACTGTGCAAGTTATGCTACCTCGAGATTTCCCATACTTGTTTTCCTATCACTAACTTTTTATTGTTTTTCTATTTTTATACCTTTTATGTGGTTTTTCTTTTTTCTTTCTTGCTACCATGGTACATCTAATATAATACATAGGTTTCTACGTTGCACAGATCACTGCACAAGCGGTTGGCTGTCTCTATAGAGCTTTAGATGAATTCCATTCACCATTCCATCCAAGATATGCCTATCCAAGGTTCCCAATTGTGCAACACCTATCTCTGTTATATTCTGGATCACATACGGCCCTAACCGTGCATGCGAAACTTCCCTGGGTGTTGTAGATACTTGCTATCAAAGAGTAGTACTAAGTCATCGACTTTGAATGTCTTGGTTTTGATATGTCAATCATGCCAGGCCTTCTCTCTAGCATTCTGCACCTGTTGATGGAATCCGGCCAAAAACCTATCCTCCTCAAGTTGGACTAACTACGCTAATATCTCCTCTATTGCACCTGTGTTCGAACACTCAGAGATGGCTATAATGAGCATAATAGGTACAATGAATTCCATTGGCATTATTGCTTCATGTCCATAGATCAACTGGAATGGTGTTTGCCCTGTCAACTTCTTACTTGTAGTTCTGTATTCCCACAGTATTGCAAGGAGGTGTAAGTCCCAATTGTCTCTTTCGACATTGAAAATCTTTGTCAAAGCTATTGATGATTGAATCTATGTGAGACATTCTCCAACTTACAAACATGTGAGATGTGGATCATTGTAGCTATGTGAAACTTACTACGGCTTACAAACCTGAGAGAAATCCCCTAAGAAGGGTACGTGGTTCCTATCTGAGACAGATATGGAACGTAGAGATGACCTCCTCCAGTCAGAGAGTTGAGAATAACTCTAGATGATTATCCTGTGGGAAAGGCAATTTGCTGAGTTGGACGTGCTTGTGCCTGAGCACAATGTGAACGTGTGATATCCCAAAGTTTTGGGTGCATCGTCATGAGAACATAAATGAAGATGATGTATTAGCCTCCTCTAAGAAGAAGAGTTGACGATAAACTCCAGATGAATCTCCTGTGTAATGCAGTGGGAAATAAGATCTGTTAAGTGGATGTGCCTGTGGACGAGCACATGTGAATGTGTGAAGAAGTGGTTCTTCTGTGTAATGCAGTGAGGCAAAGATATGGACATCCCTATGGATGTGCCCCTAGTGGATGAGCACTAGTGGGTGTATTAGGTCCCTTGCTATATTTTTCAAGAGTCATACCTGCCTGTAACCCTAATTGTAATGTAAAGGGTACAGGTCGGCCCCACCTTAAGATAATTAATCAGGTTAATATTAATTATATTATAAGCTAGTGAGGTCAGCCCTGTTGTGCCAATAGAGACTTCTGTTGACAGGTTCAATTTAGTATAAGTAAAGGTAGATTCCCCATTGTGGAATCATATCTCTTACATGAGTTTGGAAATTTCAGCAAGTATATCTCCTTGGGAAAAGTGCGTACCTCTCTTGGGCGCTAGACTTCTAGGGTTTGAGAACCCTCTTGTGTGATAGGTATTATTGGTGGTGAAGTTCTTTATCTTGAAGAATATAGCAAATTATTTGGCTGGGTTTTCTTCCCTTGTTGAGAAGGGTTTCCCAGGATACTTCTTGTGTTCTTGTGCATGGTGTTTCTTCTTGTGATCTTGGTTGTTGCAACATTATTGTTTATGGTTAAGACAAATGCAAGATTGGAATGAAATACATGCTTAACCTATCTTATTGAAAAATCAACATGGTATCAGAGCATAGGTCTTGAAGAACCCATTGCACAATCAACTTTCAACCATCCTCTCTCTCTCCTGCAGAAACCGTACGACCCTCCTAGGGTTTCCAGAAATTTCGTACGCCCTACCCTTCTGGGGGTTTTCGACACTTGGCACTTGGACGTTGGGGATAAAAATGGGATATGAGTGTATGACCTCCTTCAGCGCACCTCCAACAAGATTCATATTTCATTTCTGATCATTTTGAATTTTTGGCCCTAGGATTTCTAGGGTTTCACTAATTTCTGCAGAAATTTTGAAACTAGGGTTTCTGCAACTCCTTGAAGGAGCTCATCAACTCACCAGTGCTCTCCTATCTTTCAAAGGCTTATTGTTGGTAGTCATAAGTCCAACTAAACCTAAAAGTTCTAGCCTAGCCTAGCCGTTAGGTTTACTAGCCAAGTTGACAAGGGCTTGTGAAGAATCCAAAAAAAAGAAAAATCATAATGGGAGGAAAGCTTTATGACTCAAGAAAACCCAGTTCTAGAAAAAACAAGACCTCAAAGAAATGAAGACATCAACATATCAACACCCTCAAGTATGCACTTGTATATATATTATTTGTATCATTGTCATGAGGGTAATTGTAGGATGAAGGAACCTTTTGCTGAAGTCATGGATCCATAGGGATCTTAGTGCATGCAGATGAACGACACACTGGAAGAGAAGACTCTAGGTTTGATTGTTGTAATTGTCATTCCTCTAACCTACATTTCTAAATTTTTCTACATTACAAAGTAGGTTTTGTAGCTTTGACAACAATCCTTAAATTGTTTTGATTCTATAGATGTACTCACTATTCTCCTTTAGGAGATATTCTTGTTTTGGTTCCTCTTGTTTTCTTGTTCCAGACATGTTAAGAACAAAGGAATATGTTTATCCTTCAGAGGGAGTAACTTGAATCAGAGGGATTCAAAAATATTTGAGAAAGAGGAAGAATAGAACCATCATTGATGCAACCAATGCAATAATGCATGATCAGAATCTTTCTATGATTCCATGGGCAGAAGCATGCATGACACAGTATATGTTTAGAACAAGATACTTCACCAGACTTTGAAAAACATAACTCCTGAAGAAAACTTGATCAGAGTGAAGCCTGAGATTGAGCACTTCATGATATTTAGGTGCCCAGTGTATTTTCATGAAGTCCAAGCTAGATCCTTCAGAGAGAAATGATACATTTATGGGATAACAATGAATCTTCAAAGACATTCCATATATACATCCCTGGTTAGAGACATATTGAGACACATATATATGTTGTCCTTGAAGAAGAGATAGCCTTTAAAAGACCTAGAGAATCTTATATGGAGATTGACAGTGAAACAATACCTTCTCCCCCTTCAGCAGTTCAGAGGGAGACATACATTATTCCAGTTGATCTAGTTTCTCTAATTGATATGTTATGAGATATTACAGTAGGGCATAAAAGGCCTACCTAGACTCACTCTGCAAAAGGTAGAGAAATATACAAGCCTCTCAAAGAACATCTCGAGAAAGAAAAATAGATTTTCGAGCTATCCTTCAGTCATGAGCCACTTCATTGATGCTGAGCCTCCTTGTCTTAGAAAAGTAACACAAGAACAAGTATGGAAATATGCCATAACAGAAGAATACCAATATATCTTAAATAATGATGTATAAGATATTATTCAGGGACCATAAGGGAAGTCTGTGGTAACTTCCAAGTGGATCTATAAGATCAAGCATGTAGCTGATGGAAGTGTCGAGAAATACAAAACGAGATCTATAGCCAGAGGTTTCTCACAAACAGAGGGAGTTTTCTATGATGAGATACTTGATCCAGTAAACCAGATACACTTCCATCCGTACTACCATCCATGAGTTGGAAACTACTTCATATAGATAGATTCTTGATGAGTTTGGATTTCATCAAGAGTGTTGCTGATCCAAACCTATGTTATTACAATGTTGGTGATGAGAGCATGATTTTGATGATTTATTCAGAAAGCCTTGTTGTTGGATACAAGTAATCATTGACTTCTGAATTTGAGAAGAAAAATCTGAGTATGATGCACTACTTCTTGGTTCAAGAAGTATGATAGAGGACCAATGAGATTTTCCCTAGTCAAGGAAAATATACAGTGAAAATATTAAAGAAGTTCAGTATGACAAGAATGTTAAATCCACCGTGATGGATTTAAAGAAAAATATTGATGATGATTCAGATAAGATTGATCCACAGGTGATTGGATCACTGATTTATCTGGTTAACACCATACTTGATTCATGCCATGCAATGAATGTGCTTAGTCATTTCATGAGTCAACTGAGATAGACTCACTAGACAACAACAACACATGTATTGAGAGATATACAAGGCACAGTTAGATATGGCTTGATATATGCCTCCAATATGAACTTGAGTTTGCAGGATATGTCAATTCAGATTGAGCAGAAAATACAATGGACCGGAAGAGCACATCCGATTGATGTTCTACCATGAAGGTTTCCATGGTTTCCTAATACAGCAAGAAACAAAACTCTGTGGCCTTGAGTACCATAGAGCTAGAGTATATAACATTGAGTGTTCAAAGCAATGTGGCTTCACAAGCTTCTGACAGATTTACTTGACCATGAGATGGATCCTATGATGATAACCAAGAGCCATGTGTAAATCTCCTTGAGAACCCAGTGTTTCCTGATGGATCAAAACATGATGAGATGAAATATCCTTATATAAGAGATATTATGTAGAGGAAAATCGTACACATGCAGTACCTTCCTACACATGAGCAGATTGCAAACATCTTCACCAAACTAACCTAGTAAAGAATGCCTCCCTAGTTGAGAGGGAGTGTTGATGACTCTAGCCAAGAAAAAATTCAAAGTACATCCATGTGATACTTGGCATGATGAAGAATGCCTCCCTAGCTGAGAGGGAGTGTTGATGATTGCAACTATGTGAGACATTCTCCAGCTTACAAACCTGTGAGATGTGGATCATTGAAACTATGTGAAACTTTCTCCAACTTACAAACCTGAGAGAAATCCCCTAAGAAGGGTACATGGTTCCTATCTAAGATAGAGATGGAACATAGAGATGATATCCTCCATTCGGAGAGTTGAGAAGAACTCCAGATGATTATCTTGTGGGAAAGGCGATCTGTTGAGTTGGACGTGCCTGTGGCTGAGCACAAGGTGAACGTGTGAAATCCCAAAGTGCTAGGTGTATAATCATGAGAACAAAAATGAATATGATGTATTGGCCTCCTCTAAGTAGAATATTTGACGAGAAACTCTAGATGACTCTCCTGTGTAATGCAATGGGAAAGAAGATTTGTTGAGTGGACGTGCCTGTGGACAAGCACAGGTGAACATGTGAAGAAGTGGTTCTTCTGTGTAATGCAGTGAGCTAGAGATATGGACATCCCTATGGATGTGCCCCTAGTGGATGAGCACTAGTGGGTGTATCAAATCCCTTGCTATATTGTTCAAGAGTCAGACCTGCCTGTAACCCTAATTGTAATGTAAAGGGTACAGGTCGGTCCCACCTTAATGTGATTGGTAATTAATGTAAAAGATAATTAATCTGGTTAATATTAATTATATTATAAACTAGCGAGGACGGCCCTATTGTGCCAATAGACACTTCTGTTGACAGGTTCAGTTTAGTATAAGTAAAGGTAGATTCCCCATTGTGGAATCATATCTCTCACATGAGTTTGGAAATTTCAGCAAGTATATCTCCTTGGGAAAAGTGCACACCTCTCTTGGGCGATAGACTTCTAGGGTTTGAGCACCCTCTTGTGTGCTAGGTCTTATTATTGTTGAAGATATTTCTATTAAAGAATATAGCAAAGGATTTGGATGGGTTTTATTCCCTTGTTGAGAAGGGTTTCCCAAGATACTTCTTATGTTCTTGTGCATGATGTTTCTTCTTGTGATATTGGTTGCTGCAACATTATTGTTTATGGTTAAGACAAATGAAAAATTGGAATGAACTACATGCTTAACCTAGATTATTGAAAAATCCATAAAATCATTCTCCAAAAAATTATTGAAAGCTTCGACTGTGCCATTAGCCCAAGGGTGATATGGTGTACTTTTCTGATGATGAATATGAAATTACTCAGTTAATGCAGCAATGGTTCAGTGAAGAAAGTGCATAACTTGATCGCTAAGTAATATGCACAGACATCCAAACCCGATGACTACATTCTCAAAGAGAAACTGCACAACAATCTCTACATTGCAATAAAAAACTAGTGCTGCTTCTGCCCACCTAGTTAAATACTCAGTCACAGTGATGGTGTATCTTGCTCTTGATATCCTTGCTTGTGGGTTGATGGGACCCAAAAAATAAATATCCCACTTATTGAATTATTGCAACTTAACTTGTGGATTTAATGGAATTTCATCGCGTCGAGATGGTTTACCCTCTCTTTGGCATACATCACAGGATTGAGGCCAATCCGGACTGGACTATACGATGGCCAATCCTGAGGCGACAAGTGGCCCAATCATAGGGTGGCACGTGGCACCCCGGATGAGGCCAAGGTTGGCTGGTCAAAAATATTGTTGCACTCCACGGGGGTCGAACCCTTGACCTCCCGGGCGACCAACATACTAACCTCCACGCGCTAACCGTATGGGCTACATGCATTGCTTGTTATACAGGTGGAAAAATGAATATTTGAGTTTGGTTTGGCGGGATTTGGGGGGTAAATCTCGATCGACGGGGGTTTATCCCAATCGAATAAGGCCTATGACCAGGAGCCAGGAGCTATAGCCCAGGACCGGTGGACAAGGTGCCAGCGCTCGACCACATGGGCGCGCATACGACCAGAGCAACAACTTAAGACCAGGGGCTTAACAGTTAGTGCCTAGCCTGAGGCCACATGGCACCTCCATGTGATCAGGAGCCCAAGTAAGAGAGGAAAATGCCAAAATATTTTCTATTTGTGGGTTTTAAAACCATATATCAAGATTTTTTATTGTTATTATGCTGGTTTTTGGAGGATTTTGCCCAATTTTGAGGATCAAGATCCCTTTTTGAGGCCAGATCTTGGGAGGAAGTTGGGAGGTGACCTCCAAATCAAGATATATATAAATCATAGGTTTTTTATAGTCCAAAGAGGTTCATATTATTAGAATTCTCAAGAATTCATGAAGCTTAAGCCATTTTTATGTAGGTAAGCGATTGAGGAAGTGAACTTTGGAGGCCATTTCTGGGAGCTACGCTCAACCTTTTTCAGTGCCGTCAGTTGTGTTGGATTCTTGAGGTCAAATAGAACACAAACAAACTAGTTTTTAATCCATTTGAGATACTTTTGAAGTAATTTTTTAGCATTGAATATTAATAAGAAAGCCTCCCCCACTGAGACAAAGGCCCAGAGACATAGGCAACCTTGCTGAACTCCATTAACAATATTGGTGTTATGGTTTTCTGTTCTTAATGTTTAATTTATGTTCTGTATTATTTATGATGTATGCAACATTATTTCTTTAAAAATCTTCTTCTTCTCTTAATTCCGAAGTGGTAAATCAACTCATGCATAAACTTAACCAAAGTCTTTAAAAGATTAATTTCAGATCAAGTGGTATTATAGTAGGTTGACAGTTGGTTGTTTGAGTTTGCATGATTACTAGGGAAAAGCTAAGTTGTGGTGAAGGCTATCTTTTAGAAGGAGACCCAGAGATTGGATCAAGAAAGAGGACATCCCAAAGTGAGAGGATGACATCAGAAGAAGGTCTTTCTCAAAATGAAAGAGGGTTTCAAAGAACTTTCTTTGCCATTTCGGAGAAGGTAAAAGTGTTGTATGATGACTACTTGGAACAGAAGAGACCTTTTCAAGGGGAATCTTCAAAATAAGACAAAAGTGAAGAAGGAGAGGACCCTCCTAAAACTCCTCCTTCACCTCCTTCATCTCCATCTTCTTCTTCTTCTTCAAGTACAAGTTCGAATACTACTTCTTCAAGAAAACATTCTCATAAACATAAGCTTGACATGCCATTACTTAAACTTGATGTAAAATTTGTTTTACCTATGTATGATGGTGAAGTTAATGCTGAAAAAATTGATAACTGGGTTAGATAGATGGAGGTATATTGTAATGTGCATAAAATCAAAGATGAGAGAACCAAAATAAAATTGACATCGCTTCATCTTGAAGGCACAACTCTCATCTGGTGGCAAAGTAAGATGCAACATGGAACTCAAAAATTTGGTAAGATTTTTCCATCATGGCATGATTCATTTCTGCATTTAGAAAACAATTCTATCCATTGGGATATAAGGAAAAGGCTTTAATTGAATGGGAAAGTCTTAAGTTAAGGAAAGGATGATCGGTGAATGAATACACTGATGAATTTCGTAAGATGGATTTGATGTTAGATGTTCCATTAACTACATGAGGTTTCTGTTCAAGAAACGTGTATTGAAGCAAGGAAAACTGGAGGTGGTGTATTGGGGGAATCATCTTCAAAGAAAGATGGCAAAGGCAAAGGGAACGGGAAGAAATAAAATTCAATGATAGTAAAGGAAGAGAAGCTCTCTTGAAAGCATTGCAAGAAATAAGGGCACGGTGATGAACATTGATGGAAATTGCACCTAGATAAGAGACCGAAGTGGTTCAAAGAGAGGAAAGGGAGGCAAAAAGTTGCAACAAAAACATGCCCAATAGACTTGGGGTATGATTCAGGTGATGAGTCTAAAATCACAACACTTGGTTTGACAGGTAAAATTGGTGATGGTTTTGATTCAAGAAGTAAATTGTTTCATATAAGGGTCATAATGAAACATACTAAGATCGACATATTGATAGATAATGGATCTCAATCAAACTTAATTTCAGAAGAAGTGGTTAAGAAATTGGGATTAAACACTAAGATGCATCACAAAACCTATTCAGTAAATTGGATAAGCAAAGATCATAAATTGCCCATAACAAAGCAATGTATCATAAAGTTTTCAATTACATATAAGTATGTGGATGAAGTAAAATGTGATGTGGTGCCGCTAGAAACACATGGAATGGTATTAGGAAGCCATTATTTATATGATCACAAAGCAATCTTCTACAAGGAACATAATAAATATCACTTAACTAAAGAAGGAAATGAATATGTTGTACATGCTCATCACATAAAAGAAAACCGATCTCTTCTAACAATGGAACAATTAAAGAAGGCAAGTTATGCAAACAATACACCCATAATTGTGCCAAGTAAAGTAGTTGATATTAAGCATGAACATGAGATGGTTGTAGAATGGAAGTTCAATCATACTTTGCTTCAAGATAAGTTAAGGTCGTGCAAGCCTGTCAAACATATTGGTTCATTTTCATTCATATTTCTGATGTTATTACTGCTAATGTTTTGTACATGGATGGTAGTGGATTCAGTAAGATGTGAATGAGTTCAAGTGGCTAATAATATGATTTCAGTTGTCATGGTTATTATGCAATTGATTATGATCTGACAGATGCATAGGATAGAGGTTAAAGACAAAGGAAAAGTGGGGAGGCCTATCTCGCACTTGATTTCATGTTAATATCCTTTTGGAGGACGAAAAGGTCTTAGTGGGGAGGCATGATCCAAATGGATCTAGGAAGGCCTACAAATCAAAGTTCTCAGAATTAGACAAAACCAATTCCATTGTGTGGGGATCTTCGTGCCGATTCCAACCATATATTTTTTTCCAAAAATGGACACCGTATGCAGAAGTTATCAGGATATGAAGATCAGGTCAAGCAAATAAAAAAAGTCAAATTCAAAGTCAACATGTTAAATTCAACGACGACGTCAGTATTACGTCACGATGACATCAATAGACTGACATGGTAGCACTAGGAGCTGACATGTGTCAGTCAAATTTGGCATTTTTCAGGCTGAGTTGGACCAATATGAAAGTGACACATGGCACTGTATGAAAGTGACACGTGGCACCGTATGGATGTTGACACGTGGCAGGTTGATGTGGCAGTATGGATGATGACATGGAATAGTGACAGTCTGACACATTATAGTACGAAGTTTACCGTGTAGGTTGACATGATAATGATGTGCTGACAATTGACAAGATGTGGGCACGATACGTGGCGTATGGGCTGATTGTGCATTTCACTGGGTCAATGACTGAACTGTATGGTGGCCAATATGGAGGCGACACGTGGCCCAATCATAGGGCGCTATGTGGAAACCTAGATGATGCCAAGGTTGGATGGTCAATTTTTTTTTTTTCACTCAGCAGGGGTTGAACCCCTGACCTCCCGGGAGACCAACGGAATAACCTCCCCGCACTAACCATATGGGATACATGTGTTCCTTGTTATACAAGTGGAAAAATGAGTATTTGAGTTTGGTTTGGCKGGATTTGGGGGGTAAATCCTGGTCAGTGGGGGGCTAYCCCGACCAACTTGGGCCTATGACTAGTATCCAAGAGATATAGCTCGGGACCGATGGACAAGGTGCCAACGCTCGACCACATGGGCGCACATAYGACCAAAGCACCAACTGAAGACCAAGGACTTAACAGTTAATGCCTAGCCCGAGGCCACATGGAGAMTCCATGTGACGAGGAGCCCGAGTAAGAGGGGTGTGCACCCAAATATTTTCCATTTGTGGGTTTTAAAACCATAYATTAAGATTTTTTATTGTTATTATGTTGATTTTTGGAGGATTTTGCACATTTTTGAGGATTTGGAGCCCTTTTTGAGGCCAGATCTTGGGAGGAAGTTGGGAGGTGACCTCCAGCTCAATATATATATAAATCATATGTTTTTGACAATCCAAAGAGGTTCGCATTATTAGAATGTTGAAGAATTCATGAATCTTAAGCCATTTTTATGCATGGAAGCCATTGAGGAAGCGAACTTTGGAGGCCATTTCCGGGAGCTACGCTCAACCTTTTTTAGTGCCGTCAGTTGTGTTGGATTCTTGAGGTCGAGAAAAACACAACCATACCATTTTGTAATCCATTTGAGATACTTCTAACGTAATTTTTCAGCATTGAATATTAATAAGAAAGCCTCCTCCACTGAGACAAAGGCCCAGAGACATAGGCAACCTTGCCGAACTTTGTTAATAATCTTAGTGTTATGGTTTGCTATTCTTAATGTTTACTTTCTATTATGTATTATTTATGATGTCTGTAACATTATTTCACTAAAAATCTTCTTCTTCTCTTAATTCCTAAGTGGTAAATCGACTCATGCATAAACTTAAACATAGTCTTAATAAGATCAATTTCGGATCAAGTGGTCTCAGAGCAGGTTGACAGTTGGTTGTTTGAGTTTGCATTTTTACTAGGGAAAAGCTAAGTCATGGTGAAGGCAAGCTTGTAGAAGGAGATAAAGAGATTGGATCAATAAAGAGGACATCCCAAAGTGAGTGGAAGGCAGCGTAAGAAGGTCTTTATCAAAATGAAAGAGAGTGTCAAAGAACTTTCTTTGCCATGTCGGAGATGGTAAAAGTGTTGTATGATGATTACTTGGAACAAAAAAGACCTTTTCAAGGGGAATCTTCAAAACAAGACAAAAGTAAAAAAGGAGAGGACCCTCCTAAAACTCCTCCTTCATTTCCTTCATCTCCATCTTCTTCTTCTTCTTCAAGTATAAGTTCAAATACTACTTCTTCAAGAAAACATTCTCATAAACATAAGCCTGACATGCCATTACTTAAACTTGATGTAAAATTTATTTTACCTATGTATGATGGTGAAGTTAATGCTAAGAAACTTGTTAATTGGGTTAGACAGATGGAGGTATATTGTAATGTGCAACAAATCAAATATAAGTCAACCAAAATCAGATTGGCATCGCTTCCTCTTGAAGGCACAACTCTCATCTGGTGGCAAAGTAAGATGCAACATGGAACTCAACAAGTTGGTAAGATTTTTCCATCACGACATGATTTATTTCCTCACTTAGAAAACAATTCTATCCATTGGGATATAAGTAAAAGGCTTTAATTGAATGGAAAAGTCTTAAGTTAAGGAAAGGATAGTCAGTGCATGAATACATTGATGAATTTCATAAGATGGATTTCATGTTAGATGTTCCATTAACTACACAAGAAACTCTTATGAAGTATATAGGAGGTTTGCCTACTTATATTCGTAATACTGTGTTTATGTTTGGACCTATTAATCTTGATGAGGTTTCTGTTCAAGCAATGTATATTGAAGCAAGGAAAATTGGAGTTGGTGTATCAGGGGAATCATCTTCAAAGAAATATGGCAAAGAAAAAGGGAATGGGAAGAAATCAAATTCAGTGATAGTAAAGGAAGAGAATCTCTCTTGCAAGCATTGCAATAAAGAAGGGCACAATGATGAACATTGCTGGAAATTGCACCACGAGAAGAGAACGACGTGGTTCAAAGAGAGGAAAGGGAGGCAAAAAGTTGCAATAACAACACAACCAACAAACTTGGGGTATGATTCAAGTGATGAGTCTAAAATCACAACAGTTGGTTTGACAGGTAAAATTGGTGATGGTTTTGATTCAAGAAGTAAATTGTTTAATATGAGGGTTATAATGAAACATACTAAGATCGACACATTGATAGATAGTGGATCTCAATCTAACTTAATTTCAGAAGAAGTGGTTAAGAAAGTGGGATTAAACACTAAGATGCATCACAAACCCTATTCACTAAATTGGATAAGAAAAGATCATAGATTGCCCATAACAAAGCAATGTATCATAAAGTTTGAAATTACATCTAAGTATGTGGATGAAGTAACATGTGATGTGGTGCCGCTAGAAACATGTGGAATGGTCTTAGGAAACCCTTATTTATATGATCCAAAACAATCTTCTACAGGGAACATAACCAATATCACTTAACTAAAGAAGCCAATGAATAGGTTGTACATGCTCATCACATAAAATCAAATCAATCTCTTCTAACAATGGAACAATTAAAGAAGGCAACTTACGAAACAAATACACCTAGAATTGTGCCAAGTAAAGAAATTGATCTTAAGCATGAAAATGAGATGGTTGTAGAATGCAAGTTCAATCATACTTTGCTTCAAGATAATTTAAGGTCATGCAAGCCAGTCAAACATATTGGTTCATTTTCAGTCATATTTATGATGTTATCACTGCTAATGTTTTCTACATGGATGGTAGTGGATTCAGTAAGATGTGAAAAAGGTCAAGTGGCTAACAATATGAATTCAGTTGTCATGGTTATTATGCAATTCATTTTGATGCGACAGATGCACATGATAGAGGTTAAAGACAAAGGACAAGTGGGGAGGCCTATCCCTCACTTGATGTTTGGTTAATATCCTTTTGGAGGACCAAAAGGTCTTAGTGGGGAGGCGTGATCCAAATGGATCTAGGAAGGCCTAAAAATCAAAGTTCTTGGAATCAGACGAAACTAGCGCCATTGCGTCGGGATCATCGTGTCGATTTTGGCCATATATTTTTTTTCCAAAAATGGACACGATATGCAAAAGTTATCGCGATCTGAAGGTCAGGTCAAACAGACAAAAAAAGTCAAAGTCAAAGTCAAATCTAACAGGTCAAATTCAATGATGACGTCAACAATACATCATGATGAAAATGACATGACATCAGTAGAGTGACATGGCATCACCAGGAGTTGACATGTGTCAGTCAAATTTGGCGTTTTCATACTGAGTTGGACCAATACGAAAGTGACACGTGGCACTATATGAAAGTGACACGTGGCACTGTATAGATGCTGACACATGGCAGGTTTACTTGGTCGTACGGTTGATGATGTGGCATAGTGACAGTATGTGACACATGGCAGTATGAAGTTGACTGTGCAGGCTGACATGATGATGACGTGGCGATAGGTGGCAAGCTCTCGGCATGACACATGGCGTACATGATGACTATGCAGGTGACTAGGTCGATGACTAGACTGTATGGTGGCCAATCTGGAGGTGATACATGGCCCAATCACAGGGGTGCCACATGGCACCCCGGATGAGGCAAAGGTTGGCTGGTCAAAAAGTTTGTTTCTCTCCGCAGGGGTCGAACCCCTGACCTCCCGGGTGACCAACGAATTAACCTCCCTGCGCTAACTGCATGGGATACGTGGGTTACTTGTTATACAAGTGGAAAAATGAATATTTGAGTTTGGTTTGGGGTGATTTGGGGGGTAAAGCCCAGCTGGCGGGGGATAGCCCGACCGACCAGGGCCTATGACCAGGAGCCAGGAGCTATAGCCCGAGACCAATGGACAAGGTGCCAATGCTCGACTACATAGGCATGCATACAACCAGAGCAACAACTGAAGACCAGGGGCTTAATAATTAGTGCCTAGCCTGAGGCCACATGACACCTCCATGTGGCTAGGAGCCTGAGTAAGAGGGGCATGCACCCAAATATTTTCCATTTGTGGGTTTTAAAACCATATATTAAGATTTTTTATTGTTATTATGTGGATTTTTTGAGGTTTTTGCCCATTTTTGAGGATCTCGAGCCCTTTTTGAGGCCAGATCTTGGGAGGAAGTTGGGAGGTGACCCCCAACTCAAGATCTATATAAATCAGAGGTTTTTGATAGTCCAAAGAGGTTCAGATTAGAAGAATGTTGAAGAATTCTTGAAGCTTAAGCCATTTTTATGTAGGTAAGCGATTGAGGAAGCGAACTTTGGAGGCCATTTTCGGGAGCTACGCTCAACCTTTTTCAGTGCTGTCAGTTGTGTTGGATTATCGAGGTCGAAAGAAACAAAACCAACCCAGTTTGTAATCCATTTGAGATAATTTTGAAGTAATTTGTAGAATTGAATATTAATAAGAAAGCCTCCCCCACTGAGACAAAGGCCCAGAGACATAGACAATCTTGCCGAACTTCGTTAAGAATATTAGCGTTATGGTTTGCTGTTCTTAATGTTTACTTTATGTTCTATATTATTTATGATGGTTGCAACATTATTTCATTAAAAATATTCTTCTTCTCTTAATTCCTAATTGGTAAATCAACTCATGCATAAACTTAGCCATAGTCTTTAAAAGAACAATTTCAGATTAGATGGCTGCAATGCACAGACTAGGTACAATGAATTCCATTGGCATTATTGATTCATGTCCATAGATAAAACACAATGGTTTCTACTCTGTCATCTTCTTACTTTTAGTGATGTATGGCCATAGAATCAGAAGGATGCGTAAGTCCCAATCATCTCCTCTGACACTGTAGATCTTTGTTAAAGAATTATTCAAAATTTTATTGAAAGCTTCAACTGTGCCATTAGCATAAGGGTGATATGGTGTACTTTCCTGATCATGAATATGAAATTATTTAGTTAATGCAACAATGGTTTGATTAATAAAGTGCGTACCTTGATCGCTAAGTAATATGTGCGAACATCCAAACCCGGTGACTACATTCTCAAAGAGAAACCACGCAGTAGTCTCCGCAGTGCAATCAACAACTAGTGCTGCTTATTCCCACCTAGTTAAATACTCAATTGCAGTGAGGATGTATCTTACTCCTAATCTCCTTTCTTGTGGGTTTATGGGACCCACAAAATAAATATCCCACTTATCAAATTCTTGCAACGTAACTTGTGGATTTAATGACATTTCATTGCGTCATGATGGTTTACCCTCTCTTTGGAATATGTCACAGGATTGACCATACTCCTTCACATCCTTGAATAGTGTAGGCCACTAAAGCCCGAAAAATAAAATCTTTTGTGCCATTGCTTAGCCTGCGTAATGTCCTCCAACAATCCCACCACGTGCTTCCTCCAATATGGTTATTCTTTCGTGTTCCAGTACACAACGCCTCAAGATTCCATCTTCCCCTAACTTATACAAGTTACCTGCAATTAGTTGATAGTCTGTTGCCTTGACTACCAATTTTTTGTTGTGCACCACTGTCATGTTGGAGGGAGCCACATGTGTATGTAGAAACTCCACAATGTCTGCGAAATAATCATCCACCATCCTGACCATGAATAACTGTGCATCTGGGAAACTATCATCTAAATTACCTGCATCCTCTCTTGTCAATATCTGTGAGAGATGATCTGAACCTGCATTCAATTTCCTGGGTTTTACAATGACCTCAAAATCATATTCCTGAAATAGTAACAACCATTTGGATATTCATCCTCCTAAGATAGGCTTATTGACTAAGTATTTTAATGCAGAATGGTCGGTGTACATATTGAAGTGAGACCCAAGTAGGAAATGTCTAAACTTTTGGAGCACATAGACCATCGACACGCCTTCCCGTTTTGTAGTGGTATAATTTTTTTCAGACATAAAAAATTTCCTACTTGCGAACGCAATCAAATGATCGATTGCGCCTTCTCCTGGTTGTGAGAGCATTGTTCCCAGTGAAATGGATGATGCATTGACATGGACAAGGAACTCTTTGTTCCAATAGGGGAATATTAAAATGGGTGTAGTGACCAGTCTCTGTTTCAGTGTGTCTAGCCCCTTCTGGCAATCCTCATTCCATTGGAACTTGAATTCTTTCTTCAGTAGCTTTTCCATGGGTGTTGTAATCAGTGCATACCCTTGAATAAACTTATGGTAATAACCTATATGGACCAAAGTTACTTGGAGTTGTCTGACTGAGGTTGATGGCGCTAATTCTAGAATAACGACAATCTTGGTTGGATCAACCAATAGGCCTTGCTTGCATACTATATGTCCTAGTAGAATTATGAATGGTGTGAGAAAGATGCATTTCTTTAAGTTCAACGAAATTTGACACTGTTTGCATTGATCTAACATGAGCCGAAGAACTTTGATATGATCCTGTAGTAGTCTGAATACCATCCAATCATCCAAGTACACATCCACAAATTTATGGATGAAATATATGAATGCAGCCACAACCACTCTAGAAAACACTGCAGGGGCATTCTTTAATCCAAATGGCATCACCGTGTATTGATAACTGCCCCATTCTGTCGCAAATGTGGTTTTATGTCTATCCTCCCACACAATTTTTATCTGATGTTACCCAGAGAATCCATAAATGAATGAATATGCTTCTTGGACTCCTATGTTCTTTAGTACTTCATCAGTGAATGGTGTTGGGAATGGTTCATGTAAGCATGCGTCTTTCAGCTTCCTTAAGTCATCGTAGATCCTAATCCCTCGAGTCTTCGTGTCCTACACCACCATAGGAATAATCCATTCATATTCTTCGACTGGTTCAATGATGTCAGGGTCGAGTATTCTATATAGTTTAGCCTTAAACTTCTCCTTATATCGTGGGTTCAACCTGTATGGTCTCTTTCGTATTGGATTAGCTCTAGGTTTTAGTGGAATATTCATCTCCCCTAAGTCACCTGCTATCCCCTTCATCTCGAAGAATGTAGTGGGAAATAAGTCTTGATATTATCGTAATAATTCTTCCACCTTCTCTATTGTCTCATCGTTCCAATAGTCTCCTATCTGCACAAAATTTAGGTTCTTCATTGTCCCAATGTTGATTTGCTTTGTCTTTATTGGTTGTGTGTATGCAACAGATACCAACTCAGGCCTTTCTAATGCGAGTGTGACTTCTATCTTTGGTACCTAGACATTCCTAGGGTTCCCTTCATCGTATTCCTCCTCCATGATATTGTAGCACTCTAATAGCTTCTGGACCATTAATTTGGTTGTGTGCGTACTTCCTAGGGGTTCTTCTTTCCCCGATTCTACCTTCAAGAATATATTTGTTCGGATGGCCTATAGAATTTCCTGTATGGAGGGAGATTCATGTTCAAATGTGAATGTAACTTTGAATCTCTAGACTAATCATTCCCACGTTGATGTCTCTCTGCGTGTCTCCAATTCTAAATAACAATTCCTTGAGATTGTATCCAAAGTGTGTATGAATCAGTGTGTCCATTCTATTTCTGATACTGAGTGCCATAAAGCCCTACATTTTTCCACGTGATCCACCGGGTCACTTTCTCCTGTGTATGTCTGCACACTTACTTCTGCTTCAGGTCCAAACAGTATCTATATGAGTCTACTGCACTGTGCCCAGTCCTTAATACTCTTTCTATGCGCGGCCCACCATCTAGCAGGAGTTGCTTTTAAGACGACATCTAGTGCTACCAACCTCTTCTGTTCAGGTACCTGTAATTCAAATGATTTTATAAACACATTAATCTCAGTTAGTCCATTGTAAGTGGGTGGGTCATATAATTTTGTGCCAATCCAACACAAAGATCAGTTTATATGATCACATCTTCTAGTTGATACTTCATGCATCCTCTACTGCCATTTCTCTAGACCAACTTCTGAATCTGATGCACACGAACTTAAAATTCTCCAACTAAGCACACCATACATTATGGGATCAACATAATCCTCCATTCACGCAGTCATATTGTATAAATTTTCCATGTCATTCACTCTTACTGACTCTATATATCTCTTCCCTTCTTATGGGTCCAAGGGTGAAATAACCTTTAGATCCCTGACCTCGAAGATCATCTCCCTTATTTTCAAGTTAATAATTTCCTGGTATCAACCTCCCATTCCAGTCCCATTAAAGATGCATATGGTTGAATATCGTCTACGATCTCAATGACTTCAAAATATACCATGCTGAGTACCCCATCTATGTTTACAGGTACCCCCGTTAGTCGCCCTATTGGGACTATTTTATGCTGATTTGCGAGCCTTAACTGGATAGGGGACCATATTAATTCAGGTTCACCCATCATCCCCATGTCTGATTAGGTAGTACATTCACATCCAATCCTAAGGGACTGAGGTAGTACATGTGAAGGTAGTACATTCACATCCAATTCACATTATCCACATCATATTTCCCAATCTGCGCATTAAACTTGAATTCTCCATTGGTTCTCTTCCTACAGAGTACTTGGTTTACCATTTGCTGTGTGATAGGTGTGTCCCTTCCTTTTTGGCAATGATCAATCATTTTGTATAATATACTAAGCGTTGTTATATCTCTCATTAGGTCTACACAACCTTTTAAGAATTTAGTTAGTGTACTTACTTACGCACTTGACTTTTCAAGTACCACTGGGTCTTCTAGATGAGGTAGCGATGATGTGGACACTTCCCCATGTGGTTCAAGTATTTTCTTTCATACAATCTGATATGTCTCTTTTTCCTGCTCTGGGTTGAATCTTGACATAGGCCCCATTGAATTCCTTACCCATTGCTCCATTTTATTTCCTTGAGTTGCTATATCAATGCCTATGCGAGCTCCTCCACATGTAACGATTGTGATTTTTGGTCCTTCACTGTGTTTTTCAATTGAGATCATTTGCACATTCTGATTCTGATGTAGATTATGATTTGGGTTGCCTCTAGCTTGCTATTTTGTAGCTAGGTTGGGATAATCCTCCGTTGCGTGATCCAGTGCTCTGCAATATGTGCACGTGGTACAAGGGTTTTATAAATCTCTAGCCAAGTGTCTTGGTTGGTTACAGTTATAAAAAATAATTGGTCCTCATCCTCCGAGACCAAAATTACCTCTACCTTGACATCTGCCAAAATTTTCTATGTTCCCCTGATTGAAACCTCTCTGAGTGTTATACTTCGCACCACTCCCATTCGCGTCAGTATTCTCTTCCTGGATCCGATATATATTTGACGTGTGCTCCCTTAGTAGGTGGAACACATGACAATCCTTTTCTTCATGTCCTACTGATTTGCAAAAATTTCAAAACAAGTTCTTTTGAGTACTCAGTGGGATGATGTCCCCATTTCTTACATATCTCGCAGTATCCTCCCTCGAGTAGTGGATTTTATGCTCCTACTACCAAGTACTGTGTGAATGATGGGAAATCATCTTTCTGGTGGCTCTCTGTCCTGCACTTGGTACACCAAATTTGTTCTAATTTTTCCCTTCCTTTGGTAAGCTCATCTAGCTTAATTGTTAATGCGACTAACTACGTCTGAACTTGCACCATTCCCCCAATGTCTCATGACTATGACAAATCTAATTTCATTTCAATTTATAGTGCCTCGGGCTACAATGCAACCTTTTGTTGAATTAATGGTCAGCGAATGTGGGGTAGTAATCCCGCAATGAACCACTCTTGATGCTGCTGATATGGAATATGGAAATCCAGTCTCCCCATTACATCTTTAAAGCGCTGATCATAATCCCATATTGACTCTAATTGCACATGTTTGATCTCCTTCAGTTCAGTAATATACTACGATTCTGACTTCAGCCTTTTGAACTCCTTTAATAGCTCTTGCTTTATTTTTTCCAAAGTCCTATCCCGTACGATAGGTGTAATACCCTGTAACTTCATATACCATACTAGCACATGACCCCTAAACGTTTTCGCCAGCTGCACAATATTCACTGCTTCATGCTGTATGTTTTAGCGGCCCAAACTATATTGTATACAAACAAGTGTTGTTTCAGGTCCTCTGACCCTACTACCTTGAATTTAGGAAGTCTTAGAGTATTATCTATCCCCGCCATGTTGGTTTGTGTATTCCCCCCTCTTGGTTATGTTGCTACACTCTGATTTTGACTCTGTGCACTATTCCCACTATTTCGACTGGTACTATTTTGTCCTCTTTGGCTAACTATGATGGCTTTCAACAAGTCTTCAAATGTTATTTCTGATTGTGGTGATGCACATGGGGTCATGGATTCAATGCAGGATTCTGTTTGAGTAGGACTTACCGGATCTTGTATTTCTGGATTGGACTGACACCCTTCTTCTCCACCTCTTATATATGGTATCTCTACAATTTGGACTTGTGCGTAAGGTTCCTGTACTTCTGGCTCATTGTGCGACTCTTCTCTCCCAACCCTAGTCTTTTTCCTTTATACCTCCTTCCTTCATGCAACTCTCAAAAGTCGTAGTCTTCCTCTAGTGTACTGCGTTATTGCATCCTCAGTCCCTTCCTTCCTCTTTCATGGATTCCACCCTTTTCTCAGGTGATCCTTCTATTATCCTCCTACTCCCCTATGTGTGCAAATCCTGTTTAGTTGTCGAACACCATTGTCATCACATGATTTTCACATAATATCATGTTTGTCCACGTATTCAATGATTTCAAGAAACTCCCACGTGGGCCTTTGAAAAATTTTCTTTCTGCAACATTGTATGAATGAATGCAATCTACAACAAATTATGTAAGATAACCCCCTATTATATTATCCAACCAAAAATCAACGGCTTGAATAGTTGGGTTACTTACCTGATTTAACTGCCTTAACAGTTCCAGAGTCCAATTCTTTGGTGCTACAACACTAAACCTTCATGTCTTCTCTACTAACCTTTCTAGCCACTCGTTCATAATTTCTGGGAATTCACCAAAGAAAACTTCATGTTGATCTGTGAACACATACTTTTTCATCCAGTGCTCGTCACACATCCGAGGGTTCCTGTTCTCTTGTCGTGTGAAGTCCCGTTCTTTTCGTTCCAACCAGTTGGTGATTTATTTCTTAGTCGACCTCCAAAACATTCCCTTAGTCATAAATTACTGGTCCCGAGAACATAACCATTTGTTTGTTGCTTCTTGTCTGCGTAGGGGTTATCAGACCCAGGGTTCGGGTTGACCATGACCAACAAAACCCTCAAGACACCGACCCTTTTGACATCACCTACTTGTGCAGATGAAGACTCACCCGAGGTATCTGTTGGGGCTGCAAGAACGAGGTTTCTGCAACAGTAAGGGAAAGGGAGGCTGATGCATGAATCATTCTCCCCGATCTTAACTTTTGTATGTTCTTTATTATTACCTAAACTATCACAACCATACATGAACTTTCCAACATAACCAATTCATAGACTAAATTCATTCTGCGAAGTATATCATCTTTCATGAATGCATAAAGACAAGTAAGAACATAAGACACAATATCCTTTCTAAGCTCCTTCTTTATTCCTCTTCTTTCTTACTAACTGATTATTACATTCATGATCTTTCCATAACCTCAATTCTCTTCCATGTGCACTCTTTCTTTCTATATATCTATTTCTCTCTCTATATTTGTTCTTCCTATATCCCAATCCAATTACATATTTATACCCCAAAATCTAGGGTTTCAAGTTCTATTCTTATCTATCCCAAAATAACCCATTACATTGCATGGCATAGACATCTTTAGTTAACTGTCTATTTTCATTCTTCTACTTCTTGTTCTTTATACAAATTTTCTGTTATCCTTCTATTTCTAGAAAGTCACACTATCGTCGTTTTCACTTCCTTTTCTCACTCGCTTGCTTTATCCTTTTATCTTTGCGCTATCTCTGTCCTTCGCGTCCTTTTGCACCCTTTGTATCTTTTGCGCAAATCCTTCCTTATGTGCACTTTCTTTGTACTTAGATTATTCTCAAAATTATATCCAAAACTTCCTGTCCAATAGTAACCATAGTCAAGGTGGTGCATGAATCATACATGACGATGATTATCTTGGTTGTGGATTTGTCTCTAGGAAAGGTGATGAAATAGGGTTTTATGATTGTAGCATGGATATATTGGAAATCATCCTTGGTATCCCCCATTGAGAGGTTCAAGGGTAGGATACCGTTTCCTTCTTTGTGGTGATATTTGTCGATAGGTGAAATCATTGAGTGCTCACCCAAATTCAGGTAACTAGAGGAGCTAGGGATGATCCTTGAAAACCAAGGATCAAGAAAGACCATGGTGTCCTATGAAATGTGAGGTTTTTGACTAAAGATATCTTGGGAGGATACTCCGGGGTTATCGACGAAAAAAATAGATTAGACTCCTTATTTTCTACTATTAAAGGTGGTAGGGGAATCACAAGATCAACGTATCTTCCCTTGGGTTTTTTATAACTTCCTTTCCTTGTTATGAGAATGTATGAGGGTGTGTTGGATAGTTAGTTGTCATTGATTTTGTTGGATAGTTGGTTTTCATTGATGTCAACATAAGTGGTTGTCATTGATGTCAACAGAAGTGGTTGTCATTGATGTCAACAGATGTGATGGGTGAATTTGAAGAAGTCTATAAGAATCCCCAGGTGTGGTCATGAAGCCAAATTTTTTTTGAGGAATAAGGATATGAAGGACAATGTAAATCCAGGTAACACACTCATAGATGGATAGTCATCGTCATGCTATTTCCAATGATAGGTGGTACATCACGTAGTTCCTCACGGTTGAGGAGTTATGAGGTCATGAAGTTGGAATCCACAAAGAATGGTTAAGAAGCCCCTAAATGATTATAACAAGTTACAAGTCATTAATTAAAGGGTAAAGTGGTTATAACATGAAAGTATAGGTAGACCCTTAAGTTAAGGAAATAAGTCACTTTGAAAAGGTATAAATACACCTCAAGAAGTATCTCATTAGAACATTCACTTACACAAGTTTATTGAATATCTTCTATGTGAGCAAGTGATCTATTGGAGAATCT
>ML786711.1:26488-42899 GCA_009831015.1 Picea engelmannii | reverse complement strand
GTTTATTGCAAAATTTCATCAGCAGGTACATAAGGAAAGATAAAAGGCTTATCATGACAGACATGTCAAGAGGAAGGCATTTAAGCAGGGAGATTTGGCCTTGTTATATGACAACAAGTTCATCAAGCATATAGGGAAGTTCATGACAGATTGGCTTGTTCCATTTGAAGGAGGAGGAGCTGCGCAACTGAAAACCCTTAATGGAGAATGGAAGGATGGATTAGTGAATGGGAGCCGATTGAAATTGTATTATGACAACCAATTTCCTCGTAGATCTCTATAGAATCAAAGGAGGAAGGGTCTAGGTACCAGGTGCAGTTGAAACTGGGTACTAGACACAGAAAAGACAGTCTGCACAAGGAAGGGA
Source organism: Picea engelmannii (assembly GCA_009831015.1). Lineage (NCBI taxonomy): Eukaryota > Viridiplantae > Streptophyta > Pinopsida > Pinales > Pinaceae > Picea > Picea engelmannii. Next base: position 42,532 of record ML786711.1, on the reverse strand, counting down.
GGTACCAAGCATAAAGCACAGGCTGCTCCGCGCAGTCTGAAGTCAAAATAAAACAGAAGGTTCAACCTTGCAGTGACTCGGGACGAGTCACATGTGAGTGTTGGGGGCCTGTTGGCCCTTGGTTATGGAAGGAAGTGAATATTAAGGAAGGAGTGTGAAGTACGAACTGCACGGAAGACACTTTGACTGAGAATGGGTCGAAGTGGTCAAAGAAAGAGAAAAGAAAGGAAAAGCTAACTGTTGGAAGAAAAGATCGAGGAAGACAGATCAACAAAGAATATAGATCATGGACAACTCAGGAAGTGGGAAAATCTGCCAATGGACTCTTTGGAGCACCTCACGGGATAGAAGGAAAGACAGGCTAGAGAAGCCCTGAAAATGTGGGTCAATTTGACCTAGGGTTTTGACACCTAGACATTGGTCATGTAATTTATAAATAAAGGTTTAGGAGAGTCGAGAAGGTTTAGGAGAGTCGAGTGTTATTGTTGGGAACGATATTGAGTCTGTATTGTAAGATATTCAACTGGGTGCGAAGATTAACCCTGTAGCTCGGTGCGCAGGGAGGGAAGGGAGAAAGAGAGGAAGAGAGAGAGAGAGATCTGCAACTAAGTGCACAGATAGAACTGTATGCTTTCATATAATATATCAAGAAACATAGTTCTGTGGACGTAGCCCTAGGGAGAGGGTGAACCACGTATATATTGTTGTTCTGTGTGGTTGATGTTGTGTTATTTGTTATATTCTATATTGTGTTGCATTGTTGTGTTAGATCTGAGGTATAAATTGCAAGGTAAGCTTAAGAGTGGTAATTAATATCTAGATTTTTGTGTATTGTTTCCTTGGATCCACGTTGCATTTCCTTTGGTTGGAGACACCTGTTTCCTGCAACCCCCTATTGCTACTTCGGGTGAGACTGCATCTGCTACACAGGTGTTTCCGAAAGGGCCAGTAGCTAGGGCTTGTTGGTGTGTTGTTAGAGTTGAACCCTGGGTCTGCCCCTATGCCAACAATGCTTGAGGCATGGTTTGGAGAATTGGGCATATGATTTGAGTTACATGTTGGTGATGTTATGGTGCATGCTTGAGGCATGTCTTTGGTATCTTGTTGAGATATTGGTACATGCTTAAGGCACATATTATGTGCCTGGTGTGAGGCATATTGTGGTACATGTATGAGGTACATTTCTTGGTGATATTGATGCATGTTTGAGGCACTCCTTGATGAGGTTATGGAACATGTTTGAGGTACATGCATTGGATGTTGTGGTACATTCTTGAGGAATGTCTTGGTGATGTTGGTACATGTTGAGAAGCATCTTGGTGATGTCATGGTACATTGATTAGAAGCATATCTTGGCTATCTTGGTATCTAGTTTGGTATACGTCATGGTGATGTTATCACATGCTTGAGGCACTTCATTGATGATATCTTATTGTATATGGTGTATGCCATGATTGAGACATATCATGAGTGATATGGTATATGGATGAGGCACATCTCATAGTACATGGTTTATGGTATATCTTTGTACATGTATGATATGGTATAGGTTGTGGTACATGGTTGATGTACATGGTATGGTACAGGTTTTGGTACATGGTTGATGTACATCGTATGGTACATGATTGATGTACATGGTATGGTACATGTTCTGGTACATGGTTGATGTACATGGTATGGTGATGGTTTTGGTATCCATGTGAGTGGATTTGGTTATAGTTTGTTAATGATGATATATCAATGATAATGATAGTGACATTGACAATAACATGGACAATGTCAGGTTGGATGATTGGTTGACCATCAGGTATAGGTTGATGTGACAGAGTGAGTGATTGGTTGATGTGACAGTGACAGTTAGATGTTGATGTGACAGTGACAATTATAGATCGACGTGACAGTGACAGTTACAGGTTGATATGACAGTGACAGTGACAATGACAGTGACAAGTTGATGTATCAGTGACAGTGGCAGTTACATGTTGATCAATGGTAGTGAGAGTTTGATTATACACTTATATTTTATAACAACGTGATAGGGCAAGGAAAGGGGGTTGTAGCCTCCTTCCGATTGGTGTTGAAGAACGCTGGGAGTTGGAGCTTCCTTTAGGTTTGAGCCTGTAAATTAGGGGGTCGTAGCCTCCTTCTGGTTGGAGCCAGAGAACATAAGGAGTTAAAGCTTCCTTCAGGTTGGAGTTTGTAAACTAGGGGGTCAGAGCCTCCTTCCAGTTGTAGCTGGAGAATTAAAAGAGTTGTAGCTTCCTTATGGTTGGAGCCTGTAAATAGGGGGTTGGAGCAGGGATGATTTTAGGGGCTAAATTTCGCTCATGGGCTAATTTTCCATAGTTTTTCCCAAAAAAATATTCTCTATTCTAAAAATGATTCTCCCAAATTCTATAGGATAAAATTATTTTAACTTAAAAATCGCCAAATTTTATACAATCTATATAAAATCCTTAGAAATTTGAATATTTTTTAAAAAATGTCGCCTAATATTTATAGTTGGCATATGAAAGATTAATAATATTCGCCAAGGTTTCTACATTTTAAAATAAATTTCCATCCTTAAAATCATCCTTGGGTTGGAACCTCCTTCCAGTTGGTGCTGTAGGATTTGGAAGTTGGTGCTTCCTATATATATATATATATATATATATATATATATATATATATATATATATATATATATAAAAGAAAGCATTTCRTGGTTTTCTCCCATTTGGGTTTCCACGTAAATTCTGGTGTACTGTGTATCTGATGTGATATTGTTGAATGGTATTTCTTATGGTTATATTCTCATGATATATTGAATGCAATCATAAATGATATATTTCTAATAAAGTTGAAGTTTATATATTGTGATTGAAATTGGTAAAAAGTGCTCATACTGATTCAACTGCCCCTCTTAGTATTCCAAGAGGGTGGGGTCCATGATGGTGGGGCCCATGGGGAAATTCATGCGGTGTCTGGGCTCATGTGTCTTCAAAAGCTTACGACTTAGGATTCTTTGAATTTTTTGTAAGGGAGCGCACGAGCATGTTGTCATGATAATATTCACAACTATGTAGGTCGTGATGATGTACATGTGTAGATGATATAGATTTTTAAACGAACGAATTACTATGGGCACGAGCCAATAGAAACAATTTAAAGAAATATCCCTATTAATGGTTCTCCCGAGTCCACGGGAGGGCTTGCATAGTGTTGGTTTTTATAATTATGTTCCTTCGTAGGTGATCTTACTATTCTTCGATCTATAGGATTTACTCCCTTGTATTTTCTTATGATGTCTATTTTTTGGTTATTTTGTAATCAAATGCGTTGTGTTACCTAAAAAGAAAGGGGATATTCTCATCCTGCACGATAAAAGGAAAACATGAGTGCATCCATTATACAAATAAAAATAATTCCCATCTATTTTCAATCCAATTAATCCGACTGAAACCTACTCATCAAAATAGACTCCCATTGATATGTCACATGACATGTCCTTTTCCCTGTTCATGTTAATTAGAAACTCGAGAGAGTATAAACTTGGCCTCTTTTAGAGTTGGTCATGCAAAATGCAATGAGGTTTTGTGTATGTTATGCAGGTCAAGGGTGATAGAAAATACGTGATATATTCGATTTATCCTGCATGTTTAAGAAGCATAGGTTGGAAAGAGAGATTCTTGAATAAATATCCCCCCCCCGCTTTCTCTGTTAAAATATCATTAGATGGATCATAGATTGAGTGGATGATCTTTGTGAAGGTCATGATTAAATATGCAAAAGCTATTTAGAATCAATTGTATTAATGGTAACCGATGATCAGTCAACTCTTAGGGGAAATTGATACTATAGATTGTGATCATAACAAGATGTATTGATCTAGAAAGGCGAGGTAGGTCCCACATTGAAGTATTTTAAGTTCCAAACTTTGAATATCCAAGAATACGCATCCCTATATCAAGGGAAGAAATTGACAATTCTACCTGATCATGAATTTTAACAGATACACTCTAAAGTTCCCTGTGAAAGAGATGAGGGATAATAGTTACCCAAGGTGCATCACCATACAAACTATGCTACTTGTTCAACTTCTGACATCCTATGGGAAATATGGTACTTGATTAAACTTCTGTCGGGGTATCAACACATCACTTGACTGAGGCCTCTAAAGGGTATTGATATTTATTTGAGGTATAAAAATCGGTATGGGACACAACAAGAAGGTTTATAATAGGTTCCTTGACTAAGTGCATCTTAGTAATTCCCATTTTTGTCCAAGTAAGCTTAGGAATAATATGTGACACAATTGTAGGTAAGTGTTGTAATCTAGGGGAAAGTTGGGAATGTTACCAGTAGTCCATCACATAAGCAAGCAAAGCATAAAGGTTACATACACATATGTAAAGACATACACAAAGTAGTGAGAGCCAAAGAAACAACACTTTATTATATATGTGTCAATACAACACAAAAGAGACACTTCTCTTGATACATGATCATCTATTTATACATACATGTTTAGTTGCTGGGAAGTTGTAACTACTTAACTGCCTAGGTCAGTTGGCTTAAGAGATACTTCAACTGAATTGTAATTTTGACTTCGAAAGTCAACCGACTAATTCTTAGTCGACTGTCGAGTCTAGTCGATAGAGTCGACTAACCCTTACAACATCTCCCCCCACCTAATTTCCTTTCTCGTCCTGAGAAAGATGGGGTTTGTTTAATACATTTGGTAGAGAGAGAGAGAGAGAGAGAGAGAGAGAGAGAATTCTTTGGTGCTGGATTTGCCGATGTCTGAAGAAGTTATGTAGGTTTGTCTGACATTCCTTCTTTCTTTGGTCCTTTTCTGTTGATCGAACCGACTGTTCTTTTTGCTCTAATTTCTGGATCGACTTCAAAGGATGTCTGGAGGATATTAGGTGTTGTTTGCTGCAGGTGCCAAGTAAAGTCATGCCATGCATTAATTGAATGTTGTGCTTCCAGACCCATTGTATATTGAATCTTTTCTATGACTTGATCAAGGTGAAGGACTATGTTGTTGGTCTCTATCTGTGCTTTGTGGCCTTCCCTTTGCCATTCTTTTTCCTTTTGTGACAATTCTGTTTCCAATACTCTTTCTTTGGATATCTAGTTTGTGAGAGCGTATTTTATCTTTATGTCGGTCGTAATATTTCTATTTTTTTCTATGTTCTTGACTGCAACTTTCTATGCTCTGAGTTTTCTATATGTAGTTGAAAAGTAGGATGGCCAATTACTTACCATTGAATTTAAAGTTGTTGAATGCTTGTTGGTTTCTTTCAATTTTTGTCTGATCTCTTTGAATTTGGTGTATTCTGAAGTCGAGATGGTGGTTTTCTATTCATGAAGTTTTTGACTATCACTGACTGGCCTTCTATGTTGTTGTTGCATGTCTTGTTTTTCCTGTTGAAGATGGTTGACTTGTTGCTTACTTTCTATATTAGTTTTTACCAAAATTTTGTCCAGGTCTTTGAACTCTAGGGGAAAGTAGGGAATGTTACCAGAAGTCCATCACATAAGTAAGCAAAGAATATAGGTTACATACACACATGTAAATACATACACAAAGTAGTGAGAGCCCAAGAAATAACACTTTATTATATATGTGTCAATACAACATAAAATATACACTTCTCTTGATACACGATCATGTATTTATACATACATGTTCAATTGCTAGGTAGTTGTAACTAAACTTCCTGGGTCGGTCGACTTAACAAATATTTTGACTGACTTGTAATTCTGACTTTGATAGTCAATCGAATAATTCTTAGTTAATGTCAGGTCTAGTCGAAAGAGTCGACGAGCCCTTACAACAATAAGGTTTGGAATTTGAATATGAGGATTGGTAGGGGCCCCATTTTTTCAAAGGCTGGTAAGGACTTTGAAGAAATGGGGGGCTTGTTGTGGCTACAATAGGACCCTATACCATTTTATCCTCCAAATAGGTTTTGAAGTCTAAAATAGTAAGGGGGGTTCTTGCTATCACAATATATATTTCTCAAAAAATTGTAGTTCAAGGGAGGATGAAAATGAACACTGGTTATTTATCAAGCTTTAGTAGTTCAAGGAAGGAGGAGAAGGAGAATTGGTTCGTTATCACGCTTTAGTAGTTCCAGGGAGGAGGAGAAGGATCAATGATTCTTTATCGATATTTGGTAGTTCAAGGGAGGAGGATAAGGAGCACCAACTCTTTCTCAAGTTCAATAATTTGAGGGAAGAGGAGAGGAAAAAAATATGATGTATTGAGATCAATAAAAAGAGGAGAGGTATGGACAAACAAAGGTAAGAACATGATTTATTACATAAGTTACTTATAATATTCCATTAAACCATACAACATTTATCTATGAAAGCAAGTAGATGAGCTTAATTGATTCAATCAATAATAGACGTTTGTAGTGGTATTTCCCAGACTAGGCATTCCACCTATAGGAAAATGAAATAGTTTATATGAGATTATTTAGCTTTGTCTGTACTCAATCATGTAGGAGATTATAGTTGATAAGCTAGGAAAAAATGCCATTGTTGGAAAAAGAGATGATGAACAATCAAAGTACCACAAAATTATAACATGATATTAGTTCAACTAGTATTCTTTTCATCACTAAGTCTAATGTGAAAATTCAAAATACTCTCCATTAATGCCCCACATCATTTTAGTATGTACACCTTCTAGTATACAAACTGTTTCTCAAGATTTGGTAGTTAAATGGTGGAGGGAAGAGGAGGAGGAGAATTGGCTCTTTCTCAAGATTTAGTAATTCAGGGGAGAAGGATATGGAGCATTGACTCTTTCTAAAACTTAGTAATTTAAGAGAAGAGGGAAAGGAGCACAAGATATTTCTCAATATTTAGTAGTTCGAGGGATTAGGAGAATGAGAACTGCTTCTTTCTCAATATTTGATAGTTCAAGGGAGGAGGAGAAGAAGCACATACACTTTCTCAACATTTGGTATTTAGAGGGAGGAGGAGAAGGAACACTAACTCTTTCTCAATATTTGGTAACTTGAAGGAGGAGGCGAAGGAACACCTGCTCTTTCTCAAGATTTGGTAATTTGAAGGAGGAGGAGAAGGGACACATGCTCTTTATCAAGATTTAGTAATTCAAGGGAGGTGGAGAAAGATAATTGAGACTTTCTTAAGCTTAATAATTTGAGGGAAGAAGAGAAGGAGAACTATCTCTTTCTCAAGATCTATTAATTCAAGGGAGGAGGAGAATGAGCATATGCTTTTTCTCACACTTTGGTAATTTGAGGGTGGAGGAGAAGGAGCATATAATCCTTTTCATAATTTGGTAATTTGAAGGTGGAGGATAAGGAGCATTAGCTATTTCTCAATCTTTGGTAATTCAAGGGTGTAGGATAAGGAGCACTAACTCTTTCTCAAGGTTTCGTAATTTATGGGAGGTGAAGAAGGATCATTGACATTTTCTCAATATTAAAGGTAATCCGAGGGTGGAAGAAGAGAACCAAATATTTCTCTATATTTGGTAATTTTATGGAGGAGGATAAGGGGAATAGACTCTTTCTTAAGATTTAGTAGTTTGAGGGAGGAGAAGAAGGAGCAATAGAATTTTCTAAATATTTAGAAAATCTAGAGAGGAGGAGAAGGAACACTAATTCTTTCCCAAGGTTTGGCAATTTGAGGGAGGAGGAGAAGGAGCATTGGCTCTTTCTCAATATTATTAATTTGAGGAAAGAGGAAAATGAGCATAAACTCTTTCTCAATATTTAGTAATTTGAATGATAAGGAGAAGGAGCATCAAGTGTTTCTCACACTTTGGTAATTCAAGGGAGGTGGAGAAGGAGCACAATTATTTCTCAATTTTTGGTTCTTTGAGGTTGGAGGATAACTAAGAATTGATTCTTTCTCAAGATTTTGTAATTCAAGGGAGGAGAAGAAGGAGCATTAGCTATTTCTTGTAATGTCCCTATTTCTGGGTTCTCTTGCTCTGCAAATGGACATGACTTTCGGGTTATGTCATCCTGATTAGAGGGGAAATTTGATGTTACCAGTGAGCTCAGATGGTTTAGAGGAGTTATATGATGCTTTCATAGGCCCGTTTATCATCTTTCATCACTGAGATCACTCCTGTGCAATCAAATTTCGATTATGATGTGTTTCAACCGTTCCCGTAATTTGGGAGTAATATTGAGCATGATTTAATGGATTTCACTAAGATTGTCATTTAAATAAATTATCTAAGAGGGGAACCTTGGCGTAATAGATCACTGGAATCATGATGAAGATATTTGAATGTTGGGAGGATGAAAAGTGACTTCCAATGCCCAAAAATGTTTAAAATAAGATAAATCACTTTTTGGAGTTAAAAGAGTGTTATAAAGTGACTTTGGGGAAATATTAAAGATAAATTAAAAAGTCACTTTTATATTATTTAATTGGAGGGAAAAATGGTAAATGGGATATAAAGGAGAAATAGGAGCTCATTATCTCATTATTCATGATCATTTATCATATTTGGATTTTTGAGAGCTCTTGTAGCTTTTGGGGCTTTGGGGCCAGAAACCCTTGAGCATATTGGTTTCAATGGTGAAACGAATCCACCCTAGTTGTTTAATTGGAGAGATCAAGTATATATTTCACATGTATTCATTGTTGAAGAAGTAGATCCATCATTTTCTTAGATTGAGGGAATTTGTAGAGTTTTGTAGTGTTTGTGCAGACCAAACCCTCATTATCAGATCGTGGGAAACAAGGATTGCTGGTCTAAGTTTTAAAGGTTTTGAGTTATCTCTTCAAGAGGATAGTGACAACAAATACTAAATATTGTGGGGGTCAAAAGGGGTTGTTTAATAAAGGATGAAGCTACCATTATCTTCAACTATTATATCACTTAATCGTGGCAGTTAATTACAATTTGTGGGAGCTAAAAGAGACCCATATCAATCCATTAAATTATACATTCATCTACATGTTAGAAATATTATTATATCATATTGTAATTACTGGTTATGGTGTGTCAAAGGAGCACATCCAATGTACAAACTGCTTCTATAGCAATTTCATTTACAGATCTAGAGAAATTCATGCCAAAACACTGTTGTTTGAACTGTCTAGAAGGGGTTGTTTCAGTGTCTTTGTCGTTGCATTCATTGTTGTTCTAAATGTATTGAAGAGGACCCATTCCATTGTTTTATTTGCTTCCCAAATCATGGATATTTATATATATGAAGGTGAAAAAATTAGATTCTAATTGTTGAAGGATTTCTGCTATTATATCAGATTAGATGAGTGCTGCTACACCACATTTATTGTTGGCCAAGAGTCTTCCTTACAGGTCAAAAATATATCAGATCATGGTGTTTCCAAAAGGGATTCTACAACACATTTAATGTTGTCCAAATCATGTCATTCTTAGTTCATAACATGTTAATAAATCTAACCATGTTTTCTGAGTATTTATGTGTTACAGTTTGGGCATAAGGTTGTAATCATTACATTGAATGTCATTGTCGTTTATTAGTTTTTGAATACAATAAAACATCCTATTGTGTACCAAATCCATAATGGGTCTGCTATGAAATTATCTTGGCAAGAGATATGAAAACACTTAAACAAAAAACATATCAACAGCTCCAACAAGGGATATTACAGTGAAAATATTTGACAAAAGTCCTGAACCAATGAACACAAATATATATCAGTAGTAAAGGGGATCTTACAAGGTTGTTGCAAAAATTGATGAAATTACAATACCAAATAAACACTAAACATAACATTAGTATAAGAGGGGATCTTACAACAGTATTATAGATTTTCATCTTGCCATCATGAGGGGATAATTAGTGAAATATATTTCAGATTGTTTCTGATAAGTGACCAACACTTATACCCTTCAATTTCAACAATGGTAACTTGGTATTAAGGTTTACATTCGGTGGCTTAAGAAGATGAAGACAAATCAGGAACTCCTTGCAGAATTGTTACAAGTTTCTCAAGAATATTAGAAGAATCTAACAAAACTATTAGAGCACCGTGATTTGTTAGAGCATCACTTATCAATTGGGAAGAAAAAAGAAGGGTTCAAATATGAAATTATTGATGACGTGAATGCCTCACCTCATGATGGAATTTTTACATAACCTTAGGAAGAATTCTTGGAAGTGCATGCATCTATTCAAGTTGAGGATATGTGCAATGGGGTTGACAAAAAAACATCCTTTAATACACCATTAGAGCTATCATATGAGGCTGATAACACCAGTTCTTATGATGGGCATGTTAATTGCACATATGATGATTATGATGATTTGGGTGTGTTAGTACCTAATCTTGATAAATATTTGGTGTTGGGTAAACTTCCTTTGGATGTTGATCTCATTTATTTCGCTTTATGCAGGAAGGATGACAAAGAGGAAGTGGATTTGGGAAGCATGACTGTGAATACAAATTAGAAAATTTGTACGAAGATGATAGTTCCCATGAGTCCTATCATTTGGTAGTGTAGTTGAAGGTAAGTGAAGACTGATTATTGCAGCCATAAATTTTTTTGATGATACTGATAAGTTGATGGAAAATTGTTGTTGGAAGGAAGATCCTCCAGGGACACATAAGAATTTCAAAGGAGAACTTTTCCTTCCATACTTTTAGGCACTCAGAGAAGCACTGATGGTGATGAAATATAATTACCTACACCTGCTTCAGATAGAGGTCATCTTCTTATGTTTGCTGAGATTTATTTTGATGCGCTAAAAGGGAAAGAAGAGGAAGTTGAGAAGCTTACCCATGAGCTTCATGTTACCAAAGATTCTTTGAAGAGCACTCAAATGGCCCTTCAAGAATCATAAATTTAGGTTGATGAGCTTTGTGTGGAGTTGATTTTGGCACATTCTTCATCATCCACAATAGAGACTCAATCATCTATGGAAATCATAACACATGACATTGTTAGTGGTACTCGAGATTTGAGGGAAGAGACTCTTGTGATGGTCAAGCATAAGGAGCATTCAAATTTTCTAGGGTTTGGAGAGAGGTATGACTCATAAAATTTTGATTATACACATATTTTGTATCATGGGGATCATGAGCCACATTTTTTGGAGATCCCATTGAAATCTCAAGTCATAGCTACAAATGAGATAGTTGAGCATATACCTCGTGGACCAACCACCAGGGAAGTGTATGCATCCAATGATTGTGGGAATGCATATATTACAGATGTGGACACATCAATCTAGGATCCAAGTTGAAATGAAACTAGTGGAGTGAATGCATAAGATAAGATTAAAAGGGAGCAAAATGATACAGTGGTACTCAGGTATTCCATTGGCACAAGTTGGTGAATTTCACCTTGATTGCATGGTGAGGTATCCTACTTTTATTCTACCAGATGATTACATACAAAGGCAAGAATCAAAGACTTGGCTTATTTGGATTCCAATGGTTATCAGTGTAGCACAATGAGAGTCATTAGGTATTGGGGATAGTGGAATCCTAATTTGGTTGTGGGATTCATGAATTCACATGATTGGTAGATTGATTCAAATGCTGATAATGGTTAACAAAGTTGTAACAACGATTGGTTTGTTTCATTTTTGGGATGTCATGAGAGGAGATGCTGAGACTTATTCTATATGGCAAGACAAATTTTCTTTACGGATACCCAGGATTGAGTCTGGCAGTGGATTTGCAGACTTTGACTTCACTGAGATGCGTTTGCAGGATATGATTCATGGTAGTGGGTTCAACTCTTTCAGGCATGTAATCTTGGGTCTCTAGAAGAAGAGAATACAGTCTGGGTGTGATGGTCAGACAATTATGATCAGAGTGGTGCAACGTCAACATGGTGGTTCCTTTATGAGAATAGCTTGGGACCCTAGGATTACATTGTTTGGCAGTTCAAAAACTGATAAAGATGAGGGAGCCAATTTTTACTTTTAGGATTTTACTCTTGTAGTGCATTGGATTGGTTTACCAGAAGATAAATTCTCTAATGGGTTGATCGAGTTTGTGCAGTATCTAATTTCTCTACTTATCGATAATATTCAGGAGGCCTCTTATGTTAGTACCTTGCAGAATAGTGCTTTGAGCAAAGGGTGCTTCACATCTCCTAGGTTGGTTTGGGACCCTGGGATATTTCTCTATTTAATTTTGGTTCAGTTAGTTGATCGTGAAGTTGTGATGGCATTGCTTGAGGACAAGCAATATTTGGGAAGGGAGGACTGTAATGTCCCCATTTTTGGGTTCTCTTGCTCTGCAAATAAAGATGACTTTCAGGGTTATGTTAGCCCGATTAGAGGGGTAATTTGATGTTACCAGTGAGCTCATATGGTTTAGAGGATTTATATGATGCTTTCAAAGCTCCATTTATCATATTTCATAATTGGGATCACTTATGTGCAACCATATTTCGATTTCGATGCATTTTGACCATTCCCATAATTTGGGAGTAATATTGAACATTATTTAATGGATTTCACTAAGGTTGTCATTTTAATAAATTATCTAAGAGGGGCACCTTGGTGTAATATAATATTGGAACCGATATGAAGAGATTTAAATTTTGAGAGGATGAAAAGTGATTTCTAGTTCCCAAAAATGTTTAAAATAAGATAAATCACTTTTTGGAGTTAAAAGGGTGTTATAAAGTGACTTTGGGGAAATATTAAAGATAAATTAAAAATTCACTTTTATATTATTTAATTGAGGGGGAGAAAATTAAATGGGATATAAAGGAGAATTAGGAGCTCATTCTCTCATTATTCATGATCATTCATCAAATTTGGATTATGGAGAGCTCTTGTAGCTTTTGGGGTTTTGTGGCTAGAAACCCTTGAGTAGATTGGTTTCGATGGTGAAACGAATCCACCCTAGCTGGTTAGTTGGAGAGATCAAGCATATCTTTCACATGTATTCATTTTTGAATAAGGATATCCATCATTTTGTTAGATCGAGTGCATTTGAAGAGTTTTGTAGTGTTTGTGGAGTCCAAACCCTCATTATCAGATCGTGGGCAGGAATGATTTTTGGTCTAAGTTCTGAAGGTTTCGATCTATCTCTTGAAGAGGACAGTGCCAATAAATACTACATATCATGGGGGTCAAAAGGGGCTCTTTATCCAAGGATGAAGCTATCATTATCTACAACAGTTATATCATTGAATCATGGTAGTTAACTGCAGTTTATGGGAGCTAAAAGAGAGCCATATTAATCCATTAAATTTTTCAATCATCTACAAGTTAGAAAGATTATTAGATCATATTTCAATTGTTGGTTATGGTGTGTCAAAGGGGTAGATCCAGTGTACAAAATTCTACTATAATAATTTCATTTACAGATATGGAGAAATTTGTGCCAAATCACTGTTTTTTGAACTGTCTAGAAGGGGTCGTTTCAGTGCCTTTGTTGCTGCATCCTTTGTTGTTATGAATGTACTGAATATGGGCCATTCCATTGTTTTATTTGCTCCCCAAATCATGGATATTTATAGATCAAAAGGTGAACAAATGAGATTCTAATTGTTGAAGTATTTCTGTTATTGTATTAGATTAGATGAGTGTTGATATAACACATTTATTGTTGGTCAAGAGTCTTCCTTACAGGTCATAAATATATTAGATCATGGTGTTTCCAAGGGGGCTTCTACAAAAGATTTAATGTTGTCCAAATCATGTCATTCTTAGGTTAGAAATAGTTAATAAAATTGACTATGTTTGTTGAGTATTTTTGTGTTACAATTTTGGGCATAAGTTTGTAATCATTATATTTAATGTCATTGTAGTTTATTGGTTTTTGAATACAATAAAACCTCCTCTTGTGTGTCAAATCCATAATGGGTCTTCTATAAAATTATCTTGGCAAGAGATCTAAAAAGACTTAAACACAAAGCAAATCAACATCTCCAACAAGGAATATTACAGTGAAACTATTTGACAAAAGTCTCGAACCAATGAACACAAATATATATCAGTAGTAAAGGGGATCTTACAAGGTTGTTGCAAATTGTTTGATGAAATTCCAATACCAAATAAACACTAAACATAATAACAATATAAGAGGGGATCTTACATTTCTCATAATTTAATAATTCTATGGAGGAGGAGATGGTGCACTATCTCTTTCTCAAGATTTGGTAATTTGAGGGTAGATGATAAAGAGCACCAACTATTTCTTAATATTTTTTAATTTTAGGGAGGATGAGAAGGCACATCAACTCTTTCTCAAGACTTAACCATTTTATGGGGGAGGAGAATGTTAAGCCCCTAGAAAAAGCTCCAGTTTAGGCATAAATACCCATTTAAATCCCTCGATATTGAGTTGTTTTTCTTTTGTTATATTAGTATTGTTGCCTAGACCTTGTAATTGTAATTTAACCCTTGGCATCCTATATATATACCACATAGACCTAGTTTTAGGATCATCTCATCTTATACATTTGTTCTATTGTAAAAGGAGGTTTCCCTCTCGAAGAGGCTTCACATTCATTCTTCTCTCTTTATCAAGGTGTGGAGCTCTCTCTCTCTTTCTCTCTCTCTCTATGCTATTTTTGTCATTTGGTGCATAACATTTGGTATTAGAGCATACGATCCTAAGGTTTTTCTCCTTCAAGGGTGTCATATTGAAATATTTTGTTATAATTTTTTTTGAGAAGTTTTAGACTATGAAATTTTTAGGATACCTAGGATACATAGCAAATTATGCTTGGTAAAAATTGCAGGTATTGTTTCATTATACTTTTTGAGATATAGCATGTGGAATTTAGGGCTTGTGACTGGTAGTGAAATCAATTTCAAACGAGTCATCTTGGAATTTTCACTATACATTTTTTTTGGCATGATTTCAAATTGTGAAATTTATAGGATCCTGAGGCGACATAGTGAAGTACTCATGGTAAACATTTTGGTTTCCTTGTTTGTATAATTTATGAGATATAGGCTATAGAAATTGGGGTTATTTGACTAGTTCTAAAACTAGTCTCAAATAGGTGTTATTGGTAGAAGTGACATGTCTGAATCTTGGTAAGTCCAAATTGAGTGCAACTAGTTCCTTTAGAAACAAGACAAACGATACTATTTTAGGTAAAAATTTCAAAATCATATATGAAATATTGGACACGCAGAATTCCATACAAGTTCACTATCTGGAAATGGATAATAGCCAACAAGTTTTGGGAAGGTTACCATAACTTTCACTTGACACATCAAATATTGGTCAAACATGTGGCATTATAGAGAAGGCATATTAGAGTTGTTGGATTACTGAGAGGGGGGGTGAATCAGTAATAGAGCAATTTAAACCCTTTTTAACCATATAATCCAAGTGTTATATCAATGAAGCATTATCATCCAATAACTGCAGAGTAAATAAGCAATGAACAAATGAACAATCATACACATACACAGTACACCAGTGTTTTACGTGGAAACCCAAATCGGGAGAAAACCATGGAATGATTTTTCTTATATGTCTTGAAGAATTACATTCATTGGAAGCACCGACTTCCTTTGTTTTCCAGCTGCAACTGGAAGGAGGCTCCAACCCCTTAGTTTCTCAGGCTACAACCCGAGGGAAGCTCCAACTCCCCAATTCTCTGGCTACAACCAGAAGGAGGCTATAACCCCCAATGTTCTCCGGCTACAACCACCTGTCCTTGCCCCATCCTGCCACCCTGAAGTAGAAGTAGAATGATGGAACCACTGTCACACTATCACTGTGAGATATACCATTGTAATCCTGTACCAATAAATATGAACCATGCATCAACCATGCATCAACCTGTACCTCAACCTGTAATCAACCTGTACCATAAACAAGTGCATCAACCATGCACCAACCTGTAATCAACCTATACCATAAACAAGTGCATC
Organism: Picea engelmannii; assembly: GCA_009831015.1. Taxonomy (NCBI): domain Eukaryota; kingdom Viridiplantae; phylum Streptophyta; class Pinopsida; order Pinales; family Pinaceae; genus Picea; species Picea engelmannii. Next base: position 26,693 of record ML786711.1, on the reverse strand, counting down.
AACCATGAACCAACCTGTAATCATCCTGTACAATAAACAAGTGCATCCAAACATGTACCAATTATGTACTAATCATGTGTCAACTACTCATCAACTATGACTCATCAATATGTACCAACATCATCAACTATACACCTCATGTATGTGCGCCAACTCATCAACTACTTGTCTCAACCATGTACTCAACATGTACCACAACCAAAAT
>ML786711.1:0-25400 GCA_009831015.1 Picea engelmannii | reverse complement strand
CCACAATTAAGCATGGGTTCTCTTACTCCACAAAGCGTCTTCCCGTGAGGGATTTCACCATAAGGGGACCACTTTGGAGTTCATCCATATTTACTTCTTATCAACCATGACAAAACAATAGTGAGTCATATTTACATCAAACAATATTGGGTCCATTACCTAAACGTTTGTGCTACGGGGCTTTCTTCAAGGGTTGACATCAATGACAACCGACCTTAATCAACAAGAGTACTATAAGAAGAAATTTTAGACTTATAATGGCCAAAATTTCATAGATTCATCAGGACAAAGGTCAACTAGCAAAAAAATCTCAAAATTAGGGTTTTAAAGGTATGTAACTTACAATTGGACTAACTTTTGATTGAAAGATATGTTTTTGGTGATTCAAAATTTGTGATAAAGAGAAAAAAGAGGAGTATTATTATTTTTGTCCCAAGTTGAAAAGAGTTCTCCAAAAATTATTTCTCCCATTAAACCTCCATAAATATCAACCAAGACTCACGGAGAAAATCAAGAGATACAAAACCAATTGTCCAATTTGGATAATCAAATTAATGAATTCAATGATAGGTCAGTGAAAAAGTATGATTTGATAAATGTACAATAAAAAATGGAATGAAATATGGAAAATAACATGAATGATAATAGGTAGCATATGGAAAATAATATTAGGCATATGGAAAATAAGATGGAATAGATGGAAAATAAGATGGATGAAAATAGGGAACAAATGTAAAAGAAGACAGATAAAAAGATGGAAGAATTGAAAAATTCTATGTGAACCATATTGTTACATACCCTAGATGACACAAGGAAATCATGTAAATGAGGAAATAAATATTGAGCCCCAAAATCAAGATTATTCATCACCTCCAGATCCTCATCATCGAGGGTCCCACTTTGCACCAAGGAGCTACTTAATTCCCAAGATAGATATGAGAAAGTTTGATGGTAAAGATATATAACATGGATATTCTAGATGGAACAATTATTTTATCTACACCAGGTGCCAACCTTACAAATATAACTCTTGCATCCTTGTATTTGAAAAATGATCAATTTATACAGTATCAATGAATTTGTGAAATAAAAAAGGATTATGTTATCTCCTAGTCCATTTTTATGGATGAATTGATAACACATTATGGGGATATTAAGAGAAATACATTCTTTATTCAATTGATAAATCTTTGACAAAGGGGTCCAATTATAGAGCACATTAAAAGATTCAAAAACTAAGTCTCAGGGTAAAGAACATTCCAAAGGATAATTTTTTAGATCTCTTTATGGTCACTTTAAAGGATAAAATTCAACATGAGGCGTGTCTCTTCAAACCTAAATCTTTAGAGCATTCTTTCAGTATGGAAATGAAAGTTGAAAGTAAAAATATGGCTACTAGAAGAGTGATATATAACAACTATAGAGAGCACCATGCTCCCTCTCCTAACATTACTCAACCTACAAGGTTGACACCCTAGAAAATGGATGAAAGAAGAGAAAATGGACTATGTTTCAATTGTGATAGCAAGTACAGGAAGGGGCATAAATATGGTGGGAATAAATTATTATACATAGGTTGTGAAGAAGAAGAACATCAAGAATTAGAACCATTGTAGTATATATAACTAGAAGAGACTACTCCAACCATATATTGTCATGCATTGGTTGGCATCAGTAATCCACAAACCCTCAAGATAGAAGGATATATCAAAAATAAAAAGGTAACAATGTTGATTGATTCTGGTAGTACCCATAACTTCATTAATTGCAAATTAGTGAAACTTCTCAATTGCTTTGTATTTCAAACACTATAATTTTAAGTAATGATTGCAGATTGAGGTACCATAAATTATTCAGGGAAGTTCCATAGTATTCAATTCAATGTGGGGGAGTATTTATTGGATATTCCCATGATTGCAATCCAAATGGGTGGTGTTGATTTTGTATTAAGAGTCCAATGGTTACAATCATTGGGAACAATGGCTCTTAATTTTCAATAACTTTTCATGAGATTCTCCTAAGAAGGAAGGAAATTTAACTCAGAGGTATCCAAGGGAAGCCCTATAAAGTGATAAGCTCCAACACTATGAAAAAATTACTCAAAAAGGGATACCATGGTGTACTTGCACAATTGTGCTCATTAGATGTTCAAACATCTAGACCTTCTGTTCTAGTGGATCTCCAAAAGTTTATCGAAAATCATCCCAAGGTTAAAGAGATTCCTAAGGGTCTTTCACCTACTCGATATCATGACCTTGCTATCCATTTGAACCCAGGAAGTGTACCACCTAACATTATTCCTTACAGGCACCCATATGCACAAAAAAGTGACATTGAGCGTATGATTCAATAAATGTTAGAGGACAACATCATTCAACCTAGCTAAAGTTTTTTTCCTTCACCAGTGGTGATGGTTTAAAAAAGGATGGTTCATGGTGTATGTGTCTAGGTTATAGACAAATCAACAAAATGACCATTAAAGATAAGTTTCCTATTCATGTCATTGATGAATTATTAGATGAATTGCAAGGAGCAATTTTATTTACTAAGTTGGATCTCTGCCATGGATATAATCAAATAAGAATGAGGTAACAAGACATTCCGAAAATGGCCTTTAGAACACATGAAGGTCATTATGATTTTTTTATGATGCCATTTGGACTCACTAATGCACCTTCAACATTTCAAAGCCCGATGAATTCTATTTTCAAACCCTTACTCAAAAAAAATGTGTTAGTATTTTTTGATGATATACTAATATATAGAAAATCATGGGAAGAACTTGTATAACATGTTGACATGGTGTTAAAACTATTAGAAGATAAACACATATATGAAAATCCTTTGAAGTGTCCCTTTGGGGTTCAAGAAGTGGAATATCTAGGTGATATTGTATCTCATGAAGGTGTCAAAGTGGACCCTAACAAAATTAAATCTATGATGGAATGGAAAATTCTGAAAACATTGAATAATCTTAGAGGATTATTAGGATTGATAGGATATTACCATAAGTTTTTCAAAAATCATGGTCAAATAGCAACACCTCGAATAACATTATTAAAAAATGAGGCATTTTATTGGACTCAAGAAGCAACCAAATATTTTGAAAATCTTAAGGAGGCTATGTGTATGACTCCTATCATGGCCATGCTTAACTTCAAAAAAACCTTTATTGTGGAATGTGATGCCTCAGGACATGGAATTGGTGCAATTTTAATGCAATAAGGAAGGCCCCTTGCCTATGAAAGTATCCATGTTAAAGGAAATAACTTACTAAAACCCATTTATAAAAAGGAAATGTTGGCCATATTATATGCAATTAAAAAATGGTGCCCTTACCTAATAGGAAGAAAATTCAAGGCAAAAAAACCATGATAGTTTGAAGTACTTCTTGGAACAATGATTATCTTTAGAAGAGAAACAAAAATAGGTTTTGAAGATTCTAGGTTATGACTTTGAAGTTATCTACAAAAAGTAAAACAAAATATGGTGGTAGATGCACTTTCAAGAAAAGAAGAAGACACAAAGGGTTTACTATGTGCTATTTCCATTCCACCATCTAATTGGGTGGAGGAAGCAACGATAGAATGGAAGCAATATAAAAAGGTACTCAAGATCATTCAAAAACTAAAATAGGACCTGAGTGCATTATATAACTTTATGTGGAAAAATAATTTACCATGGTATCAAGATTGTTTATATTTATGTAAGATTTCCCAACTCAAACAGAAGGTAGTTTTGGAATTGCTACTTATCCTATAGGAGTATTGAATCACTTGTGTGCATCCTTCCTAATGTTGGGTGGTTATATGACCCAGGGTTCATCTAGAGTTGACTAACAAAACCCCAAGGCATCGACATATCAATCCTCATTCTAGGACTAAAGAAGGTCTCACCTGAGACGCCATGAGAATCATAGAGACCATTTGGTCTTGTGTCAAAGATGAAGGGTTAAAATACACCAGGAAGCCACTCAGGTTGACATTCACACAATTCCTTATGGTTCATTATGATATTAACAACATGCAATTTGTTCTATTACTGAAGGTGGTGGAGAGTCTACAAAATCATAAAGTTTTCTTTCAAGTTCTTTCAAACCTTCCCTTCCTAGTCTTTCTGTAGTGTTAAAGATGGATCAAAATAATGACATCCTGACATAACCATCGGTGTGACTCGAAGTGTCTCATTATCTAATGCACTTACTTCTCCGATGTCATATCTGGGGTAATTTGAACAAGACTGATCTTGATTGTGGGCTTATTCTTCAATATCAGGGAGGAATTGAGGGATTGAGGGGTGAGATGATGCATAAAATTCCTCTGGGAAAATATGCTCTTTGAGATCAAAGTCCCCCAATGTGAATAAATATCCTACAAAATGTTTTTCAACCAAACCATGGGCATCTTTACCATCAATATGCATGCTGGTGTCAGGATATAGTTCATGTCTTGCCTCTTCTATTTGATCTTGCTCATCAAAAAGGGAAAGTAAATGTGGGATCAAATTGTCTACAGGAGGCATATCTTCTGGACGAAACTTGTATATGATGCATTGAAATATTGAGGAGAAATCATTTACAAATTCCTCTCGTTTCTTCCTTAGCTTGAGTATCTCATTGCACAACTCTTCATAATTATAATTCGCAAAGGCATCCAAAAACTCACGTGTGAATTGTTCCTATGTATGGATGGAAGTAGCTGGCAAGGTCTCGCACCATCCTGTTACTCGACCCTTGAAGGTAAGGGTAAAAAATCTGAAGATGACACCCTCATGACGAATATTATGGGAATAAAAGTTAAAAAAAAATGAATGTTATGTTTTGAGGCAGACGTTTGTCCCTCATTTTCAAATTATTTCGTGAAAAGAGATCTATCAACTTTCTAGGTGTGTTAGGGGGCACAAGACTTGAAATGCATCTCCATAAAATAATTTGAGAAGGAGCCATGTATACTAATTAAAGAAAAAATAGCACAATAGACTCCATGGGCTCAACTTTTTCTTCTGGCCCTCCTTCTAGCGCCATTTTGTTGACGTGGGAGAAAATCCTGACATTGAAATAAGGGAGAGTTACTCGATGGCATGTCCTAATTAGACACACTCTCATTTGAATAACAACCTCCATCGGTATAGTGGTCTTGATTGCTGCTAACTAAATGAATTGCTCCCCAAAGAGAGACTTTTCCATCTAAGCTAGTCTAAATCCTAAATGCAAAACTATTGTAATATGGTAATGCAATCCTATATTAATGAGCAACTGCAATCCTATTCTAACAGTAGCAGAGCCAACTGTAAGTGTATAATTTTATATGTAAAACATAAATAGTTATTATTTTATAGAATCAAATAATATTACATGCTTGCATATAGATGACCATAAGCATGTTCATGTAATCAAATTTACATTCCGTTTATAATTATTCCCTACAAATGACAATTGACAAGAATGACAAATTGAAAATAGTTCCAGAAAATAATTACCAACAATGCACTATTGAATAAATGAATCATGGAATTGCTTGCTACTATTCCCCCTAAAAGAAATAGTTCATTTTTAGGAATACAACAATAAGTAGAGAGCTTTCCTATCCGTCTTTGAGTCTGATAAAGAGTTGTTTCATTTCTCCATACCCCCTCCCTTTTTTAGGTTACATTGAACCTCTTTTATACTTGAAGGTGAATTGTTGACCTTCCTAACTACAAAATTTTTTAGCTACTAATGCTACAACTTCCCCACTCTTCCCATTCCCATTACATTTTTGGTTTTTTGAAACGTAGATAGATCATTACATAATACTCCTTCCTATTGTGATCTCCTCGGGAAGGTGAGAAACTTGAAATATTTGGTGGTGAAGGGATATGCCCTTGAAAATTTGGTCCAGATGATGACCAACTACAGGAAAACCTGTTCATTTTTCAGGGACACGTCATGATTGTTCAGGGGAACCAATTGGAAAATAAGGAAACAAATGATTTCCTTCGAACCTTATCCTTTTGTGAACATGAATAGTTGTCAACCTCTATTTTCTTGCTTCATTCCTGCAACGCAGTCAACAATTGGATATTCATTTTGATATGGATGGAGGTTAGGTTGGAATTTCTATTAATTCCATCTCTCCAACTACATCTTGTGTTATCTGAGAACATGTGCTATGCTACTTGCAAAAACAAGAAGTTCCTTGCTGGCCCAACAACATTGAATCCTTGTGGTCCCTCCTGGTGAAAATATCTAGGATAATGAATAAACCTCTCCTAATACCGCGACCATGAAAGATTGCACTCTAATTCCTCTCTTTAATAAACAATGAAGTCTACCTGTCCTTTGCTTCCTTTTATAATCATTCTGAATGGTTTTCATTGAAGTGTGATGATGAGAGGAGAGTACTATTATAGCTATCTCATTCGGTTCTTCTTGCTCGAAAGGACATTTCAATCAATAATTATCCGAGGATCCGTATAATATTCAAGTGCTGGTGAATCATGTCTTCTATTTTATCTGTAACCTCTCACATGCCTTTGGTAGATATACCTTTAATGCATGTAACATGTGTGTCTCATCTGCCTTTAGGTATAGTCGTCGTTCATTAGGTTTCACACATGGCGATTAACTTCCACCCTTATCTCTGCTCATTTTTTTGATCTCTCAGAACCTGAAAAGCCATAGAAAATTATTATCCCATGTACCAAAATAACTAAATTTAACTAGATTTGTCCTATGTCTATCCAAGATTCCCTATATTGTATTGTACTTGTCTCATGCTGCAGGGATTTTATGTGCGTGGATGATAGATTGGGTGATATGTGTATCAGGACAGTCATGTCACTTATCATTAGCAGGCAGGTTGGAAACATATTTGCATTGCAAGTTGGTTTGCGGGGATAGGTATAGATTTACGCAAAGATATGAAGGTTTGCGGGACTTGAACTGAAGCTGATGAGTGGTGACTCATATATTTTGTAGAGAACTCACTCAGTAGATTTGTGAATTGTGGGGTTTTGGGGTCACAATAATTTATATATCGGCACTATGTGAGGTCTTCCACATAGATCCTTTCGCATAGTCTACAGTTCATGGGTTCAACGATAAATCCTTGACTGGTTTGGAAACCTCGATTAGGTTTTACCTGTAGTTTTGTTTTGATAAAATCTTGCGCTATTTTGGGGGGTATAAGGTTTGTAGTGTGGGTTTGAAATAAATTTTGGACATGATTAACTCCTTGATAGATAAAATCGTGAAGGTAAGTACCAAAATCATTCATATCTATTACGGTGGAGTCTGCAAAAGAAGAGTTCATAGGAGTTGGGTTTATGTGGTATGCGGTTCACAGGTTTGTGGAGGATCACTGCTTGAAGTTATTTGGTGACTTCCATTAGGCTCTTTTCTCGCAATAAGTCACATTTGTGGCCCGTAGGTTGCAGTAATATGTTCATGCAAGTTTAATAAAGTTTAATAAATGGCCACATCCCCGCAACCACGAACCAATGAAAATAATTTTTGCTATCCCTGCATATGGTTCTTCTGAGCCAATGTGAAGCTTTTCCCATTGCCAATTTGTTCAATTGCTTTCCCGTTCTTGACGATCTCACTGATATTTTATCTACGAAATTCACTCCTTTATTTCCTGTAAGAGGCTATTCATTCTTATCTTGAAAGTGGGGGCCCTGGGATACATCCCCTTTTCATCATTCCCAGCCTCGTCCTGCATAGACAAAGAAAATATGAGCGCATGTATTTCTCACAAAACCATAAATATTATCTATCCTAATACTTCAATAGGGGAAAGCTTAATCAATTAATTTAACTGAGTTCTATTTTATCCAGACTGAGACCACATCTATGTGATATCAATTACATAACCTTCTCCCTGTTTTACCCGATTGTATATTCATGTTGTAGCCCCGACCTTTTATCGTTGCTTGGATGCACAATGTTATAATATGTAGATGTAATGAGATTAGAATGAGTATTGAGAAAAGAGACTTGTGACCTCATCAGAGTGATCATTTAACTCATGGAGGAGAGTATTAGATCTATCCTGCATAGGTAGAAAATGTGGGTTAATGATATGTATCCCTTCTTCAACAGATTCCACATATAAAGGATTCTGATTAGAAAAAATAAAAGTCCCCCCTCTTTTCCCATGGATTATCTGGAGGATCATAGATGAAGCATAGAATTTTGTGATTGTAAGAGTTAGTCCCACATATGCCTCCATTATGGTTTAGCTAATGAAAATCGATGTGGAGGAAAGCCATCCTATGGTCATCCGGCTCTAGGAGAATTGGGAAATATGATATGTGGATGTAACAAGATGTATTTGTTGGGTGGAGAGAAGCATGCTGCATATTGAAGTGTTATAAATTCCTAACTTTGAATCACCAAGTTCGAACATCACGATAGTGAGGGAATTGGCATTTCTTCCAGATTAAATATTTGAGAGACTAGCTTTGAGCTATACCCACAATTTGGTTAATATCTACTTTTTCCCCCCCTTGCCTTTCTTATTATGGATAGATAGATAGAAAGGAGGTGTGTCACCTAGGAGGACTATGCCATCTTCTCAACCCCATATATCTAATGGGTGATCTGGAAGTTGACCAAGCTATATTTGGAGTACCAAAAAATCATTCAATCGTAGACAGGTTACAATAGAAGGTCTCTTTTTCAAATGAGGGTATGGACATCAATACTAGATTTAGCGGTGTATCATCCACAAAGGGTTCCTCAAGGATCCAATTACCCACACGTTTATATAATAGGTCAAGGAAGGATAAGCAAGGTGTTATGAGGAAAATATCTCTATGTCTAGGGGTCAACCACAACAGAAGGAAATGACTGAAGAAATCAACTCTAATATCATGCATGCTATATAAAAAAATATGATAACAAGACAAGATACATAGCCTACCTCGTCCATATGTTCGATGAAGTCCACCATTGAGCACTTGACTCAAAGAAATACACTTGCAACTTGTCCTCAACAACCAAGAAACACAAGCATATGGTGATAATATATAATGCTAACACATTCAATAGCATAATCCATCAACATTCATAACAAATATGCCCATGGAATAACAATTCAAATATTTGCAAGATATTAATTGGATGAGAAAAGAGTATTTCTATTAAAATGTAATCAACAGAAGTGAATGAATTACAAACTTCTGTGTCAACATGGTTCAGAACTRAGAAACTAAGTTCCTTCCAGCTGGGCCTCCACCACTTCAATCCTCCACCAAAGGCAAGCTCATATAAGAGAGGCAATGAGGTTCTCAATCRTGTAGGGAAGAGCTTGGGGGCTGAACAATGTGTTCAAACTTAAAAGGATAAAGGGATGCAAACTCAATATGAAGTGAATAATTTCTCGAGAGTAACTTTGCTCTCAAAGTTGAATTCTTTTCCTCTTTTCCATAGCTCAGATTTGGCCCATTTATAGCCTTCAAGTGGAACTGAAGGGCCGATTCAGAACGTTTCCAGTATATAGAAGGTCAAGGATCATGGATCTCATGATGTGACATGGAAACCCGACACCATTTTTTAATTTTGGGCACAAAACCTGATGTACATGGGTTGTAGTGGTGCAACATGTGTATACAAATGAAGTATAATAGGTAGGGTGCATATATGTGGAAAAATGTTGTTTTTATCTCTGGGATTTGCAAAAAGGGACTTCAAGTCTGCATAGGGAAATGGAAAAAGGCCTTTTGATAAAATTTCAATAGGGTGAGGCAAATCTTTCTATAACATATGCCCCCTAATGTGTGAGGTCAAAGGAGTATCTGGGATGGATGAAATACGTTATAATACCCAGAAGTGGAGTAATGGGGACCCAATTGGAAGAACTAGTTTCTCCTGAGAATATTACAATATGTATTGACTTTGCACACATGGCTGCCAATTTGAATTACACTGCAGATCCATGTGAAAATATACCAAACAACTGTTCATGGCCATGAGTATGAAATACAAAGGTGGATACATGCCAAAGGCTGTCATATTCACGAACAAGGACTAGTAAAACCAGTCTCAAAATCAATATGAAGATATATGTATACAATAGAGTACAATCTGATCTCCCATGATCACTGAAGTCACATAAGTATTGGTCCAATGGAAGATAGAAATAGCTCAAGAAAGATGTGACTATGAATTGATGTCTTCAATTCTTCTACATGATCTGCCAAAGATGCAAGTCTACATCGTGTGAATAAATGAGTTGAGGTCGAACCTAATGAGACTTTGTTTGATTACCAGTCATTAAGGTATACCATGAACAAACGCGAGACAACCTACTGATAATGAAAGTAGGTATCAAGGCACCAAGTACATTATTACAAGTGTGAATAAAGGTGTCGGGTTCAAACACTTGAAGAATCCATCGATCATGAGACATTGATGTATTCCCAACTTTTGATGGCGGGAGAACCTGCCACTAATGACTGCAAGCCTCTAGGTACTCATAGGACTCTAGGTCTCGTTTCCAGAATAGATGGGCTGAAGTCGATGGAAGGAGACGTGCTGAAAGGAGAGAATTTAAGAATCTCTCATAATTTAGCACAAGGTACAAAGCAGGAGCTTGATGATTTGGAGGAAATCAGATGAAGAACATGTTCACGAACCAACAAACCTGTGCGTATTTCTCGTGTGCCAGATGCAAGCAGTACACAAAAAATACCCTCTGAATAACAACCAATAAGGAAAACTGCTGACAAAGGTGAGGAAACCACCAATAAGGCTAATGGCATCCAAGACACTACACAAATCCCAATGTACAAATATATTTCTTGCCGTCGAACATAAGGGAAACCACCGAGTCAGTGACCAATGATGAAATGTTGACTGCTGGGTTCAAGGTTACCTACCAATGATGAAAGTAGGACCAGGGTGCACAATAGGACTACAACTTCATGTAACTCTAAGACACACTAAGGGAATGGCTGACATGAAAATTCAAGAGTTCTGAGGAATGGACGACACATGTTGATAGACATCCTTTGAACAAGAGCATGAGACATATGGAAGAGTCTGGAAACATAGACTCAATGATGAAACTTTGAGATGCAGGAGGCATCAATCAAACTCTCCATAGGGACTGGAAGAGTAACTAGTCGGGGGAATAAACTCTCTATAATGAGCTCAACTTCCTAAGGTCATGCTAAACCCAAAATTTTGATGACAAGTGGACTCAAAAATTTTGTGCTCTGTTCAAAGGCGATACAACTACTGCCAATATAAGATAATATTATTTTCCCGCCCATCTTTTTTTTTTGTTTTCTCATAGTCAAATGAATTCTATGATACAAAAAAGGAAACGAGTGTCACAAGTAATCAATCTAGTTCCAACAGTGGAACGTACTTATGCTCAATGCAAGGAGGTGCATGCGGGAGATGGACACTCAGGGGAATGTTTCTTCTTGAGTATAGGGTGTCACGCTGCAAATGATATAAACAAGGCTCTGCTTGGCTGATGATGCAAACTGCTGACGTGAAAGGATTATAATGCAAAAAAGAGAATTGACAATAGGATTAATGGTGCAAGCAAGAGAATGAGATACAATTACAACTTAATGCCAACAAATGTCCTTTTTCGTAATCTTAGTCTACTTGGTTTGAAAAAAGGATAAAATTACACCAAATAGTCGTCCTTTCAAATCCAATTTACGAGTGTTAAAGAGACAAGTTCACTCGACAATATTTTCTTTTTAAAAGAGTTGGAAAAGAGCTTAACCAAGACTCACGACCTTTCAAATCCAATTAACGAGTGTGAAAGAGACAAGTTCACTCGTAAATCTTTTCACTTTTTTAAAAGAGTCAAAAAAGAGCTTAAATCAGACACATTGGGGGGTTTCTAGGAAACATGTCATGGGGGAGGCCAAGGCTCCCGTGCAAGATTTATGTGAAATGTCAGCAACCTACAAATAATTGACACAAGCTTGGGAAAACCCAAAGTTTTCCAAGTCGGGGAGGATAAAGTGCTAGCAGAGGTTACGTTCTCCACGATATATTAGAGAACACCTCTTATCTGAAAAGGCATGGGAGAAGGAATTTTATACCCAACAAGACCATCCCAGTCAAAGGGAACCTCTCCAAGACTTGGAGGGAGAGTACTCGGGGAGAGTAAAACTCTCTCTTGTTCAGAAGGTACATGGATAGAAATGTTAATGACGTGGTCAAAAGACTCATCACCTCCCAAAATACGAGTGGGATTGATCGAATATTGCATCGACAATGTCACTTTCTTAGACTTGTCACTCTCCAAGAGAAGAGCAGGATCGACTGAAAATTGAATTGGCACGACCACTTCTTCAACCATTGGTTGAATGGGATGTGAGACAACAAGGTCAAGAGACGCATCACCCCCAAAAATAAGAGTGGTGTCGGATGAATATTGCATCGACATGACTGCCGTATCAACCAAAGAAGGTTGGGAAAACAAAGACGACTCAGAACCCAAAGGGCCCCCAGGAAAGGACCACGCTTCTTGTACCACAACAGTAGCACGACACAAACGAGTAAGGTGATCTCCTTTGAAAATCCTACAAAGGAACTTGGGCTTACGTATTACATGTCTAGGCTTCTCAATAACATGAATTCCCCCAATGTCATTCACAATGGTTGGCGACATGATCTCAACGTGACTGGAAGAGGCTGGTGGTTCATCCCCCACATGATGCACAGAGGTTGGAGATGAATCTCCAACACGACTATCCATAGTTGGGGATGAAATGTCAATATGACTCATGGCGACTAGAGTGGTTCCACCAACATGAATTGTAGCAGTTGGTTGCTGGTCTTCAACATGGATTGCAGAGATTGTCGACCAATTTCCAACATGACTAGCAGCGGTTAGTGATGGAATTCCAATATGACTTGCAGGGACTGGACTGGTGGTAGCTGTTAGTTGTGGAATTTGAGACCAAGGTCCCGGGAAATACTGGATTTGAGAAATTGCAGGCCAGGAAGGATTCTAGTCTACACCTTGTCCCTATATGGAAAGGTAGTATCCTCCACCTAATTGATCCATAGAGGTTTGTTTAGGCATCATCACCGAATCCAATGTCCACGAAGAGACAAAGGCGTGACATGGGTTATTTAGGTGAGGATATATATTTCCCCCATATGAAGGAGTTCCGTGAAGGGGGTATCCTGTACCATAAAAATTATTCCCTTCGTATGAAATACTAGAGGACAAATGGAGACTCTCCATGGGAAGAGTGTTCGTAGGAACTGTCATGGCAGATGAAGGATACACTGATGGGGTGTAATAAGTATAATAACCACCCATTTGAGAAATTTCTCATGGAATGATGAAGCTAGGATTGGATCCATAAGAAGGGAGATTCCAACCTCCCACAATGAGATTCGGTTGAGGGATAAGACTCTTATCAAATGAAGACGCATACAACGGAGCCATCGTGCCCCCAGATCCAAAAATAAGATTAATATAGGCAGGCAAGGTAGAGGATGGAAAAGGTGAAAGAATGATTGACATATCAAGAGGAAAATGATTAGAGACCCAAGGCATTGACTGCGTATCATAATTCTGCATACCATCATGAAACATGGACGGATTCGTCCCCATGAAATGAGTGAATGTCATGGGGGAGGTAGCATTAATTGAGGGAGACAAAGGGACTCTACTATCCATGATAATGAAAACTCATGGCACAATATAAAATCCTAAGGTCAACTAATAATCAAATATCACACCAAAATAAAATAAACAAAAGGCCAATATGCACACAAACAAGATAAAGAGGCTAAAAGGGGCCTCCATCCCTAAAGTAGGTATGCCTTGACCAAGAGGGGCTTGAGACTCCCTGCTAAAGATCGTAGGTATCAAAATCAGTTATAAGGGCCCTTGTGGGCTTAGCAACGAGTCGATCAAACTCCCCCTGGAGAGGTAATCCTCCATAAAGGTTGTGTGTTGTCTGACCCTTATCTGACCCAGGGTACCTGCAGAATAACCCTTACAAGTAACCTATGTGGTACCTATGTCAAGCAACTAAGAAACCATGATATAACCGATGCGCATGAGAACAATCACGAGTTAGGTCTACCGTATGGTTAGGGTAAAAAAAACCCGAAACCTCGAAAGAACCACCTCTCACAGAGGTAAAGGTACTAGCAAGATCCCCATATATGAATAGAGCCCCATAAATATATCTGATGCTAAGAAGATATTGGGGGGATATCCCCTCAACCAACCTCACGCGACCTTGTGCTTAACTTCAGTGTAAGCGGAGCTTCATGACGTCACCAATTATACAATGGATTTAACCACTCCCTTGGTCAGACACATATGTTGATTTAATAGCCTTGGATAAGTTTACTCACAAAATCCTATTCCAAGGCTCTAAATCCTAAGCTAGTTTGTGCACCCTAGAAAATAAAATTGTTTATAATCAATTTTAAATTATCAACGTTACTTTTAGTAGCCTTTATTACTCACAAAAGGTGCAATCATGAAACTAATGATGTTATGAATCAACAAGTAAAATAAATGAATATGAATAAAATTCATAGTCTTAACTTCAATTCCCAATAAATGATAAGCTTTTCAAAATGCAATTTTCAATTTAGTTCTGCAATTCCAAATAAGATGCAATATTTCTATAGATGTACTAAGATCAATGATAAGGACCCAAAAGATCAAATTCCATCAATGCAAAATGCCTCTTATTTTTGTATTTTCAATATAAAAGAATGAAAATGCAAGGACTGAACAACAACTTGATATAAAAATTCTACTGCATGTAAACATAGACAAACCAAGTAGGATATCAAGAAGAAAACACCCAACCCAAGATGTAAGGACAATCAAATGAAAAAGATGATGAGAAAGACACGGCCCAAAAATTCAACCAAAGAAATGTTTCCTATCATTCCACAGACACTTAACAGTCATAACAGAGACCCAAGAAGACTCAACAACCATCAAAACTTACCTAACAAAAATCCAACCCAACAACTGAGAAAAAAAGGATGATGTACGTGACTGTTCAGGAGAAAAGCACGTATATACGCCTCTTGCTGAAGGACAACACGTGTATGTATGCGACTATCAGGTAAAAACCCACATATATGTGTTAAAACACAACCGGACTAAGGAGAAGGCTAAGCAACTGAGGCTTAGAATGAACAGAGGCTGTCAAGTAGTCAGACGACAAGAAAATCAATATAAGCGAGAGAAATCAAAGGAGAAAAACACTCCAAACCCCGAAAAGAAGATCCTATCCCAAGTATGGTCGCCAATTCTGTTATGAGGAAAATCTCTCCATGGCTAGGGGTAAACCACAACAGACAGAAATGACTACAGAAATCAACTCTAATATCAGGTATGGTATATAAAAAAATATGCTAACAAGACAAGCTAAAGAGCCTACCTTGTCCAGACATTCGATGAAGTCCACCATTGAGCACTTGAATAAAATAAATACACCTGCAACTTGTCCTCAATAACCAAGAAATGCAAGCATATGGTGATAATATATAATGTTAGCACATTCAATAACATAATCCATCAACATTCATAAAAAACATGCCCATGGAATAACAATTCAAATATTTGCAAGATATTAATTGGACGAGAAAAGAGTATTTCTATTAAAATGTAATCAGTAGAAGTGAATGAATTACAAACTTCCATGTCAACACGGTTCAAAACCGAGAAACTAAGTCCCTTCCAGCTGGGCCTCCACCACTTCAATCCTCCACCAAAGGCAAGCTCATATAAGAGAGACAATGAGTTTCTCAATTATGTAGGGAAGAGATTGGGGGCTGAACAATGTGTTCAAACTTAAAAGGATAAAGGGATGCAAACTCAATATGAAGTGAATAATTTCTCTAGAGTAACTTTTCTCTCAAAGTTGAATTCTTCTCCTCTTTTCCATAGCTCGGATTTGGCCCATTTATAGCCTTCAAGTGGAACTGAAGGGTCGAGTTAGAACATTTCCAATATATTGAAGGTCAACAATCATGGATCTCGTGATGTGACATGGAAACCCGACACCATTTTTTAATTTTGGGCAAAAAACCCAATGTACGCAGGCTGTAGTGGTGCAACCTGCGTATACGCATGTTGTATAATAGGTAGGGAAAGTATAGGTGGAAATATATTGTTTTTAGCTTTGGGATTTGCAAAAAGGGACTTCAATTCTGCATAGGGAAATGGAAAAAGGCCTTTTGATCAAATTTTCATAGGGTGAGGAAAATATTCCTATAAGAAAAGGTAGGATTACAAATAGGTTAAGCATCTAGATGTAAAAATAGGTGGGAGACCCATTTATTTTGGCTCATGAGAGCATGTAATAAAAAGGGGACTTGTTGTGGTCACAACACATTGTAACAAGAGATAGTCGAATGAAATACTGAGCCCCATTTAAAGTTGGTTTTCCCATTTGGGTTTCTATGGTAAATATGGTGTCCATTGTATCTTGAATTGATTTGAATTTTTTTGTGTGTGATTGTGCTTTGTGGAATTTATTGGTATGAAAGGAGAGATGATTCTATGTGATTGATTAATAATTGTGTTCTTGCTGATTTCTGATCTAAATGGTCACCTTTAACTGAATTAAGATGGAAAAGAAGATCCACAATAACTACAGAGGGTTTATTGTCTAATTCCCATTAAGTTTTGAGACTCGTGGCTATTAGAATTTGTAGGTTTATATTAATTTGGAGTTGCTAAAATGGTTCCTAAGAGATGTTAGAGGATTTATCTCTCTTCCAAGGTCACCTTCTCATCCCTGAGATTTATTTTCCTTTTTGTTTGGTGTTCTTCATCTCCCCATAGGATGTACTTACCCTCTAAGCCATCAATTAATTTGATGGCTATGTGTTCTTCTTCCCTATAGAGAAAATTAACCTTTCCTTTGAGCCATACGATTTCCTAAGACCAGTTTCTTCATTGTTGGAGTGAATTTCTTCCACTCTCAATCAAATTGCTCTCTGCCTGGAACAATTCTACTCATTTGGGTGGTTTCTCTCTCACCCATAGGACACATAGACTTTGTATGAGCCATACATAGCCTATAGGGATGTTCCCTTGTTTCCAGGGCCATCAATTGACTGCTTGGGTTCTTAATTTACATGTTGGTTGATTTTCCCATTTACTTGGGCATATCCTTTAGTTGGTGCTACTCTCTATGATGTATGACCTCTTGAATAGATCCACTATTCAATCACCCCACTTAAATATTATTTGTCATTGATCCCATACTCTCTACACAATTATCATATGATTATATCAAGAGTGTATCTTGTAACTAGAAAATAATGCCATTTAAGATTGTTGTATAGAGACAAAGTGCTCCAAGATACATTTTGAAGAGAGGAAAAGTCGGGCCTGGTGATATTTTGTTTTAGTATTGCGCTACTAAGAATATAATGGCATATACATTTCAAACGGTTTGGTACAAATGTGATGTGAACGTCCTCTTTCTCAACTTATACTTCTGATAAATAAGGATCAACATCACCTTCTGCAAATTCATTGGAGGACTTTAGAGCAGAGAAACCTCCTTGAGGATAATATACCACATCTTAGATTCTTTTGTGCAGGTTACACAGAGAAAGGAGTTATCCATTCAACCCAGAGCAGAGAGTGCATCGTGAACATGCCTTGCATCCATTAGGAGAACAAAGCACTATGTCAAAGACTAAGACATAGATAAGAACTCAAATTTCGCAAAGGATCTGTGTTGATGAAGTGAGTGGGATATAAGTACCTTGTTTACATAGAAGATGGTATTAGAAAATTTGCTTCATTGACAATGATATCTACCAAATCTTTGAATAGAACAATATACCCCTCAACATGGGTAAATCAAGCAAATAAAAGTTGGAATACTTAAGGGCCAACAATGCTTAGCTCCATGAAGAGAATTAGCACTTGAAAGAGCATGTCCAAATATTCAACACGTGGATGGAAGATATGGAGAAGTACCTTAATACCTATGCCAAAATGTTTCCATTGCTTAAGAATTTTTTTGAAGAACACCAAGACTCCCTCTTGGAAATTAAGACAGATTGGGACAAGCACATAGTGAAAATCTTACACCTTGGTGAGAATGCCATTCAGTTGGACAAATGACAAGAAGATAGGCTCACTAAAATGTAGAATTAGCCACAACAAGAGTTGGCAGATAAGGATGTAGCCTTGGAAAACCTCCAAGACATTGTCCAAGAGAATTAAGAAGAAAGTCCACCTTCCATTGCCACTACCCAAACCAATACCATGATCGAGACTGCCTTGCTAAGACTAACTTCCATAGAAATTTCTCTAGAGCAGATTGATGACGTTGAAAATCATACCAGAGGCATTGGTTTTGAGCTCCTAAGGAAGATGAGATATGATGGACAAGGGATAGGTAAGAGAAGATAAGGAAATCTAATCCCCATTGTAGCTACTTTGTGGGTCAAGCATGAAGGCCTAGGCTTTGATGGTAGGAGTGAAGATCCCATGACCGAGAAGACCATTTTTGTAAAGGATAAAGACATGTTGGATTTGGATTAATCATCGGGTGAAGAAGAAACAGTGGTAAGTGAAGGTGGCATCCCACTACCACCTCGACCTTCTTATGGAATATTGTAGAAGGGTAGTGATGAGAATATCTTGAAGACTCAACCTACACCATCACTTAGAAGAAGAAATAAACCAATTATCCAGGGAAAGAAGAAGAAGAAGAATAAGAGGTCTTCATCAAACAAGACATCCCTTGTTTATCATTGCTACAAGAAGAGAGGTCATAGCATTGTGAGTTGTTGGTATGTAGAGGCATGTTCTTTCTGTGGGAAGAAAGGCCATTGTGAGGTAGCCTTCTAAGAGAATCAAGCCATATGCCACAAGACAAATTGCTTTCAGAGGAAGAATGGCGAGAATAATTTTCCAATCCAACAACAAACTCGGAGGCACATAGAAAGGAGGATTATGTCAAGTAGTTCTTGCAACAATACCAAGAAATTTTTCCACTACTGTAATTTGAATGGTCATTGGGAAGCAAAGTTTTGTAAACTTCATTCAAATCTTCACCCTATAAATTGCACAGCCGAGAGAAGGGTGTGGAAAGTAAAGATTTAAGAATACGAGGAGCCACTTGCATATTATTTCCAAGGAGTAGTAGATAGCCAAGGATCTATAAAAATAGGGGAGTTCAATGACACCAATATGATGGATAGCAGGTCGATGCCAAGGGTAGCCACAATCTAGTTTTATTTTTATTTTTATATTGCATTTGAAGAACCCCATATTGGCCAAGTTGTGTCGGATATTGGTGCACGAAGGTCAATGACCTTGGGAGAGTTATGGAAAACTACATGACGTGTTATTATAATTTGTTGGTTTCTTTTATAAGATCGATGGATATTATAATTTTTTGGTTTCTATTAATTTGGAGTTGCTAAAATGGTTCCTAAGAGATGTTATAGGATTTCTCTCTCTTCAAAGGTCGCCTTCTCATCTCTGAGATTTATTTTCCTTGTTGTTTGGTGTTCTTCATCTCCCCATAGGATGTACTTACCCTCTGAGCTACCAATTCATTTATTGGTTGAGCATTCTGCTTCCCCATAGGAAAATTAACCTTTCCTCCGAGCCATACGATTTCCAAGACCAATTTCTTCATTACTGGAGTGAATTCCTTGCACTAGCCTCAATCAAAATTTTCTTTTCTTGGATCTATTCACCTCATTTGGGTGGTTTCTCTCTCACCCATAAGACTTAAGGGCTGTACATATCTTGTAGGGATGTTTCCTTTCTCCTTGGGCTATCAATTGATTTCCTAGGTGCTTAATTTAAATGCTAGTCAATTTTCCCATTTACTAGGTGTCTCCTTCAACCATTGTTACTCCCTATGATGTATGACTTTCTAAATATCTCCACTATTCAATCACCCTACTTATATATATTTTTTCATCAATCCCATACTCTACATAGTTATCTTATGATTCTATGAAGATCGTATTATTGTAACTAGAAAATAATTCCAATTAAGATTGTTGTACATAGACGAAGTGATCCAAGATACATTTTGAAGAGAGAAAGAGTTGTGCCTGGTGATTTTTTTTAATATTGCACTGCTAAGAACATAACGACATCTATATCTCAAATGG
The DNA here is from genome assembly GCA_009831015.1 of Picea engelmannii. Taxonomy (NCBI): domain Eukaryota; kingdom Viridiplantae; phylum Streptophyta; class Pinopsida; order Pinales; family Pinaceae; genus Picea; species Picea engelmannii. Next base: position 5,290 of record ML786711.1, on the reverse strand, counting down.
TTTGGTTCAAACATAATTTATTGTGAATGTCCTCTTTCTCAACTTTTTCTTATGATAAATAAGGATCAACATCACCTTCTATAAAGTCATCAGAGGATTCCAACTCAAAGAAATCTCATTGAGGAACATTTTCCACATCTTATCTTCCTCCACTAGTCTGGGAGGTGAACCCTCAACCCACTTGTGAAAATTTGGGGTACTGGGAATGAAAATGTGATATACCTCTTGTAAGAGTGGTCCCATTTGTTTCAGATAACCTAATGGAATCACCTTCAATATATTTTCATGTGAAACTCTAGTGTGTAGCATTGTCTCTCCAAGACTCAAGTTCATCTGTGGAAGCTTCAAGGCAAATATGGTGTAACAATGTATGTGTTCATATTCCTTATTATTAGAGTGTTGATGACCAATGGTAGCTCGATTCAATTGCATTCAAGGGAAAATTTAGGGACATAGCTACTCTGTCATTTGATTGAAGAGAATCCTGAGCATTGGGCAATGTATACAATAACTTCCTCTTGCATTGACATTGGCTCTTGAGAAAAAGTATTTCATACGAATGAACATATGCCTTAAATCCCCTAACTTTAACTCAAAGACCTGATTGGAATTATGGACAACTGGGGTACAATTTTTTATCACATTATCTATTGGTTCTTATGTGTAGGTTACGCAAAGAAAGGAGTTATCCATTCAATCCAGAGTAGAGGATGCATAGAGGACACACCTTGAAACCATTATGAGAACAAAACACTCTGTCCAAGACTAAGAGAGAGATAATAAATCAAATTTCGCAAAGGATACATGTTGGTGAAGTGAGTGGGCTATAAGTCCATCATTTATAGATCATTACATGTCTAAGTTATTTACTAGTTCTCATTACTTTAACTCTAGCCTACCTTTTTTTATCTCATAATTCAAATTGAGTTAATATTCTCATTCCTAATTATTCTCCATGATTTATAGGTGTCTGAGAATTGGATTTTCTCTAATTAATAATTGATTTAAATAAATTTAATGCACAAATTCATAACCTATGCCTGTTTAATATTTTTATTTTAATTGGATATTCATTATATATATATATATATATATATATATATATATATATATATATATACTAAAGGATATAAATATGTTATATTTGTTGGATTACTGAGAGTGGGGGTAAATCAGTAATAGAGCAATCTAATCCATAAAATGCAAGTGTTATATCAATGCAACATTATCATCCAATAGTTGTAGAGTAAATAAAAAATGAACAAATGAGAAATCATACACATTCACTGTACACTAGTGTTTTTACGTGGAAACCCAAAGCGAGAGAAAAACACAAAATGTTTTTTCTTATATGTCTTTAAGAATTACATTCATTGGAAGCACCAACTTCCTTTTTTTCCAGCTGCAATTGGAAGGAGGCTCCAACCCCCTAGTTTCTCAAGCTACAACCTGAGGGAAGCTCCAACTCCCCAATTCTATGGCTACAACCAGAAGGAGGCTACAATCCCCTATGTTCTTCGAGTACAAAAAAAAGGTGGCTACAACCACCTATCCTTTCCCCATCCAACTTCCCTGACATAGAAGTAGAATGATGGAACCACTGTCACACTATCACTGTGAGATATACCACTGTAACAACCTGTACCACTGACTTGTAGCCAACCAACCTATACCAAACAACCTGTAATCAAACTGTACCATAAACAAGTGCATCAAATACACATAAACTATGACTCATCAAGATGTACCAATATCATCAACTATACACCTCATGTATGTGCCAACTCATCAACTACTTGCCTCAACTATGTACCTCAACCAAAAGCCCTCATCAATTTCATCATCCAAATATGATTTGTAACTCTATAATAGACCTAGTGTATATGATCACATACCTACAAACCTTCCTTAACTTTAACAACAAGAGACTATCATTTTCATCAAACTTTACTTTAGTCTCACATGACTAATTTTGGATTAGTCAACAATCCTAACTTGCAATAATCATAACTATGTACCTGTAATGAATAAAGATCTGAACACAGTACACAATGTTCTTCAATGTATTTTATGCAATTCTTCCAGGTTTCACTACTTGGATCCTCTCAGAAAATGAGTTATAGAAAAAATGACATACCTTATTGAATTCTGGCTTATTCTAGAGAGAGAACTTGTAGAGCTTGCCCCACACAGAATATTTTTTGTATGGATCTGAAAATTGTACACATAATACATAGACTATATTCTAATCAATACATTTTGTCTTACTGAATTTGGATCTATTATGAAGAAGTTATGACATTTTTACTTGGAACACCTGTTTTAGACTAGTTTCAGGACTAGCCACAAACCCTATTTTCCACGGAGTGTAACTCCAAAAATACAATGACCCACAAGCTGAAATTTGTATCAAAGCTACTTGGATATGTTTCCTCAACGTCCTCCCAATTTCACGGCCCGAATCATTCTAGAAAAAAAAATTATTGCGAAATTGGCGAGATGACCTATAAATAACATGCCTTAGAAAGCATCATCAAAAGAATTTATCCTCCTTGAATTTCGACCTTCTTTACTTCACCTTCCCTCTAAAATTCGGCTTAGATATCCTTTGGTTACCTCAGTCACTTGTATATATTCAATATGCTCAAGTGTGATTAAAAATGAGAGACCCTTGCCTCTTATTTATACTTTCATGTAGCTTCCTCAAGGGGTTACCTTGTAACCATCTTAACCCACTTTCCTTATTTTAGGGCCAACCCACTTCTAACCACTTGTCTACTTAGTAATTTATCCCTTAAATTTATTATTTAAATAATTAATTTTGTATCCACTTTGACTTATAGTACACTCATCACTTCATTTTATTATTTAAATTACCTTCTAACCATCTTAACCCACTTTCCTTATTTTAGGGCTAACCCACTTTTAACCACTTATCCACTTAGTAATTTCTCCATTAAATTTATTATTTAAATAATTTATTTTGTATCCACTTTGACTTATAGTACAATCATCACTTCACTTTATTATTTAAATAATTTATTCTTTGCAACCACTTTGACTACTTTGACCTTTTGGGGCTTCTAGATGACTCGTGAAGGTTCTCCAACTTCACATGGACATAACTCTCTAACCGTGAGGAGTTATCTGATGTTCCACATACCACCAGAAATGGCATGACATGTACTATCCATCTAGAATAGTCTTACCTGCAAATATATCAAAACTCATACCATTATCCATCAAACAAACTTGGTTCCATTACCCAAACAATTGTGCTACCAGAATTTGCTATCAGATTTTCTTCAAGGGTTGACATCAATGAAAACCAACCCAATTAATCAACAATTTTAGGTGAACAATTTTTTTTTCTTTTCTAGAATAAAGTATACTAGAATATTATTTTCTTCTAGGATGAAATGCATAGTAATTAATTTTCTTTGAATGTTTTTCAATTCATTATTCATTGGTCATTTTTACTAATGATACCAAGGGTTCCATGTACATCATGGCCTTCAATATTTACTTATCATATTTCCAAGGGTTTTGTGATTGAATTCCCTTCAAGTACATGACTTTTGTTGATGAGGAAATGACACAACAATGGAGACATTGTTAACTCTACTTCATTTCCCTGTGTTGAGATACTAATTGTTACTGAAGAATAATGTATTCACCTTATTATGTGCCCTTTAGCTAATCCTCATGAGTGACCAAATCCGCGACCTACCCTCACAGGAGTAAAAGTGTCCTACACTTTTCAACTGAGGCCACAAAAGGACTGCTAGTAGGTGGAAATAAGAACATTTCTCCACTTTTCCCGATGATACTCAGTATACCTCCATACAACCCCATTACCCATGTGTGGATCGATTAACAAGAATGTTCCTTGTGCCTACATTCACTACATCAGTTCATCAATAATTTCATAATTCATATCAAATATAAAAGCATATTCACAAAACAATTATTGTTTCCTGACTCAATTCAGAGTCAAATAACTTGTTGACTAAATTCCACATCAATGTGCCCTTATAGTTCCCTATCACACTAGGAAAACTATTAATAACATCTCCAGTTTAATCTATCCATATTTCACTTAAAATCATCAAGACAATAAAAAGCACAATCATTCAATTCATCGGATTAATGCATAACATACTTATCTAAGCATCACATGAATTATAATTTAACCAATTAATCATCATCAAACTTACTCATCATGTAATAAAAATTCAAGTTCAACATCATAATAGAAATCATATAACTAGGCCATTTGTAAACAAATTCCCTCAAAATGAACCCACTTCCATGATTGGAAAATTAAGCAAAGAAGGAAGTAAAATTATGTACAAATTAAAATGAATAAAATAAACTAAGGAAAATCAAGAGCAAAATATGTTACCCATTAAATGAAGAATTGGCTTAAAATATAAGCATGTCATCCCAGCAGCATGGGGCACCTCATGAACATCCTCCAAAAAAACATTTTCAATGAAAGTTTAGGAAAATAGTTGGGCAAGATATGTGTGCCATTAAAGATAAGGACCAATAGAAATATTCCCAGGGTAGAGTTCACAATCTAGAAGGAAGAACAATCAAGGTCACGATAATCGATAATCGAGTGAATAATTTACTACAAAATTCTCTGATATGATCAATATATATATATATATATATATATATATATATATATATATATTCCCTTTCATCTGGTGAAATAATTAAAAATTTCCTAGGGAACATAGGTTGATGGAAACACACAACCCAAACAGATTTTAAATCAGTCACATAAAACATTCCACCAACACTCAAACCCTATGGACTCCCTGCCACGAGTAAGTCACTTGGACATTTGAAAACACCCATCATTTTAATCTCAGATATTTCATGTGATATATTTCTGTTGGATTACTGAGAGGGGGGGTGAATCAGTAATAGCGTAATTATAATCCTTTTTATTCAAATGTTATATCAATGTATAATTATTATCCAATAATGAGCAGTAAGAAATAAACAATCACACACATACACAATACACCAGTGTTTTACGTGAAAACCCAAATCGGGAGAAAACCACGGAATGATTTTTCTTATATGTATTGAAGAATTACATTCATTGGAAGCACCAACTTCCTTTGTTTTTCAGCTGCAACTGGAAAGAGGCTCCAACCCCCTAGTTTCTCAGGCTACAACCTGAGGGAAGCTCCAACTCCCCAATTCTCTGGCTACAACCAGAAGGAGGCTACAACCCCCAATGTTCTCTGGCTACAACCACCTGTCCTTGCCC
>ML786710.1:808805-824650 GCA_009831015.1 Picea engelmannii | reverse complement strand
GTCTTCAATAGTACCCAATTTCATTACCATGAGGCTTGTAAGAGTTCATATCATTTTTTATATTCTACTTGATCTTATTAAACAATATAATTAATAATTTGATATAGTGAAAGTTGAAATTTGGACCTTGAATAATAATGGTAAAAGCACTTATTGAAATCTTAGGGGCAAAAGTCCATTGAAAGTAAGGATATCTTATAACAATTCATAGAGGAGTAATCTTGGATTTTTACTACTTTCCTGTCTTCAGAGCCCCTAGTTATGAATCTATTTTTGGCTTTGAGTTGGGTTAAAACATTTCAAAGGTTTTCCTAGTTATAGTAAAGTTGGAGAATATAGGTGGAACACAAACAAATAAGTGGTCTAGATAAGAGGAACTCAAACAAGTGACAAAGGTTTCTACAACAACCATAAGGTATGATATGTACTTGTTATTGATGATTAATAAACTTACAAATATCTCTCTTCTTTCCCTCCCCCAAATCATATTGCAAAATTGTTTAATAGTATGTTGATTAATTTTTCATTTGAGGTTGAACTAGTTTCTTGATAATTAGTTAGAAGCACTTTAGTGTGGATTTGTGTCCTCATTTCATATCTTTACCATGATTCATTGTTATATGCCTATTTGGATTTGAGGAAGGTTGTTTGTTTGTATTGTGTGAAAATCTAAAGATAGGATTGGAATTGCATACAGAGAAAACAAATGAGTGAATCACCAAATCACAGGTTTTTCTTCTTTCCTCTTATACTTTGTAGTTATTTTCAGTAACTGATTGATTTTGGATTGAAGTTTGTTATCTTCCCTTTAGTTTGTAAATGATTCACTATAATTCATTGAGGATTCTTCCACAAAACAACATGCATTCAAAGATTTGTAATCTTTCTATGATGAGTAATAAAACAAAGCCTCTTTGTTGGAGTGTTTTCTTGATTGGGATTTTCTCCAAAGGGGGTGTTATTTGTGTGTTGTTGAGTTAAATCATTTTTCATGTACGTATTTTTTATTTGTACACCTAACATTTCATAGAAAATGGAATAAATGTTGGTTTGGGGACTAGCGCTAAAAATTATAATAGCATAATCATTTTTGTACCAAGAATTGTTTTGTGCACTATCTAGAGGGATAGCTTTGACATTTTATAGAACATATTGGTACAAGAGTATGTTAATCTTTGACCCTTTATGGTAAAGACTTGTAGTGAATATGAGGAAAGTGGCAAGCCAATATTGAAAAATATTGCAAATGATAGATAATAGTGAGAAAAAGATGGTGGGGTCTTCACATGAAGAAAAAAAGATTTAGCGCCTCAGAACTAGAATCACTAATTGGTTGGAGAAAAACATAATGACAATAAATGAGATGGTGTCATAGCTTATGGAAACAAAGTATAAGAATAAAGAAGAGAAATCATCATAATCATAGTACAAAGAGGAATATGTTATCGACGAGGATGTTGAAGATAAAACACATGTAATCTTTAATGACAACAATGGTTTTCTTTCATCTTCTAATGCTCCATTCAAGATGGAAGAAAAACTCAAAATACCATCTTATAATGCATACATAGATGTTGAAAAACTTAATAGTGGGCTAAATAAACTAGTAATATATTTTACTCTACATAGAAAAATAGATTAACATCATATTTTTTTTTTCCTATCATGCTTTGATTCGATGGGAGAGTTATGAAGATGCTTTGTAAATGGGTAAGAAACCCATGGCCACTAAATGGGAACATTTTAAGAAATTGACCAAGTCACAATTCTATGCAAAAGGTTATGAAGAGGATCAACTCATGAGATAGCAATTTTAGTTGCAAGAGAAAGAACAAAGTGCTTATTAACTACATACTTGAGCTTTGAAAACAAGTTATTAAAATGGATATCTCAGTAAGAACCTAGGGTAGTAGTTAAGTACCTTGAAGGTATGAATAGTCATATTTGAAAGTAATATTAACCTTTGAATGTTATAGGCACAGATGAAGCAAGCAAGAAAGCACTTTGTATCAAGTTGGAGTGAAAATGGGTCAACAATACAATCGAGAAGAGGCACACCAAAAGAAATGAAAGAAAGTTGCAACCATAATCCAAAAGAGAAAACATCTCAATAAACGTTGCAAACATTATAATGTAGATATACACGTGGATGAAAAGTGTTGAAGATTCATTCAAAATTGCCTCTAAAATTGTATGGGTCTAAGAAAGGAGTAATGGTAACTATCAAAATAGAAGGTACATACAAGAAATATATCTTTGATGTGGACGAAAATTGTGTTTGTGTTGCATTGCAAGAGCCAAGGGAAAGTGGAGAAAGAAATGCACTCTTTTAGGTGAAGGTTCAGGTGAAGAACGAGAAAGAAAATGCTCTTTTTTATAGTGGTTTTCAATGCAATTTAATTTTTGCAATGTTAGTTGGTGAACTTTGTATGAAAACATATGAGCATCCAAAACCATGTTCATTGAGTCAGTTGCAAAAGAATCTATGATGAGAATAATGAGGCATTGTAAATTTAAGGTTTCCATAATAGTGATTTTGTCGATGAGGTAGGATGTGATGTAGCACCATCTGATACATGTGATGTGATGTTTGGAAGTGCTTGTCTATGGGATAATAATGCACTCTTTTATAGAAGAGAAAACAAACAACCTCGAGGGTTAGTTCAATTGGTCTAGAGCTAAACATGATTTTTTCATGCTTATTGTTGGTCACATGTTCAACTCTCTTGATTCCCCCAGGGTGAGGCCCCATTATCAGGGCTGACTTTACCCCGCTTACCATCCATGGATCATGGGGAAGTATTCGAAAGGTTTTTCGTGAGTACTTTCCCTCATTAAAAAAAAGAGAGAAAAGTGTGATCAAAAGTGGTGGGACCTACTTTATTAAGACATGCAATGGAAAGAATCAAAAAGATTTGAATAAGGAACTAGGTAAAAGGAGGAGTATCTTCAAAAAAAAAACAAAGAAGAGAACTTGAGAAATGTTATAGATTATGTGCTTTCACTTTTTTTTATAATTGAATTTTTTGTGGGATTCAAAAGAGTTCAAATAAGAAGGTGTGATTAAATTGATGAAAAAACCAGATTTAACATTAAAGAGATAAGAAGATTAAATGTAAATAATAAACTAAAATAAAAATAGATTAAATGTGAATAATAAACCAAAATAAAACTAAGTTCACTCATTTGAAAACCAAGAATCATGTAATATGTCTTAACCATTAAAATTAAATTTATCTTAAACAAATTATATATATTTGAGAAAAAAAAATTGAACATGTTTAATATATATTCTATTGATGTTACCTTCAATAACTTTATTAAACAAAACACCTAATAATTCGCTTTAATCGGTAACTTTAAATAAAACAGTTAATAAATTTAAACCTTTGATTATATTTAAATACCATTAAATAATATTTCTATAATAACGTAATGTCACATACTTGCGAAAAATCCGCGAAAACACTCATATTAATCAAACTCAGAGAAATTCGGCGAAAAAAACTCATATTATCGTCAACCGTCTTGATTATCAAATTCGTCGTCAACATAGAAACAAACCCAAAAAAAAATTGAAAGGGGCAGCCACCTTTTTCATTTTATTTATAATTTTTCCTTTGATACTATGGAAGATAAAGTATAAAACATAAAATAAGTTTGATTATATATAAAATATATGCATACTAGCACCATGAAAATTTCGAATTATAGATAATATATTACTTATATTTTATTAGTATAACACGCAGCATAGCATACAGTACCATAAAAAAATCCGGAGGAGACGACTTATTATTTGTTCTCCTTAAATACAAAGTAAAATCTAGTTAAGATGAAAGTTCAAATGTTATGATTAATAGAATATCAATGTTAAACATGACACTACAAGTTTATGATGAAGATATAAATCACAAAGGGAATTTGGAGGATACTAAAATTAAAAAGGACATTGATTGCCATATAAACATGACTTATTATTTGTTCTCCTTAAATACAAAGTAAAATCTAGTTAAGATAAAAGTTTAAATGTTATGATTAATGGAATATCAATGTTAAACATGACACTACAAGTTTATGATGAAGATATAAATCACAAAGGGAATTTGGAGGATACTAAAATTAAAAAGGACATTGACTGCCATATAAACATCATAATCATAAGAGTCATCATATCAATTCAAATTTATTATCATTTCGAATACTTACTATACTCTACTGGAATACTTATTGTATTCTGCATTTATTTCAAAGAATCTCAATTCCAATGCAATTTAGTGTTAATATCAAAGGCACCCTCAAAATCGCAATCCAACATACTATGTACTCTGTTGGCGACCCCATGGCCAGCACACAGTATGAGCTGCCACTTTCCCCACCTGAGTCGAGCTATACACTAGAGATGCAAACACTTACCCCATATACCAATTCTACTTTAAAGATGTGTGCACATACTCCTGAGACATCTCATAAAACTTTTTGCTCTCCACTATCTCAGCATAACCCTACTCCTGCTGCAATGATCTCTCCCCTGACTGATACCAATATATCTTTTGTACCTTGCCATACTCTGGAGAAGCGAGATCTCTCAAACAAGCTGATTGTTTTGTCGACCAGGTGATAAATAACACAAATGAACATACTTCCTTCCAACATGATTCCTTCTGCTTGTCGGGTTTGAGTGAGACAAAGCCTAGCAAAAGTGAGCTTGGTGATGTTCTAAATGCGCTTCTTCCCTCTTACAAAGAAGTGCTTGCACCTAAGCCATTGCCTACTTTCCTGGGACCAACCCCTTCACAATAGACTTGTGGGTGACTTCAAGCTGAGCACTGTTGAGAATCCTTCAATGTAATGTCCCCCACCTGTTAGAGAGGTGATGAGGAGACTCAATGGCCTAGGTACCCCCACTAGGTCATAGTCTCACACTGAGGGGGTAAGTCAACGAGGCTAAAGTTATATTTTTAAGTTGACTTAAGAAAGGAAAGGGATAAAGGAGTAAAAGATAACTCAACAGAAGAATAGAAGATTAACCCTGGGAGTTAACCTAACTCAACAGAGGATTAGAAGGAAAAGTATAAGTAAGAGGTTGGGGCGCACCTATTAGCATTCTGGTTTGGTATAGTGTTTGCTATTGCTCTTGAGCATTCAGTTTGGGGGTTTTGCAGTACAAACCCTTGTGAGCAACTCAGTGGTGAAATATCCACTCACCTTGTTCCGCATCTTGGTCTCGGGGATGAAAGACTCCTCCACACCATTCGATTCTCAGTTCATCTCCATCTAGCGCTCCAGAAGTGAGCAGGTCGTACTATTCTTGTGATTCCAGCAAGGGCACACCATCATCTAGAGGGAGGTTCGATCCAGCTTATCCAAAGGACCAATGGCCATTCCGACACTTGGGTTTTGTTTGCAGGGGCAAGACCATCAGTTTGAGGGTTTTTCTGGAGGGTTATCATAATCATATATTTATCTGCAGATTGGGACGTCTTGGAGGCAAAAGGGGAGTCCTGTGATTCAATAAAACTCAGATCTAGGAGGCTATGCTTAGAATCTGAGTCTGAAACTTCTCCCATAGGGTTCACATAGCCCGATCTACATTCTTGGAGAGTTTCATGCCAGTTGGAGGTGTATTTCTTTAGGGACGAGTTGCCTAGGGTTTCAATTATTCAGGAGGGTGCAACTCCCTTAGAAGATTCAACAGTTGAAGAGGGTTGCCTTAGACGTTGGGCTTGAAACCTCGAGAGGAGGATCCCACTGCCCTGATCTATTATCTGACCGAATTTGGGTTCATTCGGAGCATTCTTCCATCAGGGCCGAAGTATTGAGGGTTTCAGTCTTCACTTGGACTGTGGCACTCTTCAGCTGGAGGGGTTGGCATTCAGATCTGCTTGATATTGGTCTTCATTATTTATTCAGCCTTTGGGGCCTTCTTTTGTATTGACGGGAGCATTTTGTAGCAGCTCATATCTATTGTTTGTACAACCATCTGAGGCTTTTGCCAAATCGGTCATCTTTGTATTGATCCAACATTACTCATAATAAAAAGGTCAGATCTTTTCTTGTGCTTCTATATCTTGTATGTATTGTGATCTTCATGTGTTGGATGAATCTTGTATGCTCTTAATAACTCAATAAACACCTGAACATCAACAAATCAGTGGTAGTTAGTGATTCCAAGTGAAAAATTTGGCTTGGGATCATTACAATGGTATCAAAGCTTCGATCCTCCAAACCTGTGGAAGGATCGACGCATGCAAAGGTACAGTGGTATCTTTATGGGTCGAAGGAAGAAACCCAACAGTGAAACATAGGCTGAAATGGAAGGATCAGGAGATGACCATGAGGTTGTAGGCTTGGCTCTCATAGCAACAGAATTTGACAAGTTCCAGCAATCCGTCAACCGCACAGAAAGCACATTGGTCCGATATTTTGGCAAATACCATGAAACCAACAGAAGGGGACAAGCTGAACTTTCTGAAACCTTGAAGAGAGTTGACGAGAACCTGCAGATAATGAACCAGAACCAATCCAAGCTAAATGAATTTCTAATGAAAATGGCCCATAAAGGGAAAGACTCTGATACGTATGGGCATAAGGAGGCTGGTGGATCCAGTGGAATCCATGAGGAGATCAGATATAATTAGGAGAAATCCCCCAGATCCGAAGGAAGTTTGGAAGGAGACACGTTCCAGGGTCAAATGGGTAGCAGGATCAATTCTAGGCGATACATGCCCACATTCACAGATGAACAACTTGGTCGATTTTCGGGTGGCAGAGCCAACCCAAGACCATACATGCCCATATTCACAGATGAGAAAGGGCAACAGGAACAAGTTGAATATTTTGGGGAACAATTGGCAAGGAGTACCAAGGAGTACTACAGTTTGGATATGAAGATCCAAAAACAGATGTCCCTAGACCAGTATTGCCAACTCAAGTTCAGAAATCAACCCAGGATGAACCACAGGGGCAGCTTTGAGTTTGAACGAAGAGTGAAGAAGATATAAATTCCATACTTTGATGGTACGGCCAAGATGACAGCTCAATCCTGGGTACAAAAGATGGATACTTACTTGCAGCTCAACCCCATGAGGGAGATGGAGGCCATCAAGTTTTCTACTATGTACTTGGATGGAAAGGCTCATGATTGGTGGTATCACGGACTCACCACACTCGGCCACAATCAGATTGTGTCCTGTACAAAGTTCACTCAAAGGCTCATTGATAGATTTGATCAAGGAGCTCCTGAGCTACATTTTCGGGAGCTCACCCAACTCAAGAAAATAGGTACAGCTGAAGTATATATTGATGAATTTCAAAGGTTGGTAGTTATGGTACAAGATATGTCCCTGAACAGGCTCATTATGCTTTTCAAAGAAGGGTTGGGTAAAGGCCTTCAAGCCCACAAACCTACAGGAGGCTATTTGGAAAACAAGGGATTTGGGTTCGGCTGCTAAGCCTAAATTCATACTCAAACCACCTCTTAACAGTGGAGGAAGGGACCAAAGACCTCCAATAAACTAGGGAGGATGTGACCCTAAGGGTTATGACAGGGGTCGAGGCAGAATAGATGATAACACCATGATAGAACTGAGAAGGAAGCAACTCTGCTTCACATGCAAGGAACCATGGAATCCCTCACACAAGTGCATGGGACATGGACAGGTACATTACATTGATGTCACTTCAGATAACGAAGAAGAAGATGAAATTGGACAGATATAGAACATGGAGGCAGAAACCACTGATTCAACAGAGGAGGAATAAATCACAGGACATGATAGTATGGCCACATTGGCATCTATTAGTGGAGTGCCCAAGTATAACACCTTCCGAATGAGGGGGGTCTTGCAGGGTCAAAGAGTCTCGGTCTTGTTTGATGGAGGAGCTTCCCACAACTTCATTGATGCAACATTGTTGAAGAGGAGACACATACCCACAGTAGAATTTGAAGGATTCAAAGTGGAGGTCGCAGGAGGAAGCACCATTCCCTATGACAGATATATTTCGGGCCTAAATCTTACCTTGGGAAGGCATGAGTTGACACAGGACATCTATGTCATGGACCTTCCGGATACCAACATCATCCTAGGAGTTCAGTGGCTCAGCACATTGGGGCCTATCACCACCAACTACAAAACGATGGAAATGTCACTCACAGAGGAGGGTGGACGAAAGGTAGTGCTTCAGGGCATGACAGGGAATGTTGCAAAGGTAGTCACGGCCAAGAGGATGGAAGCCATCTTCCGGAGGGATGAAATAGTATATGCAGTCGAATGCAAGTTTGTGACACATGTGGATGAACAGGGCAAGGTTCATTACACCCCAGAAATCAAGGAAATCCTTGACAAACACCACAAGGTGTTTGGGCCTATTCCTCCGGGGGTTCCACCGGATAGAGGATTTGAGCACGTTATTGAGCTAGAGGAAGGGGCCAAACTAGTGATCACCACACCATACAGACATCCCAAGAAATACAAAGACGAGATAGAAAAGGCCATCAAGGAACTTCTAGACATGGGACACATCAGGCCCAATAGTAGTCCTTTTGCTTCTTCAGTAGTGTTGGCGAAGAAGAAGGATGGCACTATGAGGATGTGCATTGACTCCAGGGCCTTAAATGAAAAGACCATCAAAAACAGGTTACCAATACCAAGGATTGATGAACTGTTGGACGAATTGCATGGGGCCATCTACTTCACTAAGATTGACCTTCGTTCTGGCTATCATCAAATCAAGATGAGGGAGGAAGACATCTCAAAAATAGCGTTTAGATGTCACTATGGTCATTATGAGTTTCTGGTGATACCCTTTGGGTTAACCAATGCCCCTGCTACGTTCCAGTCATGTATGAACCATGTATTCAACAGGCAGCTAAGGAAGCACATGTTGGTATTCTTTTATGACCTGCTTATCTACAACAAGACATGGGAGGAGCATCTTAGGCATTTGGACCAGATTTTGTCAATTATGGAGGAACGATCGCTATATGCTAAGGAGTCCAAATGTGAGTTTGGAATGACGGAGGTCCTTTATCTAGGACACATTATCGGAGCAAAAGGGGTACAGGTACATCAGGAGAAAATTGAAGCCATCATGGAATGGCCCACTCCTAAGACACTCACAGAATTGAGAGGATTTCTAGGAATGTGCACATATTACAGGAAGTTTGTCAAAGGGTTCTCTCAATTGTGTGCACCCTTGACCAATTTGACTAAGAAGGGAGTATTCAAGTGGGACGAGGAGGCTGAAAAAACGATGGACAAGATGAAGAAGGTGATGAGTACGTGCCCAGTCTTAGCCCTTCCAAATTTCAGTCTCCCATTTATCTTGGAGTGTGATGCATCCGGGGAAGGAATATGGGTTGTACTGATGCAGAAGAGGCACCCTCTTGCCTACGAGAGCTCGAAACTCCGGGGTCCTGAGCTACTCTGCAACATTTATGACAAATGGGTATCAATAGAAGCAATTATGGAGGTGAAGACAGGAGGAAACTGCGAGTGAAATTGAAGGGCGAGAGAATGCCAGACTCGTCCCTGGCAGCCCATCCTTCAACATTAAACCGACCTGCTTCCTTCACCATCTTCTCTTCTTCACAACAATCGAAATAAATTTGATTTACTTAGAAGAAGCAACTCAACAGATGAACTTGGAAGGAGCAAATCTGAGCGGTATGTGGGAGTTAGGATGGATATTTAAAAGGCCAAGTATGGTCGGTGCATTTGGAGTAGAAGTGGAGAAACTTCACGCCATGACTACTAAAAAATCGTGGAAGCACTAACATCAACCCGTATATGAGTGTAAGAACCAGTAGTTGTAGATAAATAGGTAGCGCGTTTCTTTAGGGGAACAACCAGCTTCGCCTCCCAAATATTTTGCGTTAGTGGGCACAGACTCCAAGGCCGCCGCCCATTTTCCTCTTTTCACGGTCTGCGATTAATTAGGATTGAGTTTATTAATAAGTAGTTCAAACTTTGGCTGTTATTTTTAATATTTTTTTTTTTTGAAATTTGGTAACGAATAGTTGGAAATGTAGATTTGAGTGGTTAAGTTTGTATAATTTGAATGTTCTAAGAATTTTTTTAGCACACTAAATCTATTTATGCATTCAGAAATACAATTTAAATAACAGAAAATAAGAATTTTATCTAAATTTACATCGCCGAATTCCGGTCAAAAAACTCAAAAAGTTAAATACACACGTATACAATGACAAAAAAAAGTAACAGAGTGGACAAAGTTCCCTGTCCGTGACTTTTTTTTTCCTTTGCAACGTTGTTTGGGCTTTCCCTTCATGTTACTATTCAATTCTCTAGGGGTAGCTCGGTTTCGGTTTGAGTCACGGTTAAATTGCAGATTACAGAGTGGACAAAGTTCCCTGTCCATGACTTTTTATTTCCTTTGCAACGTCGTTTGGGCTTTGCCTTCGTGCTACTATTCAATTCTCTAGGTTTGATAGCTCTTAGGTTTGAGTAACGGTTAAATTGTTCAATATGTCTTGCTGGCAGGTATATTGAGTCAGAGGTTATAGAGGGCAGCAACTTATGAACTTCTATTAATATTGAAATGGTTTATAGCGTTTTAGGTTTTCACCATTGCCAGTTTTATTACTATGAGGTTAGTGATGATGATGATTAATATATGATTTTATTTAACATTTTATTATGAATTGGTCATTTTATAGTGACTCAAAATAATAATAAGA
The DNA here is from genome assembly GCA_009831015.1 of Picea engelmannii. NCBI lineage: Eukaryota > Viridiplantae > Streptophyta > Pinopsida > Pinales > Pinaceae > Picea > Picea engelmannii. The sequence continues at coordinate 813,948 of ML786710.1, read as the reverse complement.
GAAATTGATATTTTTTTTCTAAAATTTAGAAAAATATCATTTTGATTGAGAATATTGCAAATATCACATGTTAACATTGCACAATCCTAATGTAATGGGGATATTTAAGGGTGTTAAACCCATTTTTACATTTAAAACAACAATTTCATCCATCCAAAATTGCAATTTTAAACAAGAATCCCTAACATGATTTCATTCAGGTGCATATAAGAAAGACATAAGAGAAAGTGCTTTCATTCTCTAATTTCTTAGTGTTACAAATATTACATACTCTATTCCTATAGTGTTTTAGGTCTTCAATAGTACTCAATTTCATTACCATGAGGCTTGTGAGAGTTCATATCATTTTTTATATTCTACTTGATCTTATTAAACAATATAATTAATAATTTGATATAGTGAAAGTTGATTAAATGGACCTTGAATAATAATGGTAGACACACTTATTGAAATCTTAGGGGCAAAAGTCCATTGAAAGTAAGGATATCTTATAACAATTCATAGAGGAGTAATCTTGGATTTTTACTACTTTCCCGTCTTCAGAGCCCCTAGTTATGAATCTATTTTTGGCTTTGAGTTGGGTTAAAACATTTCAAAGGTTTTCCTAGTTATAGTAAAGTTGGAGAATATAGGTGGAGCACAAACAAATAAGCAGTCTAGATAAGAGGAACTCAAACAAGTGACAAAGGTTTCTACAACAACCATAAGGTATGATATGTACTTGTTATTGATGATTAATAAACTTACGAATATCTCTCTTCTTTCCCTCCCTAAATCATATTGCAAAATTGTTTAATAGTATGTTGATTAATTCTTCATTTGAGGTTGAACTAGTTTCTTGATAATTAGTTAGAAGCACTTTAGTGTGGATTTGTGTCCTCATTTCATATCTTTACCATGATTCATTGTTATATGCCTATTTGGATTTGAGGAAGGTTGTTTGTTTGTATTGTGTGCAAATCTAAAGATAGGATTGGAATTGCATACAGAGAAAACAAATGAGTGAATCACCAAATCACAGGTTTTTCTTCTTTCCTCTTATCCTTTGTAGTTATTTTTAGTAACTGGTTGATTTTGGATTGAAGTTTGTTATCTTCCCTTTGGTCTATAAATGATTCACTATAATTCATTGAGGATTCTTCCACAAAACAACATGCATTCAAAGATTTGTAATCTTTCTATGATGAGTAATAAAACAAAGCCTCTTTGTTGGAGTGTTTTCTTGATTGAGATTTTCTCCAAAGGGGGTGTTATTTGTGTGTTGTTGAGTTAAATAATTTTTCATGTATGTATTTTTTATTTGTACACCTAACATTTCATAGAAAATGGAGTAAATGTTGGTTTAGGGACTAGCGCTAGAAATTATAATAGCATAATCATTTTTGTACCAATAATTGTTTTGATGCACTATCTAGAGGAATAGCTTTGCCAGTTTATAGAACATATTGGTACAAGAGTATGTTAATCTTTGACCCTTTATGGTAAAGACTTGTAGTGAATATGAGGAAAGTGGCGAGCCAATATTGCAAAATATTGCAAATGATAGAGAAGAGTAGTGAGAAAAGGATGGTGGGGTCTGCACATGAAGAAAAAAAGGTTTAGCGCGTCAGAACTAGAATTACTAATTGGTTGGAGAAAAACATATTGACAATAAATGAGATGGTGTCATAGCTTATGGAAACAAATATAAGAATAAAGAAGAGAAATCATCATAATCATAGTACAAAGAGGAATATGTTATCGACAAGGATGTTGAAGATAAAACACATGTAATCTTTAATGATAACAATGGTTTTCTTTAATATCCTCCTTCTCCAGAAGACCCAGATGAGCCAACAAGACTCATTCAAAACTTTGTTGAACATTTGGAGAGGCAGCCAAGGAATAGCTGAAAACGCCAGAGGTGCCTCAGGAGGACTCTTCACTCTGTGGAATGCCTCCAAAATAGACCTGATTAGCTCTGACACATGCATGCACTGGATTCACACCAAACTCCTCCACAAAGACTCGGGTTACCAGGTAAGCATCTTTAATATCTATGTGTCACAACATTTGGGGAAAAAAAAACAATGCTGGGAATCCCTACAAAACTACCTACTACAAAACGAACTCGACAATATCATTCTCGGTGGGGATCTGAATGTAACCTTAGCTCAAGAGGAAAAAAGAGGGGGTTCCATAGTGAGAGACTCGACCAGAGAATGGGTGGAAGATCTAGCCACAGCCTGGGACCTTTTAGATATCAAGCCGGCCAAAGGAATTTACACGTGGACAAATAAAAGGATTGGACCTGGGCATATAGCTGCCAGACTGGACATATTTCTAGTCCAAAGCTCCCTCCTGTCACTAGGACTCACAGCAAATGCAGAGATCCTACCCCACAGTGTATCAGATCACAAGCCCATTCGTCTATGTAGTGTCCCCAAGGCCGAGCCCCATTGCAAACCATGTTCTGAAAGAAATTTTAATTATGTTTATAGGCTGGTGAGCCAAGTTTTTATAAGCTGGAGGCTTATGTGTTTGTTAGGCCAGGGAGCCTAAGTGTTGAAGGCCAAGAGCCTGCTGTTGTAAATGTAATCAAGTAAAACAATTAATAAAATATAAACACCACCAGGTGCAGACCAACCACGATGAATAAGTGAAGGGGGACTGAGCATCCACAGAGTGGGAAAGGAATTAGGGGCTGAAGGTGGGAAAAGGGGCTAAGTGTTGAGCCCAGGGGCTTAAGTCTGGGAATAATATTTTAATATTATTCCAAAAAGGCATGTGCATTTGTGTTTTATCCTAAGTGTTGGCAAGGGAGGACGTACAAGGGTGAGTCGTGAGAAAGGCTCCTCCTCCTCCATTCGACTCACGGACTGCCAGAAGGTGAACGGGTCTGACTCCTGCAGAGAAACCCTCGTACATCCTTTGAACCAAAAAAGCGTGTATCTGTGTTTGTTCTGGGATAGCCGATACATCCCCTGTCTGAACAGTTCGAACCTGCGTTGACCCCTGCGTGGATTGTTTGTCACACATCCCCGACAAACTGAGCGTGAGTCTATCCTAGGTTGGCGGATGGGAAATGGGGAGGACCTGCCATTATGTACGGGAGATTCTGTGTAATTCCCTGCGGAAATTGCTTCTCACGCAATTCCAAAAAATAAACACTGTGAGACCTTGCCGCCAGAGGGGGGCTTGTTTTGAGAAGTCGGGGGGTCTGTATTCCGGTTGACGGGAGTGGTCATGCAGGAAGGGATTGTGCATGAATTGTGGTCGCGTGCAGGTGGTAATTGAGCCTGTGTGTGATCTCTCTCTAGGCGAGGGAGGTGGATGTGGTTGGAGGAGGTTTTCTCCAGAGAGTGTCCAGCACCGGCTTCAGACTCTGAGACTTCTTGATCCGGCCTGTTGCCGAGACCCAAAGAGGGAGGTTAGCACCGATGGACTGTGCTTGTGAAGGTGTATACTGTCGAGCGGAACAGGCATGTGGGGAATGAGAGTCTGGTAGTAGTGGGCGTAAGATGGCATCCTGGGAAGACTCCTTCCAGATTCTAAGTGTTGTTTTCCCTGTAACCTCAGCCTAGTTAGGATTCCTTGCCTTGGGGCGGAGCTTAGTCCCAGCTCGGGGGTAATCCACTGCTGAGCTGATGAGCAGTGTGGTCTAAGGCTGGGAGGTTCGTGGAAGGCCTGCACTTGGTTGGTGGAATCTACCACTGTTTTACAGATAAGTACCAGATGATGCTTTAAATATGTTTTGTATCTCTGTGTATTATAATGATCATGCATTCTGTTGTGCATTTGGATTAATGTATTTGCCATGGATTATTTATGTTAAAAATGATTCTTATGCTTACTATGATATTAAATGTATTTCATTGCTTAAATGCATGCGATTAATTATGAATGAGGATGTGTTATTCCGCGTAGTAACACCTACATGGTAGCCAAGGTGCGCTACAAATTTTTTGGGTTATCTATCACGTAGTGTTATAGTAACCCTGGGTAGCTGAGTGAAAGGGGTGTTACAAATTCATATCAGAGCGAAGGTTTCGACACTGAGCCTAGATGGGCCAGTGGAGCGGTCTTTGGACCGAGAATGCGAAGGGAAATTGGGTCTGGAGGACCAATTTCAGACCTTGGTTTGTTCCGGAGTGTCAAGTAGTTGCTTGACCGTGCTTACGAGCTCAAGAAGTATAGCGGCGAGTGAAACCGCAGCTGGTGTGGTCTATGGCCACAGGGAGACAAGTCTCTACACCAATGGTGTTAGAACCTTAGGATCTGTTCGGGAGGGAAGGTGAGCCCTCGTGACCGTCGGATCTGGAAAAATGTGCGTAGGAATTAAATTTCCTTTTGAAATACACAGGAATGTGGAAATCGCGATATGCGAAATTCCGAATTGGTTAGGAACCGTCTGAGCCGTCAGATCTCGACCGGAAAACCTGTCAGCCGTAGGATCTGTCGGGAGATGTCCGAAGGTTGAACCTCAGAGACTAGGGGTGAAAGCTCTGAAATAGATCTAGACCATCCGAAAGACGGAGGACACGTGTCGTGAGATTTCCCATTTCGGGAAATCGGGAATCACGATATCGGGAGTCACGAAGGAGGTTGGGATTTTTCATGGTAAAAGTCCCGGGAACGATCTGAGCCATCCATCAGTTGGGACACGTGGGCAAGATCGGGAGCCCATCGACATATCAGGGTTCGGCGTTTCGCGAATCCTGAGGACATATGTGTTTCGACATTGGAAAGTCCGAAACCCCAATAGGAGGTATGACTGTGGTCATATAAGGGAAGTTCGTGTGAACCACGAGTTTAACCCGGAGGGCTAACGGGACTTAGAGCGCATCAGCATTTGGAAGCCCAAAACCCTGAAAGGATAGAGACTTTCCATGGTGGAAACCCCGGAGCAGTCGTGGGCCGTCCGATTTAAGATGACCACGTGTTGAGAGATTAACCGTTTCAGAAAATCGGGGATTCGGGAGTTTCGTTGACAAAGAACTCGGACTCTCGTCATGATAATCCCGACCATACTGTCGAGACGTTAGCATGTGGATAAGTCCCGATGAACGGACGAGATTCTTTCAGAGAATCCCAGAGTTTGTGACGACCGTTAGATGTGAGGAAGAGATGCCGACTTTAAGCTGGGGCGTAAATGTGCATTAAG
>ML786710.1:791279-808495 GCA_009831015.1 Picea engelmannii | reverse complement strand
GAAGTGGGGCCCCTCCTGTCCTGTTGACTACTGTGTCGTAACTCCTCTCTGCCACCTGTACTCCACTTAACCGCGCGATGGGGTCCGTTCTCTTTGGAAGCGAGAGAAGTGGGACCCGATGACGTCGTTAAAAGCGACGTGGACCCTCAAGAACGTGCCACGTGCCACCGTGGTTGTAGGTGACCACTGTGCTATGTGGGCCCGGAGGATAAAGTAAGTCGAAATTTCGGAAGTTGGGGTTTAGAAAGGAAAGCAAGTTGGAAAGCCTCGTAGGCCGAAACCCCGAAACCCGAAGTCCCAAGGTACAAAAACTCGAAGTTCCGAAATCCCGAAGTGCCGAAAATGAAAGCTTAGAAAACACAAAAATTGCAGAGCCGAACGAGAGCTCAGAAAACCCATTAGAATTGAAATGTCTTTTGATCTTGTTGGTATTAGTCATAAATGTTGTGGATTGTTCGTGAAGTTTTGATGGCCTGACAAACTTCAAATTTAATTGCACAGTGTGTGTGCAGAGTTCAACGGAGGTCAGTACTCCAGTTAACCAACGTCGAGTATGGAGTGGGGAAAGGTGCAGATTACCCCTAAAATAGAAGACGAACAGGAAGGAAAGGATGCTAACCTGGGAATCGAAGGATCGAACTCCAATGGGCATGGAGAAGAGAAGGATAAGGAAGGACACATAATGAAAATCATTGAAGGATTGCAAAGAGAGGCCTAGGCTCGCCGAGCTGATAGCTAAAAGATCATGAAAGTCAGGGATCGACAGGGTGCATTAAACTTAAAATTTTTGAAGAGCCTGGAAAGAATAGAGAAGAAACTCGAGAAGGGAAGAGACTCAAGTACGACGGAGAGTCGCAAAACCCATGAAATAAGAAGAAGGTCGAGGAGCGGTAGCCGACATCTTAGTTGCTCCCAAAGACAATCTGACAGGAAGACACACAGTAGTTCAAGCCCATCCCCTACCAGAAAACATCGAAAATCTGAAAGGGAGGAATTGAAAGGAGAAATGAACAAGATTAAGCCTCCAACATTCGATGGAGAACATAAGAAGGAGGAAGATGCCGAGACATGGTTGCTTGGCATGAAGAAATACTTCCAAATGTAGAATTATTCCTCCCATGCAGAAGGAAGAATTGCAATGTACCAACTGAAAGGAAAAGCATCCATGTGGTGGGATCAGTTTGTGCAAGTGCAGCACATCAGAGAGAAAGAGGTCACTTGGAAGGAATTTAAGAGGTATTTCGAGAAGAAATACCTGACTAAAAGATACTATGACAAAAATATGAAGGAGTTCTTCGAACTCAAGTTGGGCAGTATGACCATTGATGAGTATGAACGAAGTTTTCTGAAAGTACTGAAGTATGTTCCATTCATCAAAGACGAGGTTGTCAAGATTCAGAGGTATCTGAGTGGACTTCCACCTTCCATTGGTGACAAGATTCAATATGATGATCCTAAGACTATGGAAGAAACAATAAGAAGAGCGAAATGCTTATATGAACAACAAAGAGAAAAGCCTACCTTTCGGAAGGCTTGGGATGACCAGAAGAGGTTTAAGAAAGAACAGAGGCAGAAGGGAGACAAGCCTTCCGTTTTCAAAAACAGTCGTCAGGGACAGCCGTCGTTTAGAGAGCCGAGAAGGAATGAAGAGGGAGCACAAAGACAGAGACTGACGCCCATTCAGTGTTGGGGCTGTCAAGGAAACCACAAGTATAGAGATTGTCCCCATAAAAAGGGTAAGGCGAGAACTGTACATGTTGTTCAGCAAGCTGAAACAGTGGAGGATTTGGGCAACAGAATGCCAAGGATCTACGCAGCCCTGGACAACAAGCAAGCAAAATTTTAATCACACATGATTGAAGTGGAAGGTATGATCAACAACCGACCCCTTGTTATTTTAATTGATTCATGGGCTAGCCATAGTTATGTAGATCCTAGAGTGGTGGAAAGTTTGCATCTAACGAGGAGAAAACATGAGAAGTCTTGGTTAGTGCAGTTGGCCACAGGGACCAAGAGGAAGGTCACTGAATTGGTTAAGTCATGTTCAATGGACATGAAAGGTATGAGCAATAAGGATGAATTGAACATTTTGCCTTTAGGCTCATATGATTGCTTAATTGGGATGGACTGGTTGGACCAGCACCATGCCCTTCTGGATTGTCGTAACAAGAGGATTACATGCCTGAACGAAGAGGGAAATCAGGTAACAGTCCAAGGAATTCCCAGAGATTTGGCTATGAGGGAAATCTCAGCCATGCAGCTGAAGAAATGTTACCGGAAAGGCTGTCAATTATATGCAACTTGGGTGGAAGAAGCATCCCGAGATGTAGTATCTAATCTGGAAGACCACAAAGTAATCAAAGAATTCAAGGACATATTTCAGGAGGTACCTGGACTACCTCCGAAGAGAGACATTGATTTCTCTATAAATTTGATGCCTGGAGCAGCTCCAGTTTTGAAAGCCCCTTATAGAATGAGTACACCATAGATGAAAGAGTTGAAATTGCAGCTCGAAGAGCTACTAAAGAAAGGTTACATTCGCCCCAGTGTGTCACCATGGGGAGCCCCGATCCTATTCGTGAAGAAGAAAGATGGGATGTTGAGGCTGTGCATTGACTTTCGACAGTTGAATAAGGTCACTGTCAAGAACAAGTATCCTCTGCCAAGGATTGATGATCTTTTTGATCAGTTGAAAGATGAAAAAATATTTTCGAAAATAGATCTCAGATCTGGATATCACCAAGTGAGAATAAAGGATGAGGACATTAGCAAGACCGCCTTTAGAATAAGGTACGGTCATTATGAATTCACAGTGGTGTTGTTTGGATTGACAAATGCACCTGTTGTTTTCATGTGTTTAATGAATGGAGTGTTCATAAATTATTTGGACAAGTTTTTCATAGTCTTCCTGGATGATATCTTGGTGTATTCCAAGACAGAGGAAGAACATGAGAAACACCTGAGAATGGTGCTGCAGGTGTTGAGAGAACACCAGCTGTACGCAAAACTGAGCAAGTGCTCATTTTACCAAAGGCAGATCCATTACTTGGGACATATAATATCTGAAGAAGGGATTGCTGTGGATCCTGAGAAGGTACAGGCCATTCGAGAATGGCCAGCGCCAAGGAATGTGGCAGAAGTTAGATCTTTTGTGGGTCTGGAAGGCTACTATAGGAGGTTTATAGCCAGATTCTCAAAGATAGCTCATTCTATCACCTCCTTGCAAAGGAGGGAGAAGAAGTTCCAGTGGACTGAAGAATGTGAGAGCATCTTCCAGCGATTGAAGCAGCTGCTAACCAGTGCTCCAATCATGAAGATTGCAGATCCAAACAAGGATTACGTAGTATGCACGGATGCATGTAAGGAGGGGCTGGGAGGAGTTCTCAGCCAAGAGGGATTTGTAGTTTGTTATGAATCCCGAAAGTTGAAGGAACATGAGAAGAATTATGCCACTCACGATTTAGAGCTAGCAGCGATCATCCACGCCTTGAGGAAATGGAGACATTACCTCATGGGCAAGAGATTCGAGTTGAGAACAAACCATAACGGTCTGAAGTATTTATTTGATCAGCCGACCTTAAATGCCAGACAAATCAGATGGCTGGAGTTTCTGAGCGAATATGACTTTGATATCAAGCATATCAAAGGAAAAGAAAATAAGGTGGTTGATGCACTCAGCAGAAAAGTGTGCGAATTACATGCTACAACCATTAGCATGTACCAGACTGAGATGAAAGACAAAATTTTGGAAGCTGCAAATGCTGATTTGCAGTACAAAAGTCTTGTAGCAAAGCTACAACAGCGTGAGGGACCACAGACCAGGGAAAGTTACACCTTGGGAATTGATGGTTTACTTCTGTATAAAAACAGAGTGTATGTACCCAATGTTCGAGAATTGAAGCTGGCAATTCTAAAGGAGATGCATAACGTGGCTTATGCTGGACATCCTGGATATCAAAACACTGTGGCAGCAGTCAAAAGCCATTATTTTTGGCCGGGTTTGAAGAAAGAAATCACGGAATACATCGCCAGATGTATGGAGTGCCAGAAGGTTAAGGCTGAGCACATGCACCCAACAGGGTTGCTGTAGCCTTTACCTATTCCTGAATGGAAATGGGACGTGGTAACAATGGATTTTATCACAGGATTGCCCAGAACAAGCAAGCAGCATGATTCAATCATGGTGGTGGTGGACAAGCTTACTAAAGCTGCCCATTTTTTTCCACTGAAAACCACCCACAGAGCAGCAAATGTTGCTGACATTTTTCTAAAATAAGTTGCATGCTTGCATGGAATTCCTAAGACAATTGTGTCTGATAGAGACCCGAAATTCACTTCGAATTTCTGGAAAGGACTGTTCAAAGGATTCAGAATGAATCTGAACTTTAGTACATCGTATCATCCCGAGTCTGATGGACAGATGGAGAGAGTAAACAGAGTAATAGAAGACATGCTGAGAATGTATGTGATGGATAAACCATCAAGGTGGGAAGACTACCCGCATTTGGTAGAATTCGCCTACAATAATGGGTATCATGCGTCATTGAAGATGAGCCCTTTCAAAGAACTTTATGGAAGAAAGTGCAACACTCCAGTGAGCTGGAATAATCCAGCTGACAGAGTAGTAGTTGGGTCTGAACTGCTCAAAGAGATGGAAGATCAAATGATTAAAATTAAACATAATCTAAAAGTTGCCCAGGACAGGCAGAAAAGTTACACTGATAGTAACAGAACCCATAGAGAATTCAAAGTGGGTGACCATGTTTTCCTGAAAGTGAAAACTAACAGGAGTTCCCTAAGACTGGGAAGTTGCGCCAAGTTGACAACAAGATTTTGTGGGCCATTTGAGATCCTGGAAAGGATTGGGCCGGTTGCATACATGCTTGCATTACCTGCATCTATGACTGTACATAATGTGTTTCATGTTTCACTGCTTAATAAATATGTACCCGATGCTAATCATGTTATCGATTGGAATGTGATTCAGGTGGAACCAAACGGTGCCCTGCAAGTTCATCCTGTGCGCATATTGGACAGGAAAAGAAAAAATCTCCAGAATCGAGCTATAGAACTTGTAAAGGTCCAGTGGAACTGGTACGGTCCTGAGGACGCGACATGGGAGCATGAAGAGGTTATGCGGGCAGAGTACCCGCATCTTTTTGAAAATTTTGAAAAGCTTGCAGATGTTGTGTAAAGTTACACTGAGGACAGTGCAAAAATAAGGGGAGGGGGATTGTAGTGTCCCCAAGGCCGAGCCCCGTTGCAAACCATGTTCTGAAAGAAATTGTATTTATGTTTATAGGCTAGTGAGCCAAGGTTTTATAAGCTGGAGGCTTATGTGTTTGTTAGACCACGGAGCCTAAGTGTTGAAGGCCAGGAGCCTGCTATTTTAAATGTAATCAAGCAAAACAATTAATAAAATATAAACACCACCAAGTGAAGACTTACCATGATGAATGAGTGAAGGGGGATTGAGCATCCACAGAGTGGGAAAGGAATTAGGGGCTGAAGGTGGGAAAATGGGCTAAGTGTTGAGCCCAGGGGCTTAAGCCTGGGAATAATATTTTAATATTATTCCAAAAAGGCATGTGCATTTGTGTTTTATCCTAAGTGTTGGCATGGGAGGACATACAAGGGTGATCCGTGAGAAAGGCTCCTCCTCCTCCATTCGACTCACGGACTGCCAGAAGGTGAACAGGTCTGAATCCTGTAGAGAAACCCTCGTACATCCTCTGAACCGAAAAAGCGTGTATCTGTGTTTGTTCCGGGATAGCCGGTGCATCCCCTGTCTGAACAGTTCGAACCTGCGTTAACCCCTGCGTGGATTGTTTGTCACGCATCCCCGACAAACTGAGCGTGAGTCTATCCTGGGTTGGCGGATGGGAAATGGGGAGGACCTGCCATTCTGTACGGGAGAGTCTGTGTAATTCCCTGCGGAAATTTCTTCTCACGCAATTCCAAAAAATAAACACCGTGAGACCTTGCCGCCAGGGGGGGGCTTGTTTTGAGAAGTTAGGGGGGTCTGTATTCCGGTTGATGGGAGTGGTCATGCAGGAAGGGATTGCGCGTGAATTGCGGTCGCGTGCAGGTGGTAATTGAGCCTGTGTGTGATCTCTCTCTAGGCGAGGGAGGTGGATGTGGTTGGAGGAGGTTTTCTCCAGAGAGTGTCCAGCACCAGCTTCAGACTCTGAGACTTCTCGATCCGGCCTGTTTCCGAGACCCAAAGAGGGAGGTTAGCACCGATGGACTGTGCTTGTGAAGGTGTATACTCTCGGGTGGAACAGGCATGTGGGGAATGAGACTCTAGTAGTAGTGGGCGTAAGATGGCATCTTGGGAAGAATCCTTCTAGATTCTAAGTGTTGTTTTCCCTGTAACCTCAACCTAGTTAGGATTCCTTTCCTTGGGGCGGAGCTTAGTCCCAGCTCAGGGGTGATCCACTACTGAGCTGATGAGCAGTGTGGTCTAAGGCTGGGAGGTTCGTGAAGGCCTGCACTTGGTTGGTGGAATCTACCACTGTTTTACAGATAAGTACCAGATGATGCTTTAAATATGTTTTGTATCTCTATGTATTATAATGATCATGCATTCTGCTGTGCATTTGGATTAATGTATTTTCCATGGATTATTTATGTTAAAAATGATTCTTATGCTTACTCTGAGCTTAAATGCATGCGATTAATTATGAATGAGGATGTGTTATTCCGCGTAGTAACACCTACATGGTAGCCAAGGTGCGCTGCATATTTTCTGGGTTATCTATCACGTAGTGTTATAGTAACCCTGGGTAGCTGAGTGAAAGGGGTGTTACAGTCTAGAAATTAAATATGACCAAGTCAGAGGACCCATCCCTTTCAGATTTAGCCTAAATTGGATCCAAGACAAAGACTTTTTCTCTCTAGTTTCTAAAACGTGGACCAACGCTGTTAAAGGCTCGGCTTTTTATGTTTGGGAGGAAAAACTAAGAAGGTTAAAAAGAGCCCTAAAACTATGGGCAAAGAGCCAGCCAAATCGAATAGCCTCGCGCATAGCAGCCCAAATGCAGCTCAAGAGCCATCAGCTGGAAATGGAACACAAAGAGGTCACACAGGAAGCCCTACAACAAGAAGACAGCCTTCAAAGACAGTGGTAGAAATCCTGCAGAGAGGAGGAAAGCTACTGGAGGAAAAAATCAAGAAGTCTTTGGCTGAAAGAAGGAGATAAAAATACAAGCTATTTCCACAAGCAAGCGGAGGCAAGGAAACAATACAAAGCAGTTACAAAAGTACAAGTCCATAATAAAACAATTGCAGACCCAGAGGGCATAAAACAAGCAACCTTTGAAGCCTTTGAGGCACTCTATACAGAACCACAAGGGACAAAAATAGACCCGCAGATGTACCCTCTCACCATTATCCCAGGCCTCGTAAATGAGGATATCAACAACAAGCTGACCAGGGATGTATCGCAGCAAGAGATAAAGGAGGCCCTGTATCAAATGAACCCAGATAAGGCCCCTGGACCGGATGGTTTCACTGCCAGATTCTATCAGCAGTGTTGGGATATAATAAAAAAGGATCTAACCAAAATGATCAAGAAATCACAAAAGAGAAGCAAGCTGGGTGGAAGCACCAACTCGTCCTTTCTGGAACTCATCCTGAAAGAGAAAGGAGAAGTCTCCTTGAACCGCTTCAGGCCAATCTCCCTTTGCAACACAAGCTATACAATTCTCACCAAAGTTATAGCCAATCGACTCAAGACAATCCTCCCTCTCATTGTCCCTGAAAACCAAGGAGGCTTCGTCAAAGGTAGGCATATTACTGATAACATCATCCTTGTTCAAGAGGCCCTTCACTCAAGTATTCTGAGAAAAGACAAAGGTGTGATCATTAAATTGGATCTCGCTAATGCCTTTGATAGAGTTAGATATAACTTTTTATTTGAAGTAATGAGAAAGTTTGGTTTTGATTCGACCTTTGTAAACTGGATAAAAGCTTGTATTGGATCACCATGGATAGTCCCGTTGGTGAATGGGAAAGTAACAAAGTTCTTCCAAGCCTCCAGGGGTTTAAGACAAGGGTGCCCCCTTTCGCCCCTTCTCTATGCAATCCAAGCTTTAGTCCTAAGCTACCAGCTGGAAAACTCCCAAGTTCAAAAAAACCTCCAAGGACTAAGAATCGTGCAAGGGGTGAAAGAAATAAACCATGCACAATTTGTGGATGATACGCTGCTGTTGGGAGGGGCAAGTCCAATAATAGAAAAAAAGTTTAAGGAAGAGCTGGAAGCTTATGCTGCAGTCTCTGGAAGTGAAATAAGCCAGGCCAAAAGCAAAATCTATGGATGGAATATCACGCCAAATACCTGGGAATCCCCATTTTTAAATCTGCCCCAAGAGCCTCTCACTGGAACCACCTGATAGACAAACTAAAAAGTAAATTTTCCTCCTGGGGGGCGAATTGGTTAAATTTAACAGGGAAAGAAGTCCTGATTAAATCCGTGGTGACCAACATCCCTATGTATCAGAGCTCGTTGCTTTTAGCCCCTGCCACCATCATCCAAAAAATTGAAGCATATCAAAGGCACTTCTTGTGGGAAGGAGGGAAGCAGGCACAGAGGAAATTGCATTTGATAAATTGGGAAAAAACGTCAAAGCCCTACTTGGAAGGGGGCCTTAACTTTAAAAAAACGCAAGCTCAAAATCTGGCATTGGGGGCAAAGTTTCTTTGGAGGATGGTCACTGGAAAACCAACTTGGAGCAAACTAGCACTCTGGAGAAAATACTTTAGGGGGCCCAAGGACCAATGCTTAGAGTTTCCATGCAAAGAATCAAAAGGCTCCCCTATCTTCACTCTCTGCAAAAAGGCTCTGCCACATTTCAGTCCTCATCTCACATGGGTGCCAAGAAATGGAAAGAAAATCAAAATATGGCAAGACTCAATTATGGAAGACCCCCCCCTAGAGCTGCGACATGATCTACATCGTCTCAAAGATTGGATGGATAGTCAAAACATTTTTACTCTTTTTGACATCTCAATTTGGGGGGAGGACAAGCTCATGACCTGGCAAGGGTGGGGAGTGCCCAACATACCCGTTGATCTAGAAAAGGATTGGAGCACCCTTCAAAGCTGTCTCCAAGGGAAAGCCCCTCTAAAAAAGAAAGGTAAAGACGAAAGAGGCTGGGGAGGGAATGAAAAGGCCTACACCACAACAGAGGGCTACCAACTCTTCACCAGCGTCCCCATCGCCCTGCCTAATCCGACAATCTGGAAAGCAATCTGGCAGTCCAAGTCCATCCCAAAAATTGACCTTTTCATATGGACGCTTGCGCACAATAGCATCCAAACATGGGAGAACCTCAAAAGACATGGTTGGGAAGGTCCCTACATGTGTCCTTTATGTCTACTTGCTGAAGAATCCACAGACCATCTCCTCCTCAACTGTGTTTTCTCCAAAGAAGTCTGGAATCTAGCAACAGGAACACAAAGTGCCCTCAACCTTCCCCTTGATATAAGAAGTCTCCTTCTCCATTGGGACTCCCTCTACCCTTTCACTTTTAAGAAAAGAAATCAAGCCTTCACTATGTGGAAAGTACTTCCAAAGTTTATCCTATGGAACCTTTGGCTAGAAAGGAATAACAAAATCTTCAGAGATAACCAAAGAAGTGCAGCCATGGTCGTCACCAAAATTCATGCTCTCTTTGGTGAAACTGCCCCTTATCTCTGCAATTCAAATAATAACCACACGCTGGAAGCTTCAGAGGAACTCTGGCTAAGCCATTTCAAGATCCAATGTCACATGGGCAGAAAAGCCAACAACCTAATCAAAGAGGAATGGGAGGTCAGGAAAGACAAACAAGAGTTTGCCAATTGGAAAAGAGGAAGGAACACTCCTATCCTATTCTTTGACGGGGCTTCGAAAGGAAACCCAGGCCAAGTTGGAGGAGGGGGGATAATTGAAAATCCCATTGAGGCTACAACAATACATTTCGCATTGGGCTTAGGAATTGAATCCAACAATAGAGCTGAGGCCATGGCTCTTTGGCAAGGGCTAATCCAAGCAAAAAAACACAGGATCCAGGACTTGATCATAATTGGTGACTCCAGAGTGATTATACAGGCAATAATTCACCACTCTAAGACTCAGAGTGCGATCCTCAATAACCTTCTTGACAAGATCCAACTCCTTCTAAGGAACTTCAAGTCGTATAAACTATTTCATGTGTTAAGGGACTTGAATGGGGCGACAGACGAGGAAGCCAATAGAGGCACACTTCTGGAGCCGGGGGTATTGAAAGTGAACGAAATGGTATTTAGCGTGGCACTCCCATGAAATATGATCTGCCCTCCATCTCAAATTCAAACGCAAGCTAAGTCAATAGACAGGAAATCGGGGGAATCGATTAGACCAGGACGCGTTAGAACATTTGGTTGGACGAAAGGGACATAACAGTACCATGAGAAGGAGAATCACAGATTTGGTGGAGACAAGAAATCTGCGCGGCCATCCCTCACGGAATCTGCAAATCGAAGGGCAATGATGAGAAAGAGTGAAGGAGGAGTTAAAATGAGGGTGAACCCCCAGCCTCATCCCATTACCACAGCGAGATCGCGAGTCTATCCAGGGCAACAAAATCGTGAAGTATCCATCAGTAAAGAGCAAGGCGCAAGCAGAAAGGGGACGCACTCAGGAATGGCTTCAAGTTCGACCAGCAAACCAAGCACGGAAGAAAGGCTCAAGGAGATGGATAAAACATTGGAAAATTTGATGCAACTGCTCCAGTTTCAGCTGGATTTTCTTGAAAATTTGGATTCAGAAGCAGGAAGACGAATGGATAAACTGGAGGAGGACATCACCACTGCAAAACTCGAGTTTACAGAAGAGATGGATAAGCTACACAGGGAGCTCAAGAACCCTCAACAGAAATTTGAAAAATGAATAAATCAGCTGGAAGCAAAAATGGCTCAGCTAAACAACGATTGGAAGCAAGACCCCATGAACTAATCCAACCACTATAAGTCTGTTAGCAAGATCTCTCTTAAGCAAAAATGGCATTTTGTATAGAAGCCATTGCTGTAAATAACTCTGTACCTGGTGAAGGATGACATAAGCTTAGCTCAGGATTATAATCTATAGCTATAGATTTAGAAGGGATTTTCAGAAAGGCAGGCATGAAGAAATTCGGGGCCTATTTTGTAACCGATTCTGTGGCCAGTCCACCCTTTTAATACAATCTCTCTAACCGTTTTCGTAAAAAAAAACAATGGTTTTCTTTCATCTTCTAATGCTCCATTCAAGATGGAAGAAAAACTCAAAATACCATCTTATAATGCATACATAGATGTTGAAAAACTTAATAGTGGGCTAAATAAACTAGTAATATATTTTACTCTACATAGAAAAATAGATTAACATCATTTTTTTTCCCTATCATGCTTTGATTCATGCTATCATGCTTTGATTCGATGGGAGAGTTATGAAGATGCTTTGTAAATGGGTAAGAAACCCATGGCCACTAAATGGGAACATTTTAAGAAATTGACCAAGTCACAATTCTATGCAAAAGGTTATGAAGAGGATCAACTCATGAGATAGCAATTTTATTTGCAAGAGAAAGAACAAAGTGCATATTAACTACATACTTGAGCTTTGAAAACAAGTTATCAAATTGGATATCTCAGTAAGAACCTAGGGTAGTAGTGAAGTACCTTGAAGGTATGCATAGTCATATTTGAAAGTAATATCAACCTTTGAATATTATAGGCATAGATGAAGCAAGCAAGAAAGCACTTTGTATCAAGTTGGGAGTGAAAATGGGTCAACAATACAATCGAGAAGAGGCACACCAAAAGAAATGCAAGAAAGTTGCAACCATAATCCAAAAGAGAAAACATCTCAATAAACATTGCAAATGTTATGATGTAGATAAACACATGGATGAAAAGTGTTGAAGATTCATTCAAAATTGCCTCTAAAATTGTATGGGTCTAAGAAAGGAGTAATGGCAACTATCAAAATAGAAGGTACGTACAAGAAATATATATTTGACGTGGATGAAAATTGTGTTTGTGTTCCATTGCAAGAGCCAAGGGAAAGTGGAGAAAGAAATGCACTCTTTTAGGTGAAGGTTCAGGTGAAGAACGAGAAGGAAAATGGTCTTTTTTATAGTGGTTTTCAATGCAATCTAATTTTTGCAATGTTAGTTGGTGAACTTTGTATGAAAACATATGAGCATCCACAACCATGTTCATTGAGTCAGTTGCAAAATAATCTATGATGAGAATAATGAGGCATTGTAAATTTAAGGTTTCCATAATAGTGATTTTGTCGATGAGGTAGGATGTGATGTAGCACCATCTGATACATGTGATGTGATGTTTGGAAGTTCTTGTTTATGGGATAATAATGCACTCTTTTATAGAAGAGAAAACAAACAACCTCGAGGGTTAGTTCAATTGGTCTAGAGATAAATGTGATTTTTTCATGCTTGTTGTTGGTCACATGTTCGACTCTCTTGATTCCCCCAGGGTGAGGCCCCATTATCAGGGCCGACTTTACCCCACTTACCATCCATAGATCATGGGGAAGTATTCGAAAGGTTTTTCGTGAGTATAATTCGTCATAAAAACAGAGAGAGAAAAGTGTGATCAAAAGTGGTGGGACCTACTTTATTAAGACATGCAATGGAAAGAATCAAAGAGGCTTGGATAAGGAACTAGGTAAAAGGAGAAGAGTATCTTCAAAAAGACAAAGGAGAGAACTTGAGAAAATGTTAGAAATTATGTGCTTTCACATCTTTTTATAATTGGATTTTTTGTGGGATTCAAAAGCGTTCAATATAAGAAGGTGTGATTCAAATTGATGAAAAAACCAGATTTAACACTAAAGAGATAAGAAGATTAAATGTAAATAATAAACCAAAATAAAACTAGACTAAATGTGAATAATAAACCAAAATAAAACTAAGTTCACTAGTTTGAAAGCCAAGAATCATGTAATATGTCTTAACAATTAAAATTAACTTTATCTTAAACAAATTAAATATATTTGAGAAAAAAAATTAAACATATTTAATATATATTCCATTGATGTTACCTTTCATAACTTTATTAAACAAAACACCTAATAATTCGCTTTAATCAGTAACTTTAAATAAAACAGTTAATAAATTTAAACCTTTGATTATATTTAAATACCATTAAATAATATTTCTATAATAACATAATTCACATACTTGCGAAAAATCGGCGAAAACACTCATATTAATCAAACTCAGAGAAATTCGGCCAAAAAAACTCATATCATCGTCAACCATCCTGATTATCAACTTCGTGGTCAACATAGAAACAAACCCCCAAAAAAATTGAAAGGGGCAACTAGCTTTTTTATTTTATTTATAATTCTTCCTTTGATACTATGGAAGTTAAAGTATAAAACATAAAATAAGTTTGATTATATATAAAATATATGCATACAAGCACCATAAAAATTTCGAATTATATATAATATATTACTTATATTTGATTAGTATAACGCGCAACATACAGTACCAAAAAAAAGTCGAAGACGACTTATTATTTGTGCTCCTTAAATACAAAGTAAAATCCATTCAAATGTTATGATTAATGGAATATCAATGTTAAACATGACACTACAAGTTTATGATTAAGATATAAATCACAATGGGAATTTGGAGAATAATCAAATTAAAAAGGACATTGAATGCGATATAAACATCCAAATCATAAGAGTCGTCATATCAATTCAAATTTATCATCATTATTGGTAAAGTCTATGGAGGTATACATACCCTACCCCCCTTTGGATTTGAATTTGTGACCTCTTAGGAGGAAACACATGTTCTTAACCATTACGCTCACTCAGGCTGTATAATAATAATCTATTTTTAAGGTCACGACCAAGCCATACACCAAATTGGTGTATGAGACCCCCTCTACCTAGTGATTTGACTGGTAAAGTCTACGGAGGTATACATACCCTACCCCCTTCTGGATTTGAATTTTTGGCCTCTTAAGAGGAAGCACAAGTTCAAATCCAGAAATAAAATGCAATATATATATATATATATATATATATAAACGTCACGACCAAATACCATTTAACATGATCGATCTCTTCAAACCCTATTTAAAGACTAATGATAATCAATTGTATAATCATTCATCACACACACACAATTTCACATAAGATGTATAATAATGGGTAGGAAATACTTCAATACATCATATATCAAAATACTTTTAAGGTAGGCCAACAATAGACAATGATCCATTTATGGGAGGATCAACTCCTATTCACTTGCTTCTTTGAGGGGACAAGTCTCAATGAGATAAGCTCCAATACATGATCCATAAGGAGGATTCCATTCTTATTTTTAGCTTTAACTAGAAAACCTTAATCATAACCAAATGTTAACTACCTAGTGGATTTTCTTTAATGAGGCCATATTACATTTATTCAATGCTAACTACCTAGTGGGTCTTATTTAATAAACACAGTGGATCTAATCCACTTTAACTGAATGACCACCACTGTTGTTATTCTATTGGGCCCATCGACCCTCCATTACATCCTTGGGGAGGATCCACCATTCTATCCCCCTTTGAGAAACATTGTCCTCAATGCTTACAATGATGATGTACACCTTTAAACTAGGTTTCCATGTATGGGCGTTGACTGCAACGTTGAAGTAGTCCAGGGAAGTAGGGTCCCATGTAAAAGTACTAGCCACAATGATCCAGGTGGATATCCGTGGTTGCCCACCTCTTCCACTAACTCAATAGTTCTCCGTAACCTTCTTGGTAGTTTTTCTACGATTTTTTGGGTCCCAAACTTTTGGAGTTGTTTTGAGGCCCTAAACGACGTTTTTTTGGAGATTCGCGAGGTCAAGGGTTAAAACAGCATGCCTTGGCCCCAACCAAAAGTTGTAATACTTGAAGAGTGCTTTCCAACAATCTATCATGTGGCCCAAACACAAATCATATGGAAAAGTTGTGCCCCAAGGAAGTTAACATATCAACTAACCACCTCGGGGCCCACAATACGTTTTGTGTTTCATCTTCCAGGGTTAGGGTTTTGATGTTTAGGGTTTTTTCCTTCTGTCTTGTAGGATTTATGATAAAAGGCCCTTTCCGGGCTCTTTGTAATCGACATTTTGAAAATGAGCGTAGTCAACATCTCTTTCTCTTCATAGATAAGCTACCACCATTCTAGTCAGTTTGTGTTCTGCAGTTTCCTGTTATTTTATTCATTAATAGAAGTTGGGTTTCATTATATTTATGTGTTCATTTTTATAATTTTTTGTGTTTCATTCTGTTCTCAATATAATCTAGATCACACAATATTGAAGTATTCTAAGAAGTTCATCCATAAACCTAAGTCCTATGTCTAGGTGGTTATACTAACTCCCAACCAATGACACATTAGTGCGATGAATGATTGAGTATTGCACTCCAAATGCCTACCATGGTCATGTGGAACTAAATAAATAGAACCATATATATCTAAAAGATCATCCTCATAATTGGAAAAGGTTGGTTGTGGATCTATAATGAACATTATCACTATAGAAGAGTCAACTTGGGGAAAAGGGGGGATTAAGGACAAGGGAACAATTTGTTGGGGGGTGCAATTCTTGGAATCACTCTCCACCTTACCCTACATTTGTTTTGATTTTTAAGACATATTTTTTAGGCTACGGTTTCAAAATTGTTGCAAGGTAAGCCCCCCTCGCAAAAAAAAGGGTGCTAATGGTAGCATCTATTTTCAATTAAGGGGTTAATTTTAAGATATTGGTTCAACACAAGTGTTGAAGGTTTCAACCACAACCATAAGGTATTATATATATTTGTTGTTGATGATCAATAAACTTGTGAATATCTCTCTTCTTTCCCTTCCCCAAATCATAATGCAAATGTTTGTAATGATATATTGATTAACTCTTGATTTGAAGTTGAACTAGCTTCTTGATAATTAGTTAGAATAGCTTTACTGTGGATTTGTGTCCTCGTTTCACATCTTTATCATGATTCATTGTTATATGCCTATTTGGATTTGAGGAAGGTTGGTTGTTCATATTGTGTGCAAATCTAAAGAAATGATTGTAATTGCATGCGAAGAACACAAATGAGTTAGTCATCATATCGTAGGTTTTTCTTCCTTCCTCTTATCCTTGGTAGTTATTTTTGGTAATTGATTGATTTTGGATTGAAGTTTGTTATCTTCCCTTCGGTCTATCAATGGTTCACCATAATTCATTGGGGATTCTCCGAAAAACAACATGCATTCAAAGATTTTTAATCTTTCTATGGTGAGTAATAAAACAAAGCCTCTTTATTGGAGTGTTTTCTTGATTGAGATTTTCTCCAAAGTAACTCAGGGGTGTTATTTGTGTGTTTTTGAGTTAAATAATTTTTCGTGTATGTCTTTTTAATTTCTACACCTAACATTTCATAGAAAATGGAGTAATTGTTGGTTTGGGGACTATCACTAGAAATGATAGTAGCATAATGATATTTCTGCTAAGAATTGTTTTGATGCACTATCTAGAGGAATAATTTTGACAATTTACAAAACATATTGGTACAAGAGTAGGATGATATTTGACCATACCCTTTATGGGAAAGCTTGTATTGAATATGATGAAAGTGGTGAGCCAAACTTGCAAAGGATAGAGAGGAGTAGTGAGCAAAAGATGGTGGGGTCTTCACATGAAGAAAAAAGGGCTTAGAGCCTCAGAACTAGAATCACTTGGTTGGAGAAAAACACAATGACAATAATTGAGATGGTGTTGTAGCTTATGGAAAGAAAGTATAAGAAAGAAGAAGAGAAATCATTGTAATCCTAGGACGAAGACGAATACGTTATCGATGAGGATGTTGAAGATAAGATGCATCTAATCTTTAGTGATAAAAATGGTTTTCTTTCATCTTCTAACACTCCATTCAAGATGGAAGCAAAACTCAAAATACCCTCTTATAATGCGCAAATAGGTGTTGAAAAACTCAATTATTGGCTAAAGAAACTATTAATATATTTTACTTTGCATAGAAAAAGAGATTAACATCATATTTATTTTTCCCTGTCATGCTTTGATTTGATGGGAGAGTTATGAAGATGCTTTGTAGTTGGGTAAGAAACACATGGCGACTAAATGGGAACACTTTAAGAAATTGACCAAGTCACAATTCTATGCAAAAGGTTATGAAGAGGATCAACTCAT
>ML786710.1:749494-768306 GCA_009831015.1 Picea engelmannii | reverse complement strand
AATGGTGGTTGATGTGGTGGGGAAGGGTAGTATGGGTTTC
Organism: Picea engelmannii; assembly: GCA_009831015.1. NCBI lineage: Eukaryota > Viridiplantae > Streptophyta > Pinopsida > Pinales > Pinaceae > Picea > Picea engelmannii. The sequence goes on along the minus strand of ML786710.1, from coordinate 768,266 downwards.
CCCCATATGGTGGTTGGTATGGATTGGCCCAAAACGTGGGTACCGGTTGAGCGTGTGGGTGAATATGGGCCATGGACCCAATCAACCCATCGAAAACGTGCAAGGTTCTTGGTTTGTCTTGACCAAAGGGTAGAGGGAGAGGAGCATATGGTAAAACTGTATAAAGGTACCCCGATTAAGAGTAAATCAAGTCAAACTGTTGGGCCTTAGTGATAGTCTTGTCATCAGTTTGGGGAAAAGTGGTGGTGACATCTTTAGCGAGGAGAGGGACTAGTGATTTGAGGAACCAATATAGTCGTTGTTGTGGGGTTCTTTCCTCTTTGCAAATACTCCTTGTTCTTTTCCATTCATGAATATGATAGGTGATATGGATGGTCGAGGTTTGTTTGAATTCAAATAGGATTTCCAAGACGCTGTCATGGCGCATTGGGAGTTGGAAGAAGGATAATATGGATTTCACCATTGACTCAAAGGTTGAGTGGGACCCAAATTTCTCATCCACATACCATTTAGTAGAGGGAACGATGATTGTTTGTTGGAAAAACTATGAGTGAACGAAATCTTCCATAATGCTATTGAAGGAACACCACAAGTGGAAAAACATAATGTTATTAGCGGGGTCTTCTCCAGGTTTTCCTTTGAATTTGGGAATATCCGAAGGTAACTTAGTGGGCATATTTGGCCAAGTGGGGTCATGTAATATAGGATCGTTCATTAATTTTATCAAGTCAGTGATATTGAGAGATGAAAAATATGGCATGGATAGGGGAGTACCAGCCATGGTATGTTGTGGTTGAGAAGATGTTCCTCGTGAGGATGGTTTTGTACCTTGCGATGAAGGTTGAGTTTTTCCTCCTTGTGGTGGAGGATTGGTAGGTGAAGTTCTATGGATAGTGGTGCTAAGCAAGGTGAATCCAAGCAATGCTGAGCCTAGAACTGTAGCACTCATTGATGTATGTGATGGTTGTGCTGATGTATCAACCTAGTCGGGGATACCTCCCAAAATTGGGGGGAGGTTTCTCAAGTGCCTAGAATGGAGGGGATATTGTGGTTCCCCTATGATTCTAGAATGTATGTGGATGTGTCCTGATAGTGATGAGAAGAACTGATAGAATAAGTGCTTTACAAATTACCGTAACAATTTATTCATAAACTACATGTAATCAAATGGTGACAATCATACATATAACAATAATGATACCGATAGTTTGGTTGTTTTTTGACTTCGCGTGGGGAAATATAAAAAAAAATGCATGTGTACGTAATGTCCTTCCTATTAAACAACACTAGACCTCCAAAAAAGCACTTGATAGTGGGGTTGGAACCCACTTGAGGAGATACTAGTGAAGGGATGAACAATCAATTATAATGAGGGGTGAAGGCGACACATCCTGAAAGTATTGGCAATATTTCGCAACAATCGTTCAAAATATTATTGAGGTGCAATTACAACCCAAAACCAACACCTTGGGTAGATAAGACCTAGAATTTGGCCACTAAGTCACCTCAATCAAGCACGGCATTTAGATTTTTGACCTTAGAAATCAGTCACAGGATGAATGCTTTCCAAGGGTTGGGTGACCCAAGGAGGCACACAAAGAACAACTGGACCTCGACCTTCAACCCTTCACTGGTGTCTCCCTACCTTATGGTGTAGGAATGATTGATTGGGAGGATTTTGGTATCCTATTTCATAAGTTTCTAAGTTTCAATGAAAAAATGGCGACGAGGAGTTATTTGGATGCCTATCCCCAAAATCGTAACTTATACTACCAAATTATTTTGTGTTCCTCTTGTGGAGGTTAGAAGTGGGTTGATTATGGTTTCTTTTAGGGTGTGAGAGTACGCTGTGAGGTTGGGTTCATGGGGAAACCTCGTTGATTAAAAATGGTGTGCACAAAAAGATCTAATGAATCCCTTCTGATCTTCCCAAATCGCTTATGAGAGTGAGAAGAGCATACTACGGTTTCAAGTATCTAATGAGAAACCTTTTGAATATGTGATGTGTGCAAGAAGCGATGGTGAGTGATGAATTTTTAATAAGTTAAGTGAGAAAATTTTGGCATGTGGACATTGCTTGGTCCTTTACAATTGTTGCTTACATCTAACTTACTAGATTTCACAAACAATCCTTGCAAAAAATGACAAATCCCTAGGTAACTAGCATGGTGGACATGTGAGTCCTTACTCTTGAGCTTTAATCTCCCTAAAATGTTATCTAATCTAAGAAATCTTTGAACCTATTCCTAGATTGTGAACATGTGGGCATGTGTGGGCCCTTACAATGCTTTGAGATTATGTTTCAAAAACAAGCTAAGAGGTATTTCCCTCTCCTAAAAATGGTTGATTTTAAAGGGAGATGGAGGTTTCTTCAAACAAATTCTTTTACTGATTTCCAAGATCACACAAGGGTGCGAGGAAAGAGAATACTCATAGATTGTCTAAATAGTCTTCTAGTCTTGAAATGTGATGTTTTTGCAAAAGAAAAGATTTTAATGAAATTCAAATGCTAAACCTTAAGCCATCCATGTGGCAACCAAGGAAATCAAAAGATACTATGGTTATTTTTAATCCCCCTAGAAGTCTATGTGTGACTAGGTTATCTATGCAAGAGTGAATCTCAAGCCTACTTGTTATGGCTTTTACAAAGTGCATAAAAGAAATCTAAGCTACTGGAAAAAGCTCAGCCTCAAAATCCCTTACAATGTAGTGAAAAAGAGCCTCTATGTGGCTTTATGCACAGATATACGTGCAAAGTGCGCAGACCATGCGAAATGAAAAAGATGAAGATGCACGATTCCACACGACTGTTTTGCTCGAACCCGCACGCACGCAGGAAAATGGCGGGCCAAAACTTTAAAATGAAATCCTCCAACAAAGGGCTGAATTGTAGTGTTTGAAGGGTAGGTTGAGCCAGTTTGGAACCCTGCAAACACTAGAGAGTGAGAATGGAAGGTGGAAGAGTCCAAAGGGGGAGGAATTTGATCCACAGTCCCCAGTATGGTCACCAAACTGTTGGGTACCTTTTATCACTTGGGTGAGAAAAAAGAGGACCCTTGATTGCTTAGTTGGACTAGATAAACAACACATAACAATGGTTAACAAGTTAGTAGGCCCACAAACAATGAAACATATATAGAAGAAAAATAAAATGATAAACAAAGAAACATGAATTAAACAACTATCAACAAGAGATGCAAGTCATTGAACACAAAGAGTTGGTATCCAATAGACACTAGTCTACTTAATTTGAGAACACCAAGAGGAGAAATGTGGGATTTGTGAATCCCCTATTCCTCCTAAGGGAGGGCCCTTGAATACCTCAAAATGACATTTCTACTCTATCATTTAATGAAGAAATGTATGGAAAAATCTTCCCAAGAGGTAGAAAGATTTTCCTTTGCTATACTTGCTCAAATTGTTCTTGAGAGAGGAAATGGATTCTCCAAGAAGATTTGAATAACATAACACTACAATAAACTTCTTCTTTTGCATACAATGATCCTCTATTTTTAGGAAGATGGATAGATATTTCACAGCTAGTTTCCAATGTGAATGGGTAGGTATTTGAAGGTACCTCCCATACTTCCAATGATCCCAAGGTGAAATTTTAGGGATATTTTGGGGTATGGTCAAGATCCACTTCATCCCAGAAGTGGTTGAGGCCTGACCAAAATCATCAATGCGTCATTTCCACATCTGCGTGAGTTTCTTGATTGTCATTTGCACGGAGCACACATTGTGCGTGTTGTACACCGTGTTATCTCGCGCTGATGTGTGTTTTCTATCTTTTTTGAATGTGCATGGAAATTCAAGATCTTTTTGCATAATTTTGTGATTATCTAGCCAACCTGATTATGATCCTCCTAAAATTATTGGTTGTATGTTGTATTTGTGTTGAGTTTTTCTTCATCAGTTGTATGTATTTGTATGATCAATTTTTTGGTGATAACATTCTCATTTCCTTTTACCCTTTGACCTCCTTTTGGTGCAAATCCCAAAAATTATCCAAAATGCCTCTCCAACAAATGATTGCCACTATTATTACTCTAATCGGCACTTCGACCCCCCATTACATCCTAGGTAGGATCCCTCCATTCCATCTCTCTTTGAGAATCATTTCCCTCAATGATTACAATGATGATGTATAACCATAAACTAGGGTTCCATGTATGAGTGTTGACTGCAACGTTGAAGTAGTCCAGGGAAGTAGGGTCCCATGTAAAAGTGCTAGCCACAATATTGAAGTATTCTAAGAATCTCATCCATAAACCTAATTCATATGTCTAGGTGGTTATGCTAACTACCAACTGATGACACATGAGAGTGATAAATTATTGAGTATTGTATCAAATTCCCACGATTGTCATGTGGATCTAAATAAATAGAACCATCTATATCCAAAAGATCATCTTCATAACTAGAAAATGTTGGTTGTGGATCTAGACTGAACACTATCATTGTAGAAGAGTCATATTGAGGAAAATGGGGATTAAGGATAAGGGAACAATTTTTTAGGGTGTGCAATTCTTGGAATCTTTCCCCACCTTGCCCCCTCATTTGTTTTTTTTTTTAAGATTTTTTTTTATCAATTTTATTATTTTATTATTATTTGTTTCAATTTTTTTTACAGATTCTTTTAATTATTAATATTATTCTTTTAATTTTAAATGTGTGTGCTTTTTAATTTTATTTTTAATTTTTTAATTTTTTTTAAAGAAGGGTCAAGTGGATGTATGGGACATTTTTTTTTCTTTTATTTTTTAATTGTTTCATATGTGTGTGTGTTTCCCTTGTATTTTTGTTTTATTCCCTCTAATTTTTATTTATCCTCTCTTTTCTTTAGTTTTTTTTTCATCCTCTCTTTTCTTTAGTTTTTTTTTCATAATTTTGTTTGCAATAATATATGGTTTTAAGGCCATGGTTCCAAAAATGTTGTAAGTTAAGCTCCCTCGCCAAAAAAGGGTGCTAATGGTAGCATCTCTTTTCAATTAGGGGTTAATTTTAAGATATTCGTTTGACACAAGTGTTGAATGTTTCAACAATAACCATAAGGTATTATATGTACTTGTTTTTGATGATTAATAAACTTATGAATATATCTCTACTTCCCCCCCCGAATCATATTGAAAATGTGTTCAATGATATGTTGATTAACTCTTGATTTGAGGTTGAACTAGTTTCTTCATAATTAGTTAGAATCACTTTACTCTAGATTTGTGTCCTCATTTCATATCTTTATCATGATTCAATGTTATATGCCTATTTGTATTTGAGGAAGCTTGGTTGTTTGTATTGTGTGAAAATGTAAAGATATGATTGTAATTTCATTAAGAGAACACAAATGAGTCAATCACTAGATCAAAGGTTTTTCTTCTTTCCTCTTATCCTTGGTAGTTATTTTCAGTTACTAATTGATTTTGGATTGAATTTTTTTATATTCCCTTCGATCTATCAATGATTCACCATAATTTAGTGGGGATCATTCCAAAAAACAACACACATTCAAATATTTGTAATCTTTCTATGGTTACTAATAAAACAAAGCCTCTTTATTGGAGTGTTTTCTTGATTGAGATTTTCTCCAAAGTAACTCAGGGGTGTTATTTGTGTGTTGTTGAGTTAAATAATTTTCCATGTATGTATTTTTAATTTCTACACCTAACATTTCACAGAAAACGGAGTAATTGTTGGTTTGGGGACTATCACTAGAAATGATAGTAGCATAATAATATTTTTTCTAAGAATTGTTTTGATGCACTATCTAGAGGAATAACTTCGACAATTTACAAAGCATATCGATACAAGAGTAGGATGATCTTTGACCCTTTATGGTAAAGACTTGTAGTGAATATGAGGAAAGTGGTGAGCCAAAATTGCAAAGGATAGTGAGGAGTAGAGAGAAAAATATGCTGGGGTCTTCACATGAAGAAAAAAGGGCTTAGAGCCTCATAACTAGAATCACTTGGTTGGAGAAAAACACAACGACAATAATTGAGATGGTATTGTAGCTTATGGAAAGAAAATATAATAAGGAAGAAGATAAATCATTGTAATCCTAGTACGAAGATGAATATGTTATCGATGAGGATGTTGAAGATAAGATGCATCTAATATTTAGTGATAACAATGGTTTTGTTTCATCTTCTAACACTCCATTCAAGATGGAAGAAAAACTCAAAATACCCTCTTATAATGCGCAAATAGGTGTTGAAAAACTCAATTATTGGCTAAAGAAACTATTGATATATTTTACCTTACATAGAAAAAGAGATTAAAATCATATTTGTTTTTCTCTATCATGCTTTGATTTGATGGGAGAGTTATGAATATGCTTTGTAGTTGGGTAACAAACACATGGCGACTAAATGGGAACACTTTAAGAATTTGACCGAGTCACAATTCTATGAAAAAGGTTATGAAGAGGATCAACTCATCAGATAACAATGTTATTTGCAAGAGAAAGAACAAAGTTCCCATTGTTACATACCTGAGATTTGAAAGCAAGACATCAAATTGGGTATCTAAGAAAGAACCTAGGGTATTACTGAATTACCTTGGAGGTATACATAGTCATATTCAAGAGCAATGGGAATATATGTATTTTTAATTTCTACACCTAACATTTCATAGAAAATGGAGTAATTGTGGGGTTGGGGAATATCGTTAGAAATGAGAGTAGCATAATCATATTTCTGCTAAGAATTGTTTTGATGTACTATCTAGAGGAATAACTTTGACAATTTACAAAACATATTTGTACAAGAATAGGATGATATTTGACCCTTTATGGTAAAGACTTGTAGTGAATATGAGGGAAGTGGTCATACATTATTGCAAAGGACAGAGAGGAGTAGTGAGAAAAATATGGTGGGGTATTTACATGAAGAAAAAAGGCTCAGAGCCTCAAAACTAGAATCACTTGGTTGGAGAAAAACATAACGAAAATAATTGAGATGGTGCCGTAGCTTATGGAAACAAAGTATGAGAAGGAAGAAGAGAAATCATTGTAATCCTATTATGAAGAGGAATGTGTTATCGATGAGGATATTGAAGATAATATGCATCTAATCTTTAGTGATAACAATGGTTTTCTTTCATCTTATAACGATTCCATTCCAGATGGAAGAAAAACTCAAAATACCCTCTTATAATGCACAAATAGGTGTTGAAAAACTCAATTATTAGCTAATGAAACTATTAATATATTTTAACTTGAATAGAAAAAGAGATTAACATCATATTTTTTTTCCCTATCATGCTTTGATTTTATGGGAGAGTTATGAATATGCTTTATAGTTGGGTAAGAAACCCATGGCAACTAAATGGGAACATTTTAAGAAATTGACCAAGTCCCAATTCTATGAAAAAAGGTGATGAAGAAGATCAACTCATGAGATAACAATGTTATTTGCAAGAGAAAGAACAAAATTCCCATTGTTACATACATGATCTTCAAAATAAAGACATCAAATTGGGTATCTCAGTAAGAAACTAGGGTAGTAGTGAATTATCTTGGAGGTATACATAGAGTCATATTCAAAAGCAATGACAACCTTTGTGTTCGAAAACAAAGGTATTCCAACAGAGGACGAACACCTTCAATAACCACTCATACAACTAGATCAAAGATCAACACACCGATGTTTTCATGTGGTAAAACCCCCATGGGGAAACATCCACGACCCCAACCAACGTGGCCACTTGGAGCAATTTATTAGTGAAAAAGAAAAAAATACCGAGAGATTTACAAGAGAGTTTCTAACAATCGATCATCAACAAATGACCCTCCATGCTCTTTAAATAGAGACCATGGACCAATTGAGTGTTAAGCCACAGATAAATGTAGATTTTAAGATTAAGGAGAATATGAACCATCATATCACTCTATGTCGAGAACATATCGCGACCGTCGGTATTCCTAACTAAAAATGCATACTAATGCATACTAAAGAAACACACTAAGAAACACACGTTTACCTAATCACACATTTGACCAAGTTGATCTTAATTAACTCCTAAGTGTTTAAATATCCTAACATCCCCCATTATGAATAAATTTGGATAGGATTGAAGGATTTATAGTGGTGACACAATAGGAGAAGGAAGGAGGCATTAGAGCCTATCCCCCCTTAATGACAACTTCTCAAACTCCTAACATAGATTGAATTTTGGAGAACTTTGCTTTTGTAAGAGACTTTGTGAAAATTTTTGCAGCTTGATCATCTGTAGGGAAAAGAACACTTCAATAACTAAATCATGAAGGATATTTCTGATGAAGTGCATGTGTAGCTTGATGTGTTTGTTATGTTGATGTTGAACTGATTCTTTGAAGATATTGATGGCACTCTGATTGTTGCACCAGAGGGTTGTTAAATGTTGCTGCTGGTATCCAAAATCTAAAAGGATTTTTCGAAGCCACAAGGCGTCTTGACTTTCATTAACCATTGCTCAGTATTACGATTCTACTAAAGAAAGAGAAATATCCATTTTTTCTTACAGGCCCAAGAAATAGGTCCTGAACCAAGGCTGAAAACATAAGCTGTAGTAGAATTTTGATCATCAGGGTCACCATCCCAATATGAATCAGTGAAAACAACCAATAAAGTAGTCCCCCCTGAGTTGTAATGTATATTGAACTGAACTGTACCCTAGACATATTGAAGTATCCTTTTAGATGCTTTACAATGGATTTTATGGGGAGTTTTGATATACCGTGTGTTGGGTGAATTATATGAAATAATTTATGTTACACTTAATTTCAATCCAAGAGTTCGTAAACTTAGAGGTGCAAGCACAAGAAATGCAAGACAAAATCTCTATTCTATCCTACACTAAAAACTAATGCCGACAAAACACACCTCAATATGCAATAAAATTACAAATCCACAAGGTATGAAACCATATTCAAGCTACGAACAACTCATCAAAGCATGAAAATAATCAAGCACAAAAGAAATACAAACAACTGCACTCAATCCACACAACTACTATAAAGCATGAACATAATAACATAGCTCCACATGTGATCATGTCCATATCATTAGTCTACACATGCACATGTTGAGGATATGTCCCATATTCCTTACCAGTTGATGGTTATAAAAGGAATTCAAATACTAGCTAATGACCAGATTCTTAAGCAATGTACTATGCAAAAGTAAATATAAAATTTACCCAAACTGACATTCAGATCAATCAACAAGATGAAGTTACTCAAACCTTCATGTATGTGGGCCACTGATCCAAAGTAGAATTTAAAACTTTAAGAGAAAATCCCAAGACTCCTAATTGACCTAAGTATCATGCGCATACATTTACAACTAACACATCAATCATGATAGACCTAAGTGGTGTTGTTGGAATTTTGCATACAAACAATTTGTCTATTGCAACGAGGTGACTCTAGATAGGTCTTTTCACCAATATTAATACAATGTATTGTGTGTGAATAAGCAACATAGGTTTTATTAATCTATCTGTTAAAAGAAATCCATCACTAATAACCAAAATAAAATTTTGCGAATCTATGCTAAGAAAGAAATGCAACAATACAACAATAAACTGCCTAACTAGCACCTTGTTCTTTGAGAAGGAACTATAACATTCATGAAGTTATCCCGAGGGATCTCACAAACCACAGATCGTATCATTCATGAAATGGGAACCCTAAAATGTTCTTAAGTGGAAACCTTACATTCAATGTTGCAAGTCAAATCGTTGAAGTTACAAGACTTACTCAAATGAGATGATGAACCAAACTAGTGAAATAAAAGACTGTTATGTGTCTCAAGTGGTGTTGGAATTTTCATTTAAATGTATTTTATTTGTGCGAAGAGAACCAGTGAAAGTATTGTGTATACCGTTCAACACATGACTTTGGTCTCAACAAGGAGTTGAAACGGTTAATTATCCTCTAAGATTTAACCTTGCAACAAGACTTTTAAGTACCCTCATCCATAGTCAAATGTTCCTTCATTCTAATAATGATGAATCAACTTTAGACAGGTTGGATGATTATGATAAATCAAAATTCCTCGTACTATATTCATTAATGAAAGAAATCCAACATCATCAGATATCAAAGTAACTCATAAGCACAACATTCATCCACTAAGAAGCATAGTTGAATCAGTAATGAAACATACCACTGGAAAGTTCCTAAGTTGTGATGTTAACTATAGAATCTGGGTTAAAATCCTAGTGCTTAATGACTACCAACAATATTTCAATCTAATGAAAATCCTCACACATAAACTATTTGTCACTACAATGCAAAACAAAACTAGTAAGTAAAATAAATTAAGCATTGATACACTTATCTCAACGTCCCAAGAGAGGTGGGCCCTTGCCAATCTTGGTAGAGAGCTAGAAGAACTTCACAAGATCACAAGCAAAGAAATACCATAAACCAATTCTGCACTTTTATTAAATAGAGTACTAGAAAAACTACAACATTTGCATTACATTAGTCCATATACAAATATGGATTCGATCCCTGGCCTAGCTAAATCCCCCTGATTACATTACAGTGTTATATACATATGGAATCTTTCACAGGGCGATAAGACTATGCTCCTATGATTTTGTGAACAATATGCCCAAGTTGGACAAGGAAACAATCAGATATTTTGAGGGTAACCATCCATGGTCCACTTGGTATGGAGCAATTTTGATCTCATTTCCATTCATAATTCTGAGCTGAAATTTGTTAATTATTTTGAAAAATAGGATGCACATAAATATGAACAAACCCAAATTTGGAAAACCTATGTATCTTCCTAATTGTGCCCAATATTAGGAATCCGCCCATGTGCAATCTAAATTAGGCCTTTCTACACAAAACCCATGCTCTAGATTTGTTAGATTCTTCTGTGTTTTCCCTTAAATCACCCTAAACGTTGACTGTTGTTATTTCAATGAATTTTTGAATGGAAAACACTTAACTGCGCCTGTAGACTTCCATATGCGACCTGGGCGCATACACCATGCTAGTAGCTAACCTTCCAAAACCGATGTGACCATTATTGGTTTGGTTGAGTGCTCATATGTCAACCTGCAAACCTGGGTACAAGAACAACTTGGAGTTATGGGAACATAACTAACATTCCTCATTACTAAAACATTGTTTAAAACCTCTATTAATTCATCAAGAACTTAGGAATACTGATAAAATAAAAAACTATAGCTCATGATACTTGTCGAGGGGGTTTTAGACTTTAAATCACAAAAATGGATGATATTAGGGCTAGGTTTAAATGAAAAAACAGAGTGTAAGTGGAAAGAGAGGTGTTTAGATGATGGAAAAATAGGGGTTCAACACCGGGCAACAAGACCAAGAACAAACGAAATATCAGGACGAGTATGAGTCAAGTATGAGAGGCTACCAACTAACTGATAGTATAAAATGGCATCAACTTCGGGAGTAGTACATGTGGCAACAAGTTTGACTCCAGACTGGAAGGGAGAAGGGGTTTATTTATAATCTTCCATGTGAAAGTGACGAAGAATGTCACAAGAATACTTAGACTAGGAAATAAAAATTCCTTCTTTGGTTTGAAAAACTTGGAGGCCAAGGAAATAGTGAAAAAATCCTAAGTCTGTCATTTCAAATTTCTTCTTAATGATATTTTTCACGTGGTTTAACAATTTTGGGTCACTACCAGTGAGGATAAGGTCATCAATATAAAGAAAAAAGATTATGAGATGGATTCCTACTTTCTTGGTATAGACATTAAGATCACAATGGCATCTAGAAAATACAATGTCAAGAAGAACTATCCATTTTGGCATACCAAGCTCCAAGAGCTTTCTTAAGACCATAAAGAGATTTCTTAAGGTGACATAAAATGCTAGAGTCATTATGGACATAGCTAGGAGGTTGTTCCATGTATATTTATTCTTGCAAATCCCCATGCAAGAAGACAGATTTGACATCCATCTGATGGACCTCCCATTCATGTGAGGCTGCAAGGGATATACTAAGGAAGATGAAATTCATTTTAGCTATAGGGAAAAATGTTTCATCATAGTAAATTCCTTCAACTTGGGAGAATCCTTTGTTAACTAATTGAGCCCTGCTTCTTTCAACATTTCCATCTGATGCATACTTAGTTTTGTAGACCCATTTACATCTTAAAAGTTTTCTTCCTTTAAGAAGAGGTACAATATCCCTAGTATCATTTGTCATTAAAGAGTGATACTCTTTATTCATTGATGTATCCCAATCTGGATGACCCGGAGCTTTTGAAAATGTCTCTGGATCATGAGTCTTTGAAACTTGAGCCAAAAGAGAAGATGCTCACTGGAACTGTGAATGTGTTCGACACTGATATTAAGGATCACCAACAAGATCCCCAACTGCTTCTTGTGTTGAGTGGACCCATCTAGGAAGTTGTAATGTTGGTTCAGGTTCATGTTCAATGTACTCATCTGGAGGAAGGTGAGCAGGAGGAGGTGGATTTTCATCCTCATTGTCATCATCTGAAGAAGAAGAAACTAGAATAGGAATAGAAGAAGAACAAACCCCAAAGATGGATCATAGGTAGAAGAAGGCACAAGTGCCAAATTAGGCTCGCAACCCAAGAGATTTTCATCAAATTTAACATCTCTTATAATAATAATTTCATTAAAATGTGGTTGAAGAAGTTTGTAACCTTTGACATCTTCAAAATAACCAACAAATATACACTTCTCACTTTAAGGTTGTAATGATTTCCTTTTCTCATCGAGAATGTGAAACCATGCTAAAATCTCGAATACACAAAAGTGACTTACATCTAGCTTAAGTTTAATCCATGCTTCTTCCAATGTTATATTTTTGAGAGCCTTTGTGGGAGTGTGAGTTACTATGTAATTTTCACAGTTAATGGATTTAGACCAATACTTTAGACTTAATCCCTTAGATTGGATCATACAATTAACCATTTATTTTCATGTGTGGTTATTTTTCTCAGCAACGCCATTTTTCTGTGGTATATATGGAACAATGTGATGTACATTTGGATGCCCTGTGCAATGCAATAACTTGTAAATTGATTGTTCAGATATTCACCTCCATTATTTGTTCTTAATCTTTGAAGTTGATGTCCATATTTCTTTTATACAAGGGCCTTGTAGGCCAAGAACTTGTCAAAAAAATTTCTCTTAAGTTTTAAGCAGTAAACCCAAGTGCGTCTAGAAAAGTCATCAATGAAAGTTAAGAAATACTTGCACCCAAAAAAGGAAGGAGAAGAAAGTGGACCACACAAGTCACTATGAACAATATGATAAGGGGTCGAGGCGTGCCAAGAGGCACACTTGTCAAAATTGTCCTTATGATGTTTTCCGAGAACACGACCGATACAAACACCATCTCTGGATGAAACAAGAGGAAGATTAGTCACCGTCTATTTCTTACATAGTTGCTTCAACGAGCAATAGTTTAGATGACCAAACCACTCATGCCAAATTTTTCTCAAGTCATTGCTATGAGCAACAAAAAACTAATGGAAAAGATGATGACCCAAATTTGTCAAACTTGTACAACCTGGTAATATCATCAACAATTCTAGTTGCAAGAACATGTTGAATATATTTTAGATCCTTGATTACAACTTGGTGAGGTGAAAACTCAACGGTTTTACCTTCACCTAAATGAGTGATTTGATATACTAATAGAAGGTTGCAGGAAAGACTTAGAACACATAATACATAATTAAAATGACCATTATCTATCTGAAATGTTCTAGACCTTACAATACTAAGAGATCTATCATCACCAACAAATATTTTCTTGGTGTTACATTCATTTAGAGAAGAAAATATGGCTTTATCCTTAGCCACATGATAAGATGCTCCAGAATCAATAAGCCACTCATAAGAAGAAGAAGTAGAAGTTGCATTGAAGGAGAAACCAGAAGCATAAAGTTCATGTCCATGAGAAGAATAAGAAGAAGTAGAATCTATAATTATGTTGTGCTTCTTCATCACTGCTTCTAAAACTCCCATCTTCTTAAAACATTTGGACTCATCATCATGACCATTTTTCCCACAAAATTTGCAATGCTTGTTAGTCTTCTTATTTTTAGATTTTGCTCCTTTGTCACCATTAGGAGAGGAAGCCGATTGAGTGGGTTTGGGACCCTTGTTTTGCTTGTAGTTGTGGCGAGGATGTTTCTTCTTGGGATTCTTGGATTTATCTTTCTGTTGGGCCACTAAGGATTTGTTGGATGTATATGCAATTCTTATCACTCCAATTTGCACAAGCTTATCTTTCTCTCAAATCAGAGCATCAAAAAAGAACTCAAGAGAGGTTTTTGATAATCAATCCCTAGAGCTTCTTTGGTGGCATAAAATCTAGATACAAAAATAGAATATGCACTACCAATCTTAGCAAGAATAACATATACACATTTATCTTCTGACAAATCTAGTTTGCATTCGATACACAAATTTCTAAGTGTTTTCAACTTAGATAAATGATCTTCAATGCAAAGGAAATCATTTGGAATTAAATTCATTAACCGATTCTCCAATTGGTGAGCTCGAATAATATTGTGTTTACCAAACACAACTTCAAGCTTTTCCCAAGCTTTATTGGGGGCATCAAGTCCTTGAAGGTGAAACCTTAAATAATTAGAGATGGACATTCCGATTAGCCAACGTGATTCATCATTCGTATTATTCCATTTGAAATACTTGTCATCTTTAGTGGGTTCTTCTTCTTTTCCCAAAGTAATTTGGTACAGTCCTTTACTTCTTAATAAATCCCCCATATGAGATTTCCATTGGAAGTAGTTGGTGTTGGTAAGAAAAATATCACTTGGAGGAGCCATATTAAATATGAAGAGAATGTGGATTTGAAATCTAAAATTGATGGTCTAGATGGAAATATCTTGAAAAATTAGTCCGTTTAAAAACAACAACATTGAAAACAGACTTCGGTTGTGAAAGTTATGCCATTTTGAAAAAATGCATAAACGATAACCAAAGAGCCATGTGGCAGGTAAAAGTTGGTTCATGTGGTGATATCCCTCCTAATAGCCTCAATTTTACAAATAAGTTTCTTATGAAGTGACCCACTTTTATAGAATAAACGTGGATCACTTTTACAATGAAGTTACTTTATAAAAGAAAGTTGCATACAAAATAAATAACTTTAAAATAAAATATTAAAGCTACTTATAATGATTCACTTTTATAATTTAAGTTAAATACACTTTAGAATGGATGCATGAACTTTTTTTTTAAAGTAACAAAAAAAAGACTTGAACTCAAGACCTCTTACTTAATAAAGCAACTTTTAACCAAGTGAGCTAGTGCAAAACATAATGTATTGTTTAGAAGGAGGATTGTTATTTTTATTGTTGTTTTTGTTGAAAATGAACTTGGAGAGCGTATTCATAA
Source organism: Picea engelmannii (assembly GCA_009831015.1). Classification (NCBI taxonomy): domain Eukaryota; kingdom Viridiplantae; phylum Streptophyta; class Pinopsida; order Pinales; family Pinaceae; genus Picea; species Picea engelmannii. Next base: position 752,879 of record ML786710.1, on the reverse strand, counting down.
AAAACTCTTTTCACACAATAATTTTTTTTTCTTCTCGACAACAACGAGGGTTAGATCTCGGTTAGCTTACTTAGAAAATGCAAGTTTTCCCTCTATTTCTGATTTACCGAGATAGTACACAGTGCACAACAAAGAGAATACATAGACAAAAAAACCTTTTCTGATCTGTTTTTGATTTGCCGAGATCACACAGGGCATGGGGAAACAAGCATATATATAGATTGAAAAAAGTAGCAACCCAGAAATAAAAATAGAAAACCAAAACAATAAACCAAAATATTATCTTTGCAAAAATTTAAAAGAGCATATTCAAGATTTATATTTCCGGATCTGACTGAAATGGTCGTATCTTGGGAAAACATAAACTTTTTCGAGTGAAAAAAAAAAGCATGGTTAACTGAAAGGAGCTATCCAGATGGAATGAAATAGTCCTCTCAGCCCAGAAATGTACAGAAATGGAAGAAACCAGAGACCAACATAGGATGAACACCTTTAGTAACCACTCACACAACAAAATCAAATATCAACAGACTGATGTTTTCACGTGGTAAAACCCTTGTGGGTAAACATCCATGGCCCCAACCAACGTGGTCAATTGGAGCAATTTATTGATGTAAAAAGAAAAATTTACATAGAGATTTACAAGAGAGTTTCTCACAATCGATCATCAGAAAATGAACCTCCATGATCTTTAAGTAGAGATCATAGACCAATTGGGTATTAAGCCATGGATCAATGCAACCATTAATATCGAGGATAATATGAACCGTCAGATCACTCTATGTCGGGAACATATCGTGACCGTCGAATTTCCTAACTACAAATGTATATTAATGCATACTAAATAAACACACTAAGAAACATACTTTTACCTAATGACACATTAGAACAAGTTGATCTTAATTAACTCCTATGTGTCTAAATATCCTAACACTTTGAATGTTATAATCATAGATGAAGCAAGCAAGAAAGAACTTTGTATCAAGTTGGGAGTGAAAAGGGGTCAACAAAACAATCGAGAAGTGGCACATAAAAAGAAATGCAAGAAAGTTGCAACCATAATCCAAAAGGGAAAACATCTAAAGAAACATTGTGATGTAAATATACACATGGATGAAAAGTGTTGGAAGCTTCATTCAAAATTTCCTTTGAAATTGTATGAGTTCAAGAAAGGAGCAATGCCAACTATCGAAATAGAAGGTACACACAATGAATATAGCTTCGATGTGGACAAAAATCACGTTTTTGTTACATTGCAAGAGCCAAGGGAAAGTGGATAAAGAAATGCACTCTTCTAGGTGAAGGTTCAAGTGAAGAACGAGAAAGAAAATGCTCTTTTTTATAGTGGTTTTCAATGCAATCTAGTTTTTGCACTATTAGTTGGTGAACTTGGTATGAAAACATATGAGCATACAAAACCATGTTCATTGAGTTGGTTGCAAAAGAATCTATGATGAAAATAATGAGGCATTGTAAAATTAAAGTTGCCATAATAGTGATTTTGTTAATGAGGTAGGATGTGATGTAGCACCATTTGATACATGTGATGTGGTGTTTGGAAGTGCTTATCTATGGGATAAGGATGTACTCTTCTATAGAAGAGAAAATAAACACTACGTGGTCAAAGGTGGTGGGTCCAACTTTATCAAGACATACAATGGAAAGGATCAGATAGATTTGCATAAGGAACTAAGTAAAAAAAAAGAATATCTTCAAACAAAATGAGGAAGAGATTGTGGAGAAAATGTTGGAGACTATGTGCTTTCACATTTTTTATAATTGTGTTTTTGTGGGATTCAAAAGAATTCAATATAGAGAAGTCTGATCCAAAACATATCAAGAAGCAAGAGTTAAAACTCAAGAGATACAAAGACTAAGTGTGGATAATAAACCAAAATAAAACTAAATTTACTAATTGAAAAGCCAAGAATATATGTAACAGGTAGGATGTCCTCAAAAATCAAAATTAACTTTATCTTATATAAATTAATTATATTTTGGAGAAAAAATTAAACATATTCCATACAAATTTCATTGATGTTAATTTTGATAAGTTTATTAAAAAAAACACCTAATAATTTGCTTTAATCAAAAGTGATTAAACAAACTTTAAATAAAACACTTAATGAATTCAAATTTTTGATTATATTAAGTATAGTTAAATAATATTTCTATAATAACATAATCTCACATACTTTCGATAAATTCGCCAAAGACACTCATATTAATCAAACAAACTTCACAACAAAAGAATCAAACAAAGTTGAGTGAAATTAGGCAAAAAAACACTCATATTATCGTCAATAGTCTTATTCTCCAATTCGTCGTCGTCAACATAGAAACAAACCCCAAAAATATTTAAAATAAAAAGGGGCGAACCATCTTTTCGATTTTATTTGTATTTTTTCCTTTGATACTATGGAAGATAACGTAGAAAACATAAAATAAGTTTGATTATATGTAAAATACATTCATTAAATTATTATATACAGTGCCATAAATTTTTTGTATTATATATAGTATATTAATTATATTTTATTAGTATAATGATAGCATACAGTGCCATAAAAAATCGGAGGAGTAGAAACACAAAATCGGAGGAGTAGAAACACAAACTATGGTACATGATTATCAATGAATTTCATTTAAGATAAAAGTTAAAGTGTTACTAGTCTCTACTGAAGGCGTGGAGGAACTATAGCGATCGATAAATCGTTGACTTCATATTAACTTGACTTTTGACTATAAATTTTTGCACAATCTCTATTGTTAGAACTAGAGAATAGAAAGAATTACTTTTTATATAATAAAAAATAATTATTTGTCATCATCTCATTGGAGAATAGAATCAAAGTCTTATTGCCAGCTTCGCTATTCCCAATGTTTTAAATGTTTAGATATCCAAAGTTTTGAGCATCGACGCTCTTTTTAAATTTTTTTATTTTTCATTTTTATTGAAATGTTTACATACCGAAAGTTTTGAGCATTGATACTCTTTTTGAGGTACTTGAATAGGCCTGGCAACTTAAATATTTACATAGCGCGAGGCCCTTAAAAAGGCCGTGTTATCCCCGATATCTAGGGATAACTAGGAGATCATGTCTCGAGGCCCACATGGTCCTAGACATGGAGTACCGAGAGCAGGAGCGACCTGAGCATGGTCCTGGAGGACCCATCTTCTTCTTCTCAGCCAGCGTTGTCCTGTCAGCAGTACCAGCCTCCATCACTACCGGCCTGGCCTTGCATCAGAGAGGGCTCTTGCTCCATGAGGTAATTGGTCTGAGGTATCATGGTATGTGTCATATTTGATCATTATAACCCTCTTATGTATGCATTAGATCTCTTTCATTTCAGATAACTTCTTGGATTTTACACTAATCTACTT
>ML786710.1:655600-737599 GCA_009831015.1 Picea engelmannii | reverse complement strand
GGGACGTCTCCCTTGGACTTGCCCTCCTAAATAGAAAGAGCCCCCCATCGAGGTGACAGTGGGTGGGGAAGCTCCTGTTACGCCAGTTTCAAGCCCTGACTCAAGCCCTTGGACCTTTCCTACAAACCGTGCGATAACAGGCCGAACAACCTTAAATGTTTACTTAAATAGGCCTGTCAGAGTACATTTTCCCTCCAATTTTTGCATACAATCTTGCAGTGAATTTGGGCAATATTGTTGTCCACCGCCACTCGCATAGTCATCATATGTTTCATATTTCTTCTATGTTTGAAATGCAATTTAGTCATCGTTGAAGATACATATATTCTTTACCGGTTCACTGGTTGCTGGTTGTTCACTTGTTCGTTGGTTGCTGCTTGTTGTTGTTTGGTTCAACTTTGCAAGGCTGAAGTCTTGCACCTACAGTTGATCTTGTTAGTGCTTGCTCACTGGTTTATTGCTTGCTTCTTTCTTTTGTTTTCTTCAATTTTGCAAGGTTGGAGTCTTGCACCCACAGTTGGAGCTATTTTTTCACTTTGCAGGGTTCAAATCATGCACCCACAATTGGACCTGCAATTCTGTCGTTCATCATTGACGAGTAAGTTTCAATACCATAGTTTCATTCGTATTTGTTGTTTACTGTTTACTGTTTACAGTTTTCAAGTAATAATGTTTAAGTATTTATTCATCATTCTTATCCTGCAGAATTTCCCTAGAGGTTGGCATATATTTTCCTCCCGCTCTTAAATTTTCCTTCAATTGTTTCCCCAAAATCTACACCATGTGCATGCCAATGTCATCTGCACAACTCCATCTATCATTTTTTATAGCATTACAAATCCCAGTCCTTTGTCATGTGTGACGAAGTGGAAATATAACGCCTCAATTGGATAAGGAAATTCTTTAGCCTTCCCACCTTGCCCGGGAATGAGTACCTACCTATCCCCTACGGGAATCAAACCTGTGTCTTTCACATGGAAAGACAATGTCAATCTTGTTGCCTTTGCAAAATCTTCTTGTAGAAGAAAACTGCAGGTAGGTGTAGAAGGGCTAAGTATGATACAACGGTAACCAAGCTGCAACAAAATTGCACATCATTGTCAGGAATTATCCATCTTTATCGGTGACATATTTCAGTAGGTTATAAATAAAAAGTTCCAGGCCCTGAAATGCAAATCTTGGGTAATTCCAGGACCTGTTGTTGCATTTTGCAGGGTTGAAATCCTGCACTCACAATTGGATCTGCAGACTTTCCATAGAGGTAGGCATATCTTTTCCTCCTGCTCTTAAATTTTCCTTCAATATTTTCCCCAAACTCTGCACCATGTGTGTGCCAATGTCGTCTGCACAACTCCGACTGTCATTTTTCCTAGCATTACAAATCCTGATCCTTTTCCTTATGTGACGAAGTGGAAATCTAATGCCTCAATTGAATAAGGAAATTCTTTAGCCTTCCCACCATGCCCTCGATGGTATTCCCACCTTTCCCGGGAATGGGTACCTACATGCCTTTTCAAAATGCTCTTGTAGAAGAAAACTTCAGGTAGGTGTAGAAGGGCTAATTATGATACAAAGGTAACCAAGCTGCAACAAAATTACACACCATTGTGAGGCATTATCCATCTTTATCGGTGGCATATTTTAGTAAGTTATAAAGAGAAAGTTCCAGTATCTGAAATGCAAATCCTAGGTAAAGGATGAAGATAAAACACAAAACGAGCCGGGTCCAAACATCAATGTTGATTTCAGAGTATCTTCCCACATGATAAATAAAACTCTTATAAGGGTCCAAACTTTCAATAGTTGCTGACAAGATGAAAAAAAGATTGTTAAACTGTCAAATTTATTTTGGCCAATGGGATTGACACACATAAAATTGTTAGGCCGATGTTTTGCAATTTTCTAGATAAATTTATTCTATATAGTTTATAAAATGGGCTTTACACACAAAAAATTGTTGGGACGGTGTTTTGCGATTTGCTAGGTAAATACCGAATCTTTGTACTAATCAAATTGATACTATTGTTTTATTTTCATTATCTCTTCTATATGGTTGGGCACTAACTGTATATTTTTTTCTCTGTCATATGCTATAGCAACCATGAAACATTGGATTTGAGACGAACAAAGGTTGAAAGATACATAACAGAGTTGGTATGCACTCCCAAACTTATACTTATCTTTTTTGCTATTTTCATATTATCTAAACATAACTAAGAAACATCTTGAAAATCACAACTTAAAATATGGAGAAAGCATTAGATGTTGAATGCTATCAAATAGATGCACACTCCATTGTACATGACAACATCGACCAGGTATTGCGTAACAATGCCCTTTTCAGATTCGATGGATTTTCGTATACTATAGGAGATTCCCTTTGCAACTTGTCTTGAAATTAGACATGCTAGTTGAAATATATGCCTGGAACTATGATTCACAGGATGTCCAGGTGAATGGTGCAGATGGAATACTCAAAGCTTATACCAAAACAAAAAAAATTGATGTCCTCTGGATTAAGTTCCATGATCTGCATATTGGCCACCGACAAGCCAACAAGTTAGATTATCTATATAATTCAAACACTTCGCGTGAATGGACACCTATATTTCGAATATCAAAACCAATATCAACATTGGCAAAGACATGTCAACTGAAGATTCGAAAACAGTTTCCAATTCAACTTGCATGTGCACGTACAGTCCATAAATCACAAGGGCTAACACTTGATAGTGTTGCCTTCGACCCTGCTGGAATAAAAATACATGGACTTGTATACACAACTCTGTCCCATGTCAAAAACATATAGTCCTTGTATTTTTTAAGAGTTCTTACAAAATATAGCTTTAAAGTTAAACATAGAGTCGATACTGAGATGCAATGCCTTCGGACTAGTGCAAAATGGCATTTGCAATATGATTACCAATCCATACAAACAAACTCATATGTATCAATTCTCTCACTTAACACGCACAACTTAAATGAACATATGGATGATATACTCAATGACTATGACACAATGCAATCTGATATTTTGTGCTTGCAAGAAACATACATGACATTATGCATGCAAAACAAACAATTTCCATATCACAATTTCATATCAAGTTACATTACGCATGGAGTAATGATATTAGTGAAAAAACATATAACAATTTTGGATCATATGCATTTCGAAGAAAAAAATGTTGAGATGGTGCTAGCAAGAGTAATTTTCTGTGGATTTCAAATTGCAATATTGAATCTCTATGGCTCTCTACATGCAACATTTCCCAACATAATGAATGTTGTTTCAAATGCATTACACCATTTACATCTGAACGAAAACATTATCATTCTAGGAGACTTCAATGTTGACATGCTACAAAATAGTGCCATAACAAAAGAATTGGAAAACTACATGTGCAATTACAATCTACACTTTCTTTTGGATAAGATAAAACATGTACAAAATTGAGTTATTGACCATGTATGGTCAAATATGCCCATTTCACAATACACCCTCTTTATCTTAGACACATACTGGTATGACCATGATACAATTTGTCTTGTACTTGATTTATGAAATATACATCAAGCATATTACAAAATCATATTTCCATATCTCAAAGCATATCTGGATACTTTGTTGCACAAAACCAAATCATTCAGCTAGGATCATCCAAATTCTTAATATTTTCTGGCTTGGAATAGATTTTGGCCAGAAAAAATTCTATATAACCACAACCATGGATCAAGAAAAACAAAGGTACATGCTTCTAACTCTATCTTTTACTCTATTCATTTGATTCTCATTTAATGTATGTACATATTACTTGTTTTCCCTTACATACCAACTTACATTCATGTTCATTGTATTTTGTGCTTTCCCACATTGAAACAAACATAATAACTGGACAAGACGAAGGACTCTTAACCACAAATGTAGAAGAAGACATACAAAGGCGCATGCTTCTACCCTTATTTCATATTCCATTGTTTTGTATTTCATTTATTGTCTGTATATTTATTCTATTGCTTTGCACCTAATTTATTATATGTAGATACTACATATCTTCATACATAATAACTTATCTTCATGTCAACTGTATTTTCTGTGCTGCTACATTGAAATAAATAGAATTGTATTTATTTTTTTACATGTCTTTCTACATACCAACTTACCTTCATGTCCATTGTATTTTCTGCATTACTACATTGAAAGAAACATACTAATTGGACAAGAGGATGAAGTCTTATATGCCACAACACAAGAAGCTGAAGTACAATCTTCTTAAAGTATACCAATAGTGATAGTAAATCAAACACACAAAACGAGTATGTGGATAAAATATTGGACTAGAAAATGATGATTTGGAAACAATGGGGTTTTGTTGAGACTTCCTGCTTTCGAAAATTTCCCTCCCCTTTTCTATTTTCCCACTCTCTTTTGTCCCTTTTTTCCCCCTCTTCTATACTTAATCGAATTCCCCTTTCTTTTTTCCCTCTACTTTCCCTTTTTGGTTACTTTACTTAGTCATTTTCCCAAAAATATGTAGGTGTGCGGGTTTGCAGATTCATGAGTTCACATTTCCACTCATGCTTCTACATCACGAGTCCGACCGAACGATTCCCCATTCCATACTTAGCCACTTTTTCGATCGTGGGTTCCCAGGATGGTGGGCTCAAAATTTCACCTCTATTGTTCCGTGTCATGCAAACAACACCTAGAGTTCTATGATATACAAATTGACCGCCGAACTCCTGGGCTGACAGGATCAATATTGCACTTGTGTTGTTCTGTGACCTACAAAAAACACCCGGAGTTCCGTGATATCTAGATTGACCATCAGACTCCCCCATCATGCCCTGTTTCATGTTACACATTTTGCACTCAAAATTTTCAAGACATACAATTTGACCATTGGCCCTCACGTCTCCTGAGTACCCCTTGACACCCTATTTCATACTTGATCCCCTTCGAGCCTGCGTGTGACATCCAAAACAATTATGAACAATATACAATGCATATGCTTATTTAGTCATTGTCATGTTCAATGTACACATGTTTGCATCAAAAAAAGTTGGATGATTGACATGGGCACGAGTAGTAAATAATCGCAAACATCAACATAATGACAAGGCCAAAGGTAAAGATTCATACATTATGCTCTTTCTATGTTTAGAAAACAAATATCCCAAGTTATTTATTCATCTATGCCATGATAAATATGTTGATGTCATCTACAACACATGCTTTTCAATTCACAAGAAGTATCGCCGAGCGCAAGTGAAACACCTAACATAGTGCAAGCTCCATAGACTAAGAGGTATGGTTACAAAACTATGACCTGCATACTTCATCCAAATTGTGCATCTACTTGTACATTTATGAAAAAAAAGAAAGAATATACACACTACCATTCACATTACTTTTTTTGTTTAACAAATGCCACTGGGTCTAAACTTATAACACCCGATATACTATCGATAGAAGGCTTGAACAACAACCGAACTGGATATGTGTTCGTCGGGGACATAATAGTCATGTATAGAACCTAATTAGACAATAAAAACAAAAATATATGCATTATGTGTGCTGACATGACAGACAACGAAGCCATGATGACAATCACACTGACTATCCCTATACAACTTGTCCAGAAACATCCATAAAATATCTTACCAGGTAATGGGAAATCCATTACAAATTTCAATATATTATCGAAAACAATATATGATCGTGGTGATTGTGATTGGATTATATCACTCAATGAAACAAGTATTGTGGAAAAAGTTCCCATAGTTTGTTCAGAATATCGTTTCGTATCAGACACAACAATCAACCAACTTGCAGAGAGCAATGACATTTACCCAATCAGAACCATTGGTGCAGTTGTCACACTCGCAAGAAAATTTGGATCGCAACACATTCTCCATATAAAATATGGAGGCTCAGACAATGAAAAGGCAATGGTACAGTTCTCCATACCCGGTTTTGTCCTTTACTTTCACATGCTCATATATCTTAGTTATCTTACACAACTATTACATTGTTCCATGTTGCAACTACAATTGTTCGACACCTATTCAAATTTATTTTCCTCAATGGAACAACAATTTCATAAAGGGAAATTTCCACTTATGCTCTTAAAAAATACATCAAAGAAAAGAGATGTCAAATAAAGGATCTTTCGCACAACCCAATCAACATTTGTAATAGAATTGCGAATAGACATAGTACAAGATCTCAAGAAACTAACTAGCTCGAAAATTGTTGTATGTATACATATACAATTTCATCCACACTTTGCACATAAAAATTGCCTTAAACAATTTTGTGCAACTTTTTTTTCGTACACATATATATTATATTATTCAATATATTAACTACTATGCTCACATGCGCAGGTTGAGGGTGTTTTGGTCGCAACAAATGCGTACTCAACCCCCTTCGAGCCTGTATGTGCTAAATGAAACTCTCCTGATTCTGCCTCTGCTTTCATAAATGATGACACAATTGATTGTCTACGATGCAATAAAAAATGCCCTTACATATATAGACATTGCCTCAATGCTGCCATCTGAACCCTCAACAACACAGTTGTACATTGTACAATTAGATAACCTGTATTACAAGATGTGCTTCCTGGGTTGGAAGAATTTCCATATGAAGTATACCTACATAAAAAGGCAACCAATGTCTACATGTTACGTGGCTTTCACGTCCATAGAAAATTTACATAAAATGAGGACAATGCCATATTGAATATTAGCTGAACCAAAAAAAATTAAAATTCATATCATGCGTTGAAAAGAAACGAAAAAATTTGATCTGTATCTGGCCATGCTATCCAGTCAAGATATGAATAGAGTTTTGCAGTGCCATGACAAAGTGAACTAGAAGCTCATAAGATTGTTCAGTCCAAGAATGAGAAGCATGAGGAAAGACCTCATACAAAGTACCCAACTTTGAATAAATCAGGTCCATCCTTTGAGCCTTCATAGTGGCTTTCTCCTCTGAACGGAACCATAAGGCATTTTCAATAATATTGCAAATTTGGCATTGTTCAAACTCCATTAAGTTAAATGCTGACACTCTTTTCCAGAAGTAGTAATGTTAGAACATTGTCAGGTCAACGTGATCTTGGTTCATAGTACTATCAGAATCAAATGTTCATAGTGATCTTGGTTCATAGTAATATAGTAATCGACAAATTTCTTGGTGCCCATTTGGGGATTTGGTTATATATGGGATACAATGCCCAATCTCCGCTGATTTTTTCGTGTCTTGTGTTTGGAAGACTTTTGTTCAAGTGCTTTCATATTGTAGTTCAAGGTTCTTATGGGCCCGGTTTTTGAATTATGGATGGATGATAGATTCAAGATCTTAGCGTTTTTTCTATGATCTTAAAGAATATACAAGACTTGCCTTGCCTTTTAATGCAATCTTTGTGAAGCAAATGTAATATGTAGTTCATTTTAGAACTTTTACTTGATTGATGAAATTACCAAAATTCTTCTTTAGAAATATTTTGAAATAAAAGGATATATGCTAGTTGAAGTCAAATGGGACTATGATATCAACCATAGAAAATTAAAATTAAAATTCACCGTTGTTATACTTACGGTCAAGTTGAGAGTACAATAATTTTACTTGAAGAACCCTCCATTGATTTTTTTGTAGATTTTCAATGCTTCTCTTATGAAAACACATCCTGGAAAGTATAACTATGACTCACTTTATCTATTCCTTGATTGAAGAGCCTATTCACTTGTCTAATGCACTTCATAGTTACTATTAAGACCATCAATGGGGCTTTGCTAAGACCAATTCCCGCTTCCAAAAATTTCCCTCCCATTTCTTTTTCCCCTCTACTTTCCCTTTCTGGTTACTTAGTCATTTTTCGAAACATGTCTAAGTGCGTGGGTTGGTGGATTCATGCGTTCACATTTCCACTGATGATTTTATATCACAAGTTCGACTGAACGCTTCCCCATTCCATACTTAGCCACTTTTTCGATCGGAGGTTCCTAGCTAGGCGGGCTCAATATTGTGCTTCCATTTTTCCACGCCGTACAAATAGCACCCAGAGTTCCCTGATATACAAATTGACAACCAAATTCCCCTTTCTTTTTCCCCTCTACTTTCCCTTTTTGGTTACTTAGTCATTTTTTTGAATATGCCTCCTTATTTTATATCACGAGTTCGACCGACCGCTTCCCCATTCCATACTTAGCCACTTTTTCGATCGTCAGTTCCCAGGCAGGTGCGCTCAACATTGCGCTTCCATTGTTCCGCGACCTACAAATAACACACAGAGTTCCATGATATACAAATTGACTGCCGAATTCCACCATCATGCCCTGTTCCATGTTACACATTTTGCAGTCAAAAGTTCGGAGACATACAATTTGACCATCGGGACCTCACGTCTCCTGAGTATAACTTGTGACCCTATTTTGAATCCAGACCGACCACTTTCCATACTTGGCCATTTCTTGGAATCTCTTTTGTAGGTCATTGGTTTGGTGGGTTCACGAAAAATCCAATATTTAATCGCTCTTCACTGTCCCTGCCACCTTCACACTTATTTCTAAATATGCAATTATTAAGCTTTAATGCTAACAACTCATCATGTAGGAACCGTAAAGATTTTCATTAATGAGAAAAAGGCTCAAGGAGATCTCCCATTAATACGCATTAAACCAAGATTTACGGAGGGTTATATTATCCCTTCCGAGTGTTCATTTCAAACATCATGGAATCTCTTTCTCACGTCGTCGAGTTGGCAGCTTCACGAAATCTCCAATCCTTAATCGCTCTTTTCCGTCCCCTCCACCTTCTCACTTATTTCTAAGTATGCAATTAGTAAGATTTAATGGTAACAACTCATTACGCAAGAACCATAGAAATTGTCATTAATCAATGAAAGGATCGAGAAGATCTCCCATTGATACACATTAAACAAAGATTTGTGGAGGGTTATATTATCCCTTCTGAGTGTTCATTTTAAACATCATCTAGAGAAAACGTTCTTGTAAACTTGTGGCAGCAACTTGACAACAGTTATATGGAGATACAGTAAACACCTTCAGGCACGATGACCAGAAATTCCAGTGGTCTAGGGAATATTATTACTACTCATCTCCTTCCACCCAGAAGGAAGTAAGGATATGGTCCCTTGGTGCACCGATAGATATATTTCAAGCCAAAGAATTCCAAGGCAACCCCCCCTGCTCAAAAAACCCCCATGTGTTTATTTTTTTTATAACCCTATAAATGTGTATATCCTGCCCCCCTGCGTTGATTTTTTTTGTAACCCTATAAACATGTATATCCTACATTCACTCTGTATATCCATCACCAGCTCCAAATTTCAATACTTTTACAGAAAAACATGAAAGAATGGCCAGCGCAGAGGTTGATGCAATCGATTTTGAGCCGAAAGAAGATGATTTGATGGACGATGATACAACGATGGATGATGGAAACGAAGACACTGTTCCCACTCCTGTGCCCAAATTGAAATCCACCATAACGGGGGGCACTTCCTAGCTCGGAGATGGCGGCCCTAATAAGACCAAAGGAAGGGGTTTCTGAGAAGAAACCGACGTTGAACGCAATAGCCGCTTTGCAGCACGAGAGTTTAAGTCTCTCGACCCGGATGGCGGTCCTAGACCTAAGAGTTGTATCCTTTTCTAGCGTTCCTAGCTTTCAGTGCAAAGAACTCAATCCAATGTCTATGGACAAATATATATTACCCACTATTTTTCTTATATATTTACTATTAAAAATTTCCTTGGAATCTTGGTTGGGGCTTCTTTGTTGGATTTAACACCTCTTCTCGTTTGCATGGTTCGATAGTCTCATTATTCTTAAATATTGTATTGACTCAAGTAATTTGATCAAATATTAACCATGGAACAATTATGTGACAATGCATTGTGTTGATCACATGAGGATTCGATGGAAACATAAATGAATTTCACACACAGTTTCAAACCAACATTCAATTCCATTTTTAATGTACATAGAACATAGCAACACCAATTCACGACGCCGGAGTTGGGGCCCCACACAAGAAGTTTCGTTTTCATCTCAACCTTACTGAGCGAACGATATCTTATTTCCCTCTCACTTCCTTGATTCCTTCACTTGAGAAGGAAGCATACTGTTGGTTTTCCATCCTCTAACCTTTATTTGATCACTTTTACTTTATTAATGGAATTACCAAAATTATTCTTCGCAAATATTTTGAAAAAAAATGATATATGCTCGTTGAAGTCAAATGGGGCTATGAAATCAATGACAAAATTGAAATTTAATTTCGTCGTTGTTATACTTACGTTCAAGTTGACAGTACAATAAGTTTATTTCAACAACCCTCCATTGATTTCTCTGTAGCTTTTTGATGTTTCTCTTATGAAAACACATTCTGGAAAGTATAACTATGAATCACTTTCTCTATTCTTTGATTGAAGAGCCTGTAGAACTATCTAATTGACTTCATAGTTACTGTTGCTCCTAAAGTCTGCACTTGAGTGCTAAAGGGCAAACCCAGGACACCAAAAGTTTGGAGTGGTCGTTCTTTTGAATTTGTTGGTGAGTTAGAGGGTTGTTTCACCAAGACAAAAGCATGGTCAAATTGGCAAGATGATATGGATGGGGGTTCTCCTTGGTTGGTAGTAGAGTAATGAAAGACAAGTGAAATAATTGAGGTAAAAATAGAGGGAAACAACAAAGCATTCAATGAATAATTTGTGGCAAGAAGTTTAGTACTTAAAAATAATATTTCAAGGCATTAAACAATGTATCAAAAACACAATTACTTCGACAGGTTGATGTTATCACATAAAGTTTCCTTGGGTCTTTTTTTATTTTTAAGTAAAAAAGGGTGGAGCCTATTATATTACCATAAACAAAATACATAGCTGTTAGTGATGCCAGCTGTCCCGCCTGAGCAGGAAACCGGGACAGCTGGGCATCCTTGTCCATGTGTCACCCAGTTTGCAAAATTAGCAAAATTAACAAAATTGACGATGCTTCATCCTGCCCGAAGGAAACCAGGACTAACAGTCATGAGCATGAAACTGGTTCTCCTAACTAGTGCTAAGAGATACTGGTAGCTAGCTATCTTAAGGAATAAATTATAACAACAAGATCAAAAACAAAGTCTAGTTCTGAACATTAGGTAACCTCTGAACCAGGATGCTTGTCCTCGTCCTCGACATGCCTCCATCTTGCTGGGAATAAGTTTCCTTGGGTCTTTTATCCCGTAGGTTTAATTTTTTTAGCCTTTATACTTTAGGTTTGCTTTATTTTTTTTTGTGCGATTTTCTTAGGTTAGCTTGAACAAATAAAGACTTTTGGTTTTGGATCATTTTTGGCCAACACATAGATTTTAAGCCTAGGTTAATTCTATGGTTTATTTTTTGACTCACCTCATGAATTGACATCAAGCATAACCCATCCCATGATCTTTATGACTTAACACATCACTCCATCCACTCATACCCTTTATCATTTCCATGTTGTCCCTATGTCCGATTAAAGGGGGGTCAAATCAAATTTTTGAAAAAGGCTCTGCCAACTCACTAGGAGTTTCCGTAGCACACTCTTTGTCCTTTGATCCTTGCCATAATTTGTCATAATATGCTGAGGTCTGTAAATGTGTTGAACCTGCACAAAATATATCTAGCTAGAAAATACTACACACATTTGCAAAGAGAAATTGAGAAAGAAGAAGAAGGAGAGAAAGAATGGAAGAATTCTTATTAACCGTATTCCACACTCAAAGAGTGAATAATTTACAATAGATATAGGATACATGAGTAACTAATGAGCCATAGTGGTGGTCTAGAGTGATATGGACAAACACCAATAGTTACAGGAGTAAACTGCCACCTAGTCTAGTCTCTCAGGCAGTTACGAGAGTGAACTACCACCTAGCTGAGTTAACTAGTCAACCAGTCTTCAGTTAACTGAATGAACAAAGTGTAGTGAGGAGTAAATCAAGGAATCAAGGGTAATGTGTCAGTATGGTGATGATCCCAAGGCACGTGCACATTAACATGGTGATGATCCCAATGTTTCATGGTGGCAAAACCAATGTAGCATCTAGACTCAACTCAACTAGTCAAACTGAAGTGTCAACTGCAGAGAATATTCTCCCTAGAGGAATATTCTTCCTGAAATATAGGAGACTGAATAATGACTAATAAACAAGGAAAAAAATTAGGAAAAATAAATCCTAGGTGTGTGTGAAGTAACTCCAACACCCCCCCTGAACATCACTATGGTGAAAATAAAGAATGTGTCCCGACAACGAGGCCATGTTAGGTACCCAAATACAAAAGATACACTGAAATAAATGAGGAAAGAGGGAAAAAATCATGGGAAAACCCCCCTCAAATTAAAATTCATAAAAATATAAAATGATAAGAAACAAAAAGTAGTTTCTAAGCAACCTTGTCCTTCACTTTAAGAAGACCTCACAACTGTGCAAGTTTGTGCTTGTTGAAGATTTTGTTGAATATGTAGATGTCTGCATGGATCTGATGTAGTAGATGCATCATTGAGATGTCCACACATATCCACTTTCTCTTCTTGTAGTGAAAAATATCCAAATAAAGTTTGGATAAAACTTTGAAAACCGTGCGACCGTTTCTGGAAAAATGCTGAAATTTTGTTGATTTTAAAATGATCGTAACTTCACTTCCCGAATTCTGTTTCAGACGATTTTTTTTTTGAAATTGGATTTTCCTGAGAGGAATTCAAATATCCAATTTGTTTATGCAAATTGTGACCAGAAAATATCAGAATTGAGTCTGATGTGTGCGGCTCCCTTTTTGTCTCCTGAGATGCATGCATTGCGCATGGAAAAGTGTCTGCATGTGACTCTTGAGATGCATGCCATTTATCTTCCACATGAATTTCAGAAAAAAAATATTAAATGGAGTAGACATCATCTTCAATTAATGGAATACAGATTTGTGCAAATACTTTTGTAGAAGACTCTTCATTATAAGAGGCTTGATCTTCTGATGGCTTCTCTTTTGGCTCTATTTGTTCAACTTCCTACATGAATCTTCACAATCTTCTTTATTCCCAAATAGAACCTCCAATCTGGTCCATAATTCATTTGGAGTTAAGTCTCGTGTGACATCACATACTCGGTGGAGAATTTCTGGAGAAACAGACAAGAAAATAAATCCTATGGCCATATCTTGTCTATTGAGAAAGTTATTTTTCTCATCGGTGGAATCAGACTCTACTTCCATTGCCATGGTTATTTGGTATAAGCCTCTACTTCTGAGAAGAAGTAGAATCTTTGGCTTCCACTCCAAATAGTTATGAGGTGTGAGAAGTATTATCGGTGAGTAAAACATATATTCCATCTTTTTTACGTTCTTCAATCTTCAGTACCTGCAAAAAATAATTTGGTGTAGCTTTTTCTTAGCAATCCGTCAGCTCTGATACCTTGTAAATGTGTTTATCCTGCACATAATAGTTCTAGATAGAAAATACTACACACATTTGCAAATATAAATTGAGAAAGAAGAAGAAGGAGAGAAGGAATGGAAGAATTCTCATTAACTGTATTCCATACTCAAAGAGTGAATAATTTACAATAGATATAGGATACATGACTAACTAATGAGCCATAGTGGTGGTCTAGAGTGATCTGGACACACACCAATAGTTATGGGAGTAAACTGCCACCTAGTCTAGTCTCTTAGGTAGTTACGGGAATGAATTTCCACCTAGCTGAGTTAACTAGTCAACCAATCTTCAGTTAACTGAATGAACAAAGTGTAGTGAGGAGTAGATCAAGGAATCAAGGGTAATGTGCCAGTCTAGTGATGAACCTAAGGCAATTGCGCAATAGCATGGTGATGATCCCAATGTTGCATGGTGAAAAAACCAATGTAACATCTAGACTCAACTCAACTAGTCAAACTAAAGTGTCAACTGAAGAGAATATTCTCCCTAGAGGAATATTCTTCCTAAAATATAGGAGACTGAATAATGACTAATAAACAAGGAAAAACCTTAGGAAAAATAAATCCTAGGTTTGTGTGAAGTAACTCCTCATGATCTACCTTGTTTTCAACGCCATTTTTCGTTAAATAAGGATATTAAGATCTGGTTATTAATGAGTTTGCTAACGGTTTTGAGCAATTGAATTTTCTCTCAATCTTGGGGCTGCTAAAATCACTAGTTCAGACTAGTTGCAGGCTGCGCTACGGGATCAACTACCAAGGATGAATTGGAGGCTAAGGTGGACATGGCGGTTTCCTAACTGGTTGTAGATCCTCCATTTTCAGTCACATCTCCAGGTATTCCGTGAGCTCTCTCCATTGCATAGCAAATTATTGAGATACTTCCTGCCTCAGCTTTTGGTAGCTCTCGATGCTGTAGACTACTTCCTCCCTCATCCATTTGCATCTGTAGTTTTCCTCCCACAGACTTTGCAGCTGTTGTCACCTAGATTTCATCTATTGTAGAGGCCAATTCGTTTTTCTCCTGAATATTGAGTACCCATACAATCACTTGGTCCTTGTGTGCACACTGAGCTACAAAAAGGTGTTGCTAAAACCATGCTACATATCCCCTATTTTTGTGCACTATGTTTTATTTGGATTGGAGTGCTACTTTTTGGTATTCAAAGACCCCTGCATTAGCCTTTTATTTCACTGTATCATCACTTTTCAGCTTAAGATCTGCTGGAAGTAAGGGGAATTGCATTCCTTTACTTTCCAAAACTTCGATGACCATGGTGTGGTGACATAAAGCTGAGCAGTGCATCCCTTCCCTCCTTAACTCATAATTTCTCTCTCTCAATTTTAAAGAAAGGCCATCAAACCAATCTATTTTTAAATCAAGGTGAGTTAGAGGAAGATCCTGAGAGATAGTAACCATTAGCCACTGTCATCTCTCATTGAGCTTTGCCTATTTTTTTTTCCTTACCCCTCACTTTACCACAACCTTTGATCCCTTGTCTTTACCAATGGAGACACCTCAAAAGAAGAAATCTCACAAGGGAGGGAGTGTGGTCAGGATTGAACCTATGACATGCACCTGTTTTATGGTGAGCCAATGGCCAGGGAGGTTTTTCAAAGGGTTGGCTACCTCTCTTTTTTCCAAACATGCAGAGGGGACACCCTAAAGTAGCAACGCAATTTGCATTACATTTTGATGGCATCAAGACTAAGGTAGGAGACCTTGATTTTGAGGTATCTGACGCCTCTATTGCAACATCCATAGGGATTCCTAATACTAGTGAGAGGTGGTTTCAATCCATGATCTTAAATGATTCCTTCTCCAAGGACTTCCTCAAACCATATTATCAAACAGACAATTTGTCCAAGGGAGTGCCTAGAAGCCATCTAGTTGAAGATTTTGACAAAATGTTGAAGATTATCCAGAGATACTTTACATGTGAGGGAAGGTTTAACAAGTTATACCAATACCATATAAGGATTTTTCTTCATTTTACTAGTAAAGATGATTTGAAAATAATGGGGTGACTTGTTATGCTCTGCAAGCACCCTCTACTTCATTAAAATAAACTTTACAGGACCTTGCTCCATGTGTTAAAATATGCAAGATAAATTATGTGCCAAGTTTATGCGTCTTCTTTTAAATGTTCATGTGTGAGGAAATGTTCTTTTAAATGGTTAAATATGTTCTTTAAATAAATACAAAGAAAATATAACTTGCATCAAATAAACCATCAAACTCACAACAATAACAAGATGATAAAGGAGTTCACCCCTCTCTGGGCTACATCTCCTTGAGCCTCCTTCAATGGACTTGGCTCTCTGGGATTAATTTGTCAAATATTATTTTACAAGATGCTTCTCAGCTCCAATGGATTAACTGACTGTACCATTGGGTTTATAATACATAAAAACCCCAGAAATGACTAATAGAACTATGAAAACAGATCATGGCTCATTCGGGCATGACCTCTTCTACATGTGACCTTAAGCTTCCCTGAGATTCTTTGTGGAAAAAACACCTGTAAAAGTCCTCAAATGGATCTTAAACCTATCCCAAAGTGTTCAGAGCATAATAATTAGCCAAAAATGATTATTCAATCACAGAAAAAAAACATGGGCTCATCTGAGCATGACCTCAAACAATGAGGGCTTCACGCTCCCTAGAGCTCTCTGAAACTTCAATGGTGAAAAAATTGCAAACAAAGTCTTCAAATGACTTTGAAAATAGTTCCAATGGATTCAAAACGTCCAAAAACCCCTAGCTGGGCTTTTTCGACACCTCATTTGGCCAAAAAATAAAGAAGATAGGCCTCCTTCCATTTTCTTCCTTCAAGCTTGCTGTCTCTGGTTCGCCAAAACGCACTTCCGTGTGCCCAACCTAGCTCACGCACAAAAAATCATGCTAAAACCTAGCACTAGATGCAGCCACATAATGGTGCAAACTATAGGATGGTTATGGGCACACCTAGCCCCTAACCGCCAAAGCTGTGGCCACAAGGGTCACCATGTGACCTCGCACTAGTGAAAAACGGGCTCCGTTTCCAAGGGCGAATGTGTAATGGACAAGTGGTAGGCATTGGTTGTATAACCATTTTAAAACATACCAAACCCCACGTGCGCACTCCGTGTGACAAAGGGTCATATGGGAGAATATATAAAACTGGGGGCTGGGGCTAAGCCCCAGCCCGGATCCCCGTGCCAACTATTAAACAACTCAAATTTAAATTTATATAAAACCACATATATAACAAGGCACATTGTATGACGCGTTGGTAGGGTGGACTTTGCAAAGACTTTACATGCATGTGGGGAGGTCCATGGTTCGATCCCCTCGGAATCCATAACTTTTAAACCAACAACCAATATCAATAACATGGTGCCACGTGGCAGCCCATGACTGGGCCACGTGGCACTGTACAACCAATCAAAAACTGTCACGTGTTGCAATATCATTTGTCCAACTGCCAACTCAGCGTACAGACTCCACCACATCATCGTACAACCTTTTCCATGTCAGCATCCGTACAGAATGTACGGACTGTACAGTCAGCTTCCCTTTTTTTTGCCTGTTTGACGATCCGAACAGAACGCGATATCTCACTCATCTGATGTTTGTTTGAACCCAAACGAGTTGCGTTTTGTTCATGACAATGAGGGCTATGCACCCGTTTGTTTTGAGGCAATTCCAAGAACTTTGATTTTTTAGCTAAATTTTGACCCCTGGTCCAGATTTTGATCACGCCTTCCCACTGAAAGGCTTTTGGACCCACAAAAGCTTATGATTATCTATCTAAGCTTCAATACTCTTTTGCTTTCAAGTTCTATCAATTGATTCTACTTGAAAAGTCTTTTTGACAATCACCTGGATACCTTGACATGCCTTGCACTGCAACTGGCTATGTCCCTCAACCACTGTTCTCTGGCTACTGCCGACCCACTGTTCTCTTTGTGCTTGGAAGACTGCCAACCTTCCCACTGATAATCAAGTCCCTCTTGCAAACTCTTTGGCGTCAACACAATCCACTCTCCAATGGCTGCAAAAACTTTCCTGCGACATCTTGTCACAATCCAAGAAAACCATCAATCTTGAAAACAAATTTATACAAGACTAAAAATGATGCCAACGAAGTATTTTTTTCTCTTCAAGCAAAATGTTGCATCTTTTACTTCATCAAAGCACATGGTGTTTTCCTGCATCTTGGTGTACTCAAAATTGACTTACAAGCCAACAAACACCATCGACTAATCATAAGTCGAAAAACATGATCGACACAACATATTCGTCAAGACAACATCAACAAAAGTTGAGACTCATTTGAAACATATCGACCTTCCCAAAATGACAAGTCGACATTCATGATACACAATCATGTTACAATCATGAGCCATTCATGATAAACTATCACCAAGTTCATTGCTTATACATACACACAAAACACATGCATGTGCATAGCTCTTCAACTCTCCTTCAAGTACAAACATAAGTACATAAACCCGAAACATGTGGGTACATAAGAGATGAATATGAAAAAGATATATGGCAGTAACAAGTGAACATCATACCCCTCTTTTACATCCTCCTGGCGAAGTTGTGCAACAACAAAAATGCCTTCAAATGAATTGCATTCACATGCAACTTGCATCATACAAGTTGTGATAAACTGCTGCAACTTATCATGCTTTCAACATAAATGCATACATAAGGCTGAAATATGCATCTACAACAGAAAAATTCAAGCCTTACTTGCTCAAGAAATCCAACCATTTCTTACCAAGCCAACTCAATGGTGAATTCTTCTGCTGAAAATCATCTTCTTGTGAATCATCTTGATTCACATCAATGATGGAATCTCCTCTTCCATTCTTGCCAATCTCTTTATCCATCTGCTTCTTGTTCCATGGATGAGTGGTTTGATGCAATGTCCAACATTGGTCAATGAGATGACCCCAGTTCTGGGAATGAGTGCAAATCTTTTGCATCCTATTTTCAAGTTGTCTTTGCTTGTAAAGTTTCCTGAAAGTGGTCATTCTTTTCCAACATTTTGAAACATGATGGTTATATAAACCACAATATGTACATGGATTTTTTCTTCCATTTTTACATACAAATTTACCATGCTTAACATAATCAAAAGCAATTGAATGTTAAGTAGAATTATACCTTGAACATTCACCTTTATCGCCTCTTTGAGGAGGTGAATTTGAAGAGTTACAAGCTCTCCTTTGAAGACCAACAAATCTGTTCTTGTCCTCATGGCTGTCACAACTCTTTTTTTGCATACATTTGCATTCATCTTGAACACAAGCTTTGCATGCTGAAGGGATTGAACATGCAAAAAAAGTTCTTGAACTATCACCTTTATAGCCTTCTTGAGGAGGTGAACTTGAATTTTTTTTTGTTCTTGGAACTTTTTCCCTTGTCTCCTCAACTTTGGAATTTGCTCCATCTCTTCGTTCATATCCAAGACCACAATACTTGGGTCTCTCTTCAACAACAATAGGCTCAACAATTCCTTGTGCATACTTGCCCAAACCTCTACCTTCATAGCCCATTTTTAACAATAACTTGGACCCTATTCCTCTTGTGTGATTTTAAAAAACACCAAAGCATTCATCTTGAGAGGAATTTGAAGATAAACTAACATTACATACCTTATGTTCATGCGTGTACTTGGTAAGGGTTTCCTTTGCCTCATGGAGTTGATTCTTCATCTCATGCAACTTTTCAAGAAGATGGTCTTTCTCCTTCTTCATGGCCATCAACTGCTCTTCAAGAGCAATCCTCTCTTCTCTATCTTCCCACAACTCTTGTACCATATCTCTCATGGTTACAAAATCCTTCAACATCTCTTTGTCAAAGCACTTGGATAATGAAGATGTATGAGAACTACCAATGTTTGAAGCTTCCTCCATCCTTGCAAGATATCAAACTTCAACACAAAACTTGCACAATAATTCCAACAACTAAATCTCTAGCTATCAATGGCAATCACATGAGCAAAACAAACTATGCTCTGATACCACCTGATCTGAAAATAGTGGGCTGACTTGTTATGCTATGCAAGCACCCTCTACTTCATTAAAATAAACTTTACAGGACTTTGCTCCATGTGTTAAAATATGTAAGATAAATTATGTGCCAAGTTTATGCATCTTCTTTTAAATGTTCATGTGTGAGGAAATGTTATTTTAAATGGTTAAATATGTGCTTTAAATAAATACACAAAAAATATAACTTGCATCAAATAAACCATCAAACTCACAACAATAACAAGATGATAAATGAGTTCACCCCTCTCTAGGCTACATCTCCTTGAGCCTCCTTCAATGGACTTGGCTCTCTGGGATTAATTTGTCAAAGATTATTTTACAAGATATTTCTCAACTCCAATGGATTAACTGACTATACCATTGGGTTCATAATACATAAAACCCCCAGAAATGACTAATAGAACTCTGAAAACGGATCATGGCTCATCCGGGCATGACCTCTTCTACATGTGACCTTAAGCTTCCCTGAGCTTCATTATGGAAAAAACACCTGTAAAAGTCCTCAAATGGATATGAAACCTATCCCAAAGTGTTCAAATCATAATAATTAGCCAAAAATGATTATTCAATCACAAAAAACAAACATGGGCTCATATGAGCATGACCTCAAACAATGAGGGCTTCAAGCTCCCTAGAGCTCTCTAAACATTCAATGGTAAAAAACCTGCAAAATAAGTCTTCAAATGGCTTTGAAAATAGTGTCAATGGATTCAGAACGCCCAAAAACCCCTAGCAAGGATTTTTCGGCACCTCATTTGGCCAAAAAATAAAGAAGATAGGCCTCCTTCCATTTTCTTCCTTCAAGCTTGTTGTCTCTGGTTCGCCAAAACGCACCTCCGTGTGCCCAACCTAGCTCACGCAAAACAAATTGTGCTAAAACCTAGCACCGGGCGCAACCGCATAACAGTGAAAACTGTAGGACAATTATGGGCGCGCTTAGTCCCTAACCGCCAAAGCCGTGGTCACAAGGGTCACCATGTGACCTCGTGCTAGCGCAAAATGAGCTCCGTTTCCAAGGGCGAATGTGTAATGGAAAAGTGGCGAGCGTTGGTTGTATAACCGTTTTAAAACATACCAAACCCCGCACGTGTGCTCCGTGTGGCAAAGGGTCATATGGGAGAATATATAAAACCAAGGGATGGGGCTAAGCCCCAGCCCGGACCCCTGCGCCAACTATTAAACAACTCAAATTTAAATTTATATAAAACCACATATATAACAAGGCACATTGTATGGCGTGTTGGCAGGGCAGACTTTGCAAATACTTTACATGCACGTGGGGAGGTCCGGGGTTCAATCCCCATGGACTCCATAACTTTTAAACCAACAACCAATACCAACAACAATGTGCCACATGACAGCCCATGATTGGGCCACGTGGCACCGTACAACCAATAAAAAATTGTCACATGTCGCAATATCATTCGTCTAACTACCAACTTAGCGTACAGACTCCACCACTTCATCGTACGAACTTTTCCACGTCAGCATCCGTACGGACTGTACGGACTGTACAGTCAGCTTCCCTTTTTTTTGCATGTTTGACGATCTGAACAAAACACGATATCTCACTCATCCGATGTCCGTTTCAACCCAAACAAGTTGCATTGGGTTCATGACGATGAGGGATATGCACCCATTTGTTTTGAGGTAATTCCGAGAACTTTGAGTTTTGAGCTAAATTTTGACCCCTGGTCTAGATTTTGATCAAAAGATGCAATGGATATCCCTTTATACCTTTTGAGGAGCATGGGGAATATGTATGATAGATTTCAATCCAAGTCCAAGGTTGTGGACACTAGTGTTTTTCACTCTGGATTGATCAGGATGTTGGTGATGGAAGAATTGAAGAAGAGGAACATTCCTTGGGAACAATTCATTATCTTTTCCCACATGCAACTAGAAATAGCCTCTAATCCTCAGTCTAAGATGTAGAGTCCTTTTTCATCTAATAGTGCCACTCCAGGAGGAACAAGCAGGAAGAGAAAGAGAAAATCCATTTCTCAAGGAAAAGAAGTCATCAAGGAAATTGAAGAGGAAGAGAGAGAGGTTCATCACTCTCCATAGAGATATTTTTCACCTCCTCCTGCACATGAATTGGAAGAAGTCCCTTCATCCACCAAAGCCATAGCCAAGAAGGGAAGGAAATTGCATTTCTCTTCACCTGCTCCAACAACTAGCATAAAAGTTAGGAATCCTTTTACTAGATCATCAACCCTCAAGGAGGATGTTGAAGCAGAAGCCCTACCCAAGGTTTCAATTCTAAAGAAAAAGAAAAAAAAAGGGTAAAGGCATTGAGAATCCTATTGAGGTGATAGATAGAACCCATGTTCAATAGAAATATAAAGGTAAAGCCATTGAGAATCCTATTGAGGTTATCAATATTAGCACTCCACCTACTAATCAAACTTTCAAAAGATTGATTAGATAGCTTAGGGAGGCTAGGAAGGAGGTTGCTCGTTTGAAAGCATAAATTTTATCTGAGAGAATTAAGATAAAGGAGCTCATGGATATGTACAATAAAACCCTTGATCTAGCAAGATTTGCAGCAAGAAGGGCACTGCCTCTCCATAAGCAACTTAAGAACCTCTACAGGAAAAACATAGGCTTTTAGTCTCAAAATAAAAAGCTCAAGGAAGAATTGCAACATTTCAAGGATGAATTGGCCCATAGGAACTTGAATTTTCTGGTAGAAGCTGCCATTGAAAGAGAGGAACTAGTAGTGAAGAAGAGCACACATGTAGTCAAGAAGAGTATCCCTACAAAAGAAAAACATGCTGCTATGATAGAGGGAAGATCTCCTGCAACAAGGATGAGTGCTAGGTTGATGAAATAGTTTGGGGATATAAGCTCCATTTTTGCGGGTGGTATCTTTTTGCAAGAGTAAAGTGATCAAGGATGTATAATTTTTTCCACCTATACAGGCATCTATAGGCTCCTAACCCATCAACTAAGTTTTTGTGCTTTTGAAGGATTGGTCTCATCACATAGAAAAAACACATACATTCCGTAGTGCCATGGCACTACAAAATCGTCTCTATAGTATGTTCTGCATTTTGCTAACTAATATGCTACGAAATCTCCTAGTTGAATTACATAGTGGCACTACCATTTTTGCAGAACGCTACAAAATATCCTAGCTGAACTCAACAATGGCGCTACCAAATCCACAGAGCTGTTTTGATGAATGGCGCTACCAATTCCACATAGGATATTTAAGTTATGGCACTACCGAATCCGTAGAAGCTAATTCGGGAGGGGTGCTACGAAATTGCACACAGTCACTACACAGGATCGACACTACAAAAACTGCAGGCCTGTTTTGGAGAAGGTGCTACAAAATGTGTAGAGTTATTTTGCAAAGGGAGCTACATAACTGGCTACCCAATGCGCTACTGAATGGCACTATGAACTGGCACCTGCAATCAATGGATTCAAATTAATCACTCTTTTGGGTGGTTGATGATGTGGAGAGGAGCGAGGATCACAGGTGGCAACATGGTTACAAAACACAACCCTTGGAGGAAACTTGGCAATGGAAAGGAATGCACCACAAGGGAGACATGTCATTTAATTTTTGTTGGAGTAGTTGCCAACATGGTTCCTATTTGTAGCAGTTTTTTAATAGTTGTTAGCACATGTGTTAGATTGGTAATTGTTTTGGAGAATCCTAGGGGAGGGAGGCTAGCTCACACCTCTAGTTGTTTCCTTCCTGGGCAAGGATGGAGATCAAAACAATGATTCTCCATGTGACCAAATAGATTGCCACATTATAATGTTGAACTTGAACAGGTGAAGTTGAAGCTTCTTGAAGGAATCTGGCACTTTGGAACTGGATTGGTCTAAAATAATCGGGAATATGAAAGGTAACTTCCTTGTCATATCCTAGTCATGTTCTATTCTTGTTGTATATGATTTCTTCCCAAGGTCTGATGATGGGCTTAGAAAGAGTATTCTAAACCTATTTCTTTGAAATATGTGGAATTTGATTTACTATATGTTGTTGCATCATTGGAAGGTTTTCTTCACAGAAGTCAAAAGAAAACTCTTGAAATATAGGTTCAAAAATAGCTTCATCTGTGTCTTCATCTGCAATTGTCTTGTTGAGGTGCTCCTTCACTATATGTTGATCAAAAACATCAGCATCATCATCTTCATCATCATAGAGAGTTTTGTGTTGAACAAAAACTATTTCAGAAAACTTCACTGGCTGTTGATTTTTGAGATCTATCAACTCATCATTCAATAGTTCGGATAGAGATTGAAGAAATCTAACTTTATCTTGCGTCACTTGCAAATAAGTTAGCACTGATTGAAGAGTTTCTTTGTTCAATATCACTGTGTTTTCTTTAGTGGTGTTTATTAGAGTGTTCAAAAACTCTAATAATTCTAGATTTCGCTCGATTTTAACATGCTTGATTTCACTTATCGTTCACTTCCTATTCACACTCACTTGATTTTGTTTCATGCTCACTTGTACTCGTTTGAATTTTCTTCCAGGAACACACTCGCTTATACTTTCAGGCTCACTTGAAGTTACTCGCTTGAGCTTTCTTCAATGAATTTGAGGATGTCAGTTACCACCAAAAATGCATCAAAAGTGTGATGTTTACAATGATTTGAGTTTAAACTACTCAACCTTGTCAATTTGGACTGAAAATGACAATTATTCTTGGGTGTCGAGCTCAACCAAGAATGCACCCAATTACAAATTCAACTTCACTTGATTTAAAAAGACAACTAAACTTACAAAAGGACTATTTGTAAGCTACGAGTTATCGTTGATTTAGAAATTAAATGAATCTTCGAATTTGATGGTGCTTTGTTTCCAAGTCATGTTTAATTCTTCTTTGATTGTGAGCTTGATTTGTCTAATGTTGATGTGATTGCCAATTTGATATCTTCATTGTTGCTTGATTACTTGTTCTTTAATGTATGTGCTTCACTGGAATTAATTGTGTTCTTATTTCATTAACCTTCTTTGTACTCTATGTATGTGGGATAACATCAAAACTATACGTAAACCAGCTCATAAGACAACCATTAAAAAAATCACTAGCACACACTACACAAGGTGTACCTAATATCCCCTTATTCAATTTTGGGCGGATCTAGGACACTTAAACACTACAAAATGAACATTTTTATTAATCATTGTAGTACATAAAACTCTCAACTTATTCTTCTCCCTTTTCAATTAGAGGAGAGCCTCTAGTTTTAGTGAACATTAAACATCACTTTTCAATGGATTATTTTGAATCCTATGAGTACAACAATGTCACCCTCACAAATAAAATGAACTAAATTCATGCAACAATTGAATCAATGCAACAAGCCACTGGCAAGATTCAAAAACAAGATATATAACCCTCTAGATACAAGTCAGAAAAATGTCTGTGAAATTGTGCAAATCGAGCTACCTTCAATCCACCTAGAAAGCACAGATCATTTCTTTGAACAATACCAATCCATGCGTTGGGAAGAAGTAGCTTGTGTATATACTCTGATCAAGATGTCACTAGAGAATAAGGTGAAATAGAACCCTTGGATGATTCCTTTGTGGTCTCAACAACTAGAATTACATAATTCTCACTTACATTTGGGCTCAGATTGCAATGTCAACAATAGAAATTCTACCCAGGGAACTAAAAGTGGGATTGACATATCCTTCTCAACATGACTTGTCGTTACATCCATGAATCAACTCTTAAGAATGTCTTATATGGAATTCCATTTCTAGATCTCAATAGATACTCTAAATGATTAAGGGGGTTCAAATGGTTGAGCTGGGATCCCTTATTGTAATAATTTTGACTAAGTAGACCGGATCTCTGGTTATGTACTGGACTTGAGAATTTTTGATTAATTGAAGTCGGTTTCTCTTATTTCATCTTGTTGCCTCTTATGATGAAGTTTTCATGATTGGATGATCCACATGAGATTGTTATGGTTGTGTTATGATGAATGTTTGATTATAATACTGCTATGATGTTCTTCAATGGTCTTTAAACTTTGAATTCAAGAATATCTTATGTTTGAGTTTTTCCTCCTTGGGCTGCTTGAAGAACTAATGTCAATAGAATACCTTTACACCTCCCTTACTAAGTCTTCCTCCTATTCACTTTTACTCCCATTCACTGACTGAAGCTAATTAAGACCTCATTTTCTTGTGCATGTTAGCCCAGATTTCTGAGTTAAAACATTATTATTCATAGTCTTGTCCATTTGATGTTTAAACACTCATTTACATTTACACATACGTTGATGGGTATTGGGTTTATCCTCTTTGCAATCCGAGGGTGATTCTTAGTGCTAACAGTTGCAATAAAAAAAAATCTTCATCAAAGCATTAGCTGAGGCACCCCATTCGCCTCAAATGACCAATATCCCAATCTACCAAATTGAAGTCCCTATTATCGGACCGTTAAAGATGAATATTTTGGGATCATAATTTGTTTTTGTGTGAGAATTGAACTAGAAAAAATTGTTCCTTATTCTAGTTTTTTTAAGGCCTTATCACAGTAAGAAGGAAGAATTATGCTAACCCACTGTTATCTACAAAAGACAAACATCAATAGCGCCTGTAAATAAAATATACATAGTTATAGCCAAAAATCAAGTTATAGTTTATATTTGCATTTTCTCTCACCCTTTTTAATGATACAAACACAATAAAAAACGAGTATGTGGATACAATATTGGACTAGAAAATGATGATTTGGAAACAATGGGGCTTGTTTGAGACCAATTCCCGCTTCCAAAATTTTCCCTCCCATTTTCTATTTTCCCAGTCTCTTTTATCCCCTTCTTTTCCCTCTTCTATACGTAACCAGATTCCCCTTTATTTTTCCCCTCTACTTTCTCTTTCTGGTTACTTAGTCATTTTTCTGAAAATGTCTAAGTGCGTGGGTTGGCGGACTCATGGGTTCACATTTCCACTCATGCTTGTATATCACGACTCCGACCCACCACTTCCCGATTCCATACTTAGCCACTTTTTTGATCACAGGTTCCTGGGCAAGCTGGCTCTAGATTGCACTTCCATTATTCTGTGACCTACAAACAACACCTGAAGTTTCGCGATATACAAATTGATCGGAGGACTCCCCCATCATGCCCTATTCCGTGTTACACATTTTTCACTCAAAATTTTCGAGACATACAATTTGACTGTCAGGTCCTCACGTCTCCTGAAGATCCCTTGTCACCCTATTTTGGAGCCCAACCAACCGCTTTCCATACTTGGCCATTTCTTAGAATCTCTTTCATGGATCGTCGAGTTGGCGGGTTCAAGAAATATCCAATTCTTAATCATTGTTCCCCATTCCCACCACCTTCTCACTTCTTTCCAAGTATGCAATTACTAAGCTTTAATCTTAATAGCTCAACATGAAACAACCATAAATATTGTCATTAATGAGAGAAAGGCTTGAGGAGACAATCACACTGACTATCCCTACACAAATTGTCCATAAACATGCAGAAAATATCTTTCCAGGTAATGGGATATCCATTACAAATTTCAACTTATTACCGAAAACGAGTTCGACCGACCGCTTCCCCATTCCATACTTAGCCACTTTTTCGATTGCGGGTTCCTGGACATGCGAACTCAAGATTGTGCTTCCATTGTTCTGCGACCTACAAAATGCACACAGAGTTCCGCGATATACAAATTTACCGCTGGACTTCCCCATCATGCCCTCTTATGTGTTACACATTTTGCACTCAAAAGTTCTGAGACATAGAATTTGACCGTCAGGCTCTCACCTCTCCTGAGTATCCCTTGTGATCCTATTTTGAAGCCCGACCGACCTCTTTCCATACTTAGACATTCCTTAATCACTCTTCCCCATGCCCGCCACCTTCACACTTCTTTCTAAATATGAAATTAGTAAGCTTTAATGCTAACAACTCATCATGCATGAACCATAAAGATTGTCATTAATGAGTGAAAGGCTCGAGGAGATATCCCATTAATACGCATTAAACCAATATTTGAGGAGGGTTATATTATACCTTTCGAGTGTTCATTTCAAACATCGTGGAATGTATTTCGTGGGTCGTTGGGTTGGTGGGTTCACGAAATCTCCAATCCTCAATTTCTCTTCGCCATCCCCGCCACCTTTACACTTCTTTCTAAGTATGCAATTAGTAAGATTTAATGCTAACAACTGATCATGAAGGAACCATAGATATTTTCATTAATGAGTGAAATACTCAAGGATATTTCCCATTGATCTAGGTGGATATCGGTGGCCACCCACCTTTTCCAACTCACTTAAAACAATTTTCTGGCAATTTTGGCAATTTACTATTTTTAGCAGTGTTTAACTTCCGGGGCCATTTTGAGGGCCTAAATGAAGGTTTTTCGGGATTGATATTCTCAATGATAGCCAAAGGCTTTTATTGAGCCCCCAAAATTAATCTCCTCAATGATACCTTTCCAACAAGATATCATGCGCCTAAAAGGAAGATCGTATGCAAAAGTCACGACCCCGGATAGTTGATGTACCAACTTACCCAAACATGGCCCACATGACTTTTGGTGCTTCATCTCCTAGGGTTAGGTTTTTGGATGTATATGGTTTTTTACATTCATGTTTATTTTAAAAACAACTTCAGAGCCTCATTGTAATCATCTTCGTGCGAATGAGCGTAGCTGTCACATCTCTTCTCAGAGATAAGCCGCCACCATTCCAACAAGCTTGTTTTCCGCTACATTTTACAGTTTCAACTTATTTCCTTATTGAATAGAAAACCAATTTTACTGTATCTCTGTTATTCTGTGTTAAGCATATTTTAATAATTTGTATTCATTTCATTATTCTCATAAAATCCAGATCAGTGGAATCAGAGCGGTCTTCTCTTTGTTGTCTTAATGCATGTCCCCAACGAGGTCAGGGTACAAAGAATTGGGTCTTGAGCTTGTTTCTCTTGAGGAAAAAAGATATTGCATGCCCAAGAGACCTCTCATGGTAGGATAAAATAAACATGACGGGAGATGATATCCTTTCAAAATGTTTCTTGAGGAATCCCTCACACAACAGAGGAATGCGATGATGGATAGTTTCGCACAAATCCTTCGGCGGCTACCAATAGGCGACAGATCTTCCTCGAGCAGAGGCGCCACCCCCTTCAAGGTACAAATCAACTTTGATATTCCTATATTTTAAGGTTAGATAGATGCATATGTTGTAGACAAGTGGTTGAATATACAAGAAGGGTATTTTTCTGTCCATAAATTTTCGAATAGAGAAATGATTACTTTTTCACTACTCAAAGTTTTTCCCCATGTCAAATATTGGCGGGAAACATTCTGTGAGAAAAAGGAAACAGAGGAACCCTCATTATTTATAGTCAAGACTGCTTGGGAATCGTTCAAGGATGCTATTAACCAACAATACTACCCTTTCAGAAGTTATGACGACTTGTATACCAAATGGACCACTCTACGGCAAGAAAGAGACTAAGCAGTGCCAGAGTTCACAAATATCTTCCATACCTTGCGCACCAAGCTAGGTATCAAATATTCAGAGCGACATCTAGTGCTCAAGTATCACAATGCTCTGCATAGATACATCCATACCGAAATGGAATTTCTAGACGTCTCGTCCTTGGGCATGATCTGACAATATCTTGTCAAAATCGAGCATAAGCTCAAACAAAAGATACAAAAATTTGGGCGTGGGAACCCGTCACAGCAAAATCTAGGAAGGGGTGACCCCAACCCACAGAACAAAGGACATAGCAAATATGGATAGTATCAAGACAACCAGTCCAAGCCACAAGCAAAGAAGGACACCGAAAAGATGAAGAAAGATACCGTGAAGTGGTGCGACTTATATAAGAGCCCTTGGCATAACACTGCTGATTGTCGCTCAAAGAAGTCACTGGTGGCCAAAGTGAAAGCCTCTGAATCAGATGAGGGTTCTGAATCTGAGTGAGAAATAGAAATTGGAAGACGGATCATTGACGTAGAACCCAATGCCACCATTTCTACCACCAAGCTTCAGCCTGGTGAACTAGACGAGCCAGAATAAGGCGAGCGCCCCTTCCATTTCAGGTCAAGCATCCCATCGATTTGATCCCAAGTGCACCGCTACCCAATGGGCCAGTCTACCACCACTCTCTGTTAGAAAACGAGGATATCAAGAGGCATATCTAAGAACTACTCCACAAGGGGCACATACGTCCCATCTCATCTCCTTATGGGAGCCCAATCGTGCTGGTGCAGAAGAAAGAAGGGACCTGGGGACTCTACATTGATTACTGGGCCCTGGATAAAATCACAGTTCGAAACTGGTACCCGTTTCCCCGAATCACGACTTCTTGATTAACTCATGGGAGCCAAATGCTTCAGTAATATTGATCTAAAGTATGGCTACCAGTAGGTCCCAAAGAATAGACAAATGTATGGAAGACCACAATCAAGTCAAAAGAAGGTCTTTTTGAATGGCTGGTCATGCCCTTTGGTTTCAAAAATGCTCCAACAACTTTTATGAGGATGATGGAAGATATCCTATGACATTTCACAAATACTTTTGCAGTGGTGTATCTGGATGAAATCCTCATCTATAACAAGACTTGTGCGGAGCACTTGCAGTATATTCAGTAGGTCCTGCACACCCTGTGGCACCACAAACTATATGGAAACTTTGAAAAATTCTCCTTTGGCATGGATAGTGTCCATTACTTAGGATACATCATTGATCGACATGGTGTGCATATGGATCCAACCAAGATCTAGGTCATCTGTGACTGGCCAACCCTAACCACACTCACTGAACTTTAGAGCTTCTTGGGCCGCGCCAATTTCTATCATAGGTTCGTGTTGGGATTCTCTCATATCGCATGGACCCTCAACCAAGTAACCAGGGGTGGCGGTAAGGAAAAAATTGTGTGGGGCTTGTCCCAACAACAAGCCTTCGATGAATTGAATAAGTGTTTGTGCTCATCCTCAACAATTTCATTAACGTACCTGCAACATCCCTTTGAGATTGAGACATATGCTTTAGACTATTCTGTGGGCGCCGTTCTCACTCAACACAACCACCCCATGGAATATCATTGTGAGACACTATCAGATGTTTTCTGTAAGTACCCTACTTACGAAAAATAAATGTGCTCCATTGTGAAAGACTTCCTCCAGTGGAGACATTACATTCTTGGGAAGGAGATAGTCATCCACACTGATCACAAGCCACTACAATTCATGTAGACCCAAGGAAAATCATAGAATGACCGCCATTAGAAGTGGTCCACATACTTACAAAAATTTCACCTCAACATCAAGTATAAAAAAAGAAGTACCAACTAAGTCGTTGATTGCCTCAGCCAACCTCCAGTCGCGACACTCACCACTGTGCTAGAATCTTGCGACCACAAGACTTCCGGATGGCCCCACCTCTACGAGATAGACCCTGACTTCTCCACCATCTACCAAATGTTGGGCGCCAACTTAGTGGTCGCTAGTTTCCATATTCAAGATGGGTTGTTGTGACTTCTGGGCCATCTCTATGTTCCATCAAGTGAGCATGCAAAGCTGATTCAGGAAGCTCACTATAGTCAGGTGGCAAGACACTTTGGTGTAAAAAATACAGTGGCAGTGTTGCAGAAACATTTCTACTGGCCGAAACTTCAACAGGATGTCGGCAAGTATATCAGGTCTTGCACTGCCTGTGCTATTGCCAAACTGAACAGTAATAAATAGGGCTTGTACACCCCTCTGCCTACTCCTGTTAGGCCATGGGAATCCATATCAATGGAATACATGTCAGGCCTCCCGTCCACCAAGAGGGGAAATGACTGTGTTTTTGTGGT
This sequence comes from Picea engelmannii, assembly GCA_009831015.1. Lineage (NCBI taxonomy): Eukaryota > Viridiplantae > Streptophyta > Pinopsida > Pinales > Pinaceae > Picea > Picea engelmannii. Next base: position 706,237 of record ML786710.1, on the reverse strand, counting down.
TGTTGATTTCTTTTCCAAGATGGTGATTCTAGTCGCCTGCAAGAAGAACATCACAACATAATACACTACTAAGCTCTTGTTTGAACGAGTATGGGTACTTTTTGGGATCCCACAAACCATTATCTTAGACCATGACAGTCGGTTCCTCAACACATTTTTGTCGAGCCTCTGGTCACTGCTGGATACCAATCTCACCAAATCCACTGCCTTCCACCCCCAGATAGATGGCCAAAATGAGGTCATCAGTCAGATGATCGTACATATCTCTCTCATGTACAATTCAATACACCCCCACACATGGGATGAGAGTCTTCCCTATGTCCAACATAGCTACAACCGAGCCCTGCATAGCTCAATTGGCCACAACCCCTTTCAGGTGGGTTTGGGATTCCAACCATTGGGCCCCATGGATGTTGCACTACCCCTGGTGACCACCTCGGCTGAATCATCCCCTGCTCCACCAGAATATGAAAAATCCACCCGGTTTATTGAGTGGATCCAACACACTGCCAACAGGTTCAAGATATTCTACATAAGTCTAATGCCAAGTACACGCAGTGCCATGATCAACATTAGGTTCCACATAAGTTTTAGGTGGGAGATAAAGTTTGGTTGCACTTGTAGAAATAACGCCTTACAGGGCCCCATAAAAATATTCTGCCACTCCGTTATGGGCTGTACACCATCACCAAGGCTGTGGGTAACAATGCTTTTGAGCTCAACATTCCCCCTTTCCTTGGCCTGCACCCAGTCTTCAATGTGGCTCTCCTTCGACCATATTTCCCGCCATTATTGGACACCTTAGAGATAGAATAGAAATTGACACCAACATAGATCAACCCTGAATGCATGAAACAAGAATCCAATGATCATATTCTAGACACACATATCAAGGGCACTCGACAACAAAATATCCAGCTTTATCGAGTCGTCAAAGCAGGGCAGCTCCTGCACCAAGGTAAGTAGCTCACCCGGGGCCAAATTTAGCAGAAATTTCCTCATCTGATGGGGGAACTCAATGAAATGGATACCATTTATTCCCAAGGAGGGAGGATTTATCCAGGTGGATATCGGTGGTCACCCACCTTTTCCAACTCGCTCAAAACAGTTTTTTGGCAATTTACTATTTTTAGCAGTTTTTAACTTCCGGGGCCATTTTGAGGGCCTAAATGAAGGTTTCTCAGGAAAGAGCTTCTCAATGATGGCCAAAGTATTTGTTTGAGCCCCTAAAATGAATCTCCTGGACGATACCTTTCCAAAGGGCTATCGTGCGCCTAAAACAAAGATCGTATGCAAAAGTTACGACCCCGGGAAATTGATGTAGCAACTTACCCAAACGGTGCCCACATGAATTTTGGCGCTTCATCTCCTAGGGTTAGGTTTTTGGATGTCTAGGGTTTTTGACGTTCCTGTTTATTGTAAAGATGCCTTCAAAGCCTCATTGTAATCATATTCTTGCGAATGAGCGAAGCCATCACATCTCTTCTCAGAGATAAGACACCACCATTCCAATAAGGTTGTTTTTCGTTGCATTTTATAGTTTCATCTTATTTCCTTATTGAATAGAAAACCGGTTTTACTGTATCTCTATTATTATCTATTAAGCATATTTTAATAATCTATATTCATTTCATTCTTCTCATAAAATCCGAATCACCCATTCACATGCATTAGACCAATATTTGCGGAGGGTTATATTATCCCTTCCGAGTGTTCATTTCAAACATCGTCTGGAGAAAACATATGTTCTCGTCAACTTATGGCTGCATATTGACAACAGTTCTATGGAGATAGAGTGAACATATTCGACTGTGAGGACCATAAATTCTAGTGGTCCAAGGCATATTCTTACTACTCATTCCCTTCCGCCCAGAATGAAGTAATTTGGACCTCTGGAATTTCTCGTGCAGGCTGTGTCCCCAAAGTTGACTGTAAGGAGGTGGTCTCTTGGTGCGTTGAGAGATATATTTCAAGCCAAATAATTATTCCACTGTGGGACCACTCTCTTGTTTCTTTGTCACCTCTGTTCTTCCACAAGATGTTGAGATTGTCGGAGCCAACATTGACCTTTAGAGTAGAAGACTGCAAGGAGTTCCTAAAAAATCATGATAATGGGTTGGACCTCTTACCCGAGTTCCTGGAAGACCTGAAGACAGTTCCTGAAGATATCAAAAGGTTTCAAGTTAGTTCATTTAGAAATCCATTTCATGAAATTCCTAGTTGTTTACGAGGATAATGGGACAGGAATCCACAACAAGAATTTCCCACATGATTCTTTATATTTTGTATTTCACGGTCAAGGAACATGCCATTTTTGATTGGGGGAAGCAGATTTCCATTGAAATCTGTTCCCAATTGTCACAATTCAAACAGGAGAAGAAGTTTTACATGTCATCCTACTTGGTTTTCGTGATAGCGCATTGCTGTCCATTAACAAAACTATCTGTGTCCAAGAAGGTAAACTATGAATTTGGCCTAGTAACCTTCTGGTACCAGGTCTTATGGAGGCACAAGGCCTCCCTTTGTTTTTATGAGGTTTTTAATGAATTTGTCTAAGTTCTCAAAGATTTATTGTTAGGAAAGGATTCTCCCAGGATGTCTGACCAGGCAACCAAGTTTTTGGATAGGAAGGCGACGCTTGAACAAATGGAGAATTATAGTGTCATAATGATTTTTGGCTTCAAGGAAAATCCTTCTTTCCTTCCATGTCACATTACAAACATAATGTTTGTTACCGAAATAGCAAGGAAATACAACTACTGGTTGCATTTTTTCCATGAGAAGAGAAAAATTAGTTCATTCCTTTGCCTTGGAAAGTCGGGGACTTCGTGTTTAGGAACATCAATAAGATTGATGAATTTGCAAGCCATTCAACAACTTAAACCTAAGATATGCTGAAAGACTGAGAAGGTTCGACACTAATGGGAGTTTTGTAGAACATTTACTACCAGTTGGATTCAACAATTATTTTATCCATACACTCTTGAACAAAGATATAGACAATGACAAGAACACTCCTGCTTCTGATGCTGGCGACCTAGAGACATTGCAAAGCACCAATGAATTGTACAAAAAACAAGGAAAAGGCCCCAGTGAGAAGAGTGTCCAATCCCCAACTTCCACTCCCAAGAGTACGACATCCCATAGCATCTCTCCAACGACCCACCCTAGTAAGAAAGCAACCCACGATTCTTTGAACAGAGGAGGAGATAAGAACCCTCCTCCAGGTAAAATTGATAGTTCTCACAAGCTTCCTGTGAGGAGTAAGAGAAAAAACGTTGTGCAATAAGTGAAATATCCTAGAACTGAAAGTGAAGAAAATGAACTTGAGACTGATCTTGAAAACATATTCCCCAACATTGATCAATACGGGGACACGATCCACCATAATCCCCTAATGGAAATATCCGAGACAGATATTTTTGACGAAGATGAATCCTTTAAATAATTTCTTTTGCATCCTCTTTGACTTATAGTACACTCATCACTTCACTTTATTATTTAAACAATTTCTTCTTTGCAAACACTTTGACTACTTTGACCTTTTGGGGATTCTAGATGATTCATGAGGGTTCTCCAACTTCACATGGCCATAACTCTCTAACCGTGAGGAGTTATGTGATGTTCCACATACCACCAGAAATGGCATGACATGTACTATCCATATAGAATAGTTTTACCTACAAATATGTCAAAAATCATACCATTATCCATAAAAAAAACTTGGTTCCATAACCGAAACCTTTGTGCTACAAGAATTTGCTACCAGATTTTCTTCAAGGGTTGACATCGATGACAACCAACCCAATTAATCAACATAATTGAACAATTTTGGTTAAGATAGTTTCCAAAACTTTGTTTGTTGACTCTACTTGACCATTAGCTTGCAAGTGATATGGAGAAGACTTACAATGCTTCATCCCATATTTCTCCGTTAATTCCTTCATCAACTTAGAAGTGAATTGTGTGCCCTGGTCTGTAACAATTTCATGAGGAACACTAAAGAGGGTAAATATGTCTTCATAAATGAATTCAACAATATATTCTTTGGTAGCCCTAAATAAGGATTTTTCCTCTACCCACTTGGTGACATAATCTGTACAAACCAAAATATAATCTTCTTACGAGACATGGGTGAAATTGGTCCCATAAAACAAAGGGCCCATTTCTCAAAAGGTTCTATCATAACTTGGGCATGTAAGAGAATTTCATCAGCTGATGTGGGTATTCCTATCCTTTGACGACTATCACAACTTCTCACATATTTGGAAACATCCTGAAATATGCTAGGCCAATAGTAACCTGAATGTAAAACCTTATATGTTGTACTTTTGTCGGAAAAATGGCCACCACATGGTACATCATGACAACTTCGTAGGATTTATGGTATCTCATTTTCTCAGACACATCTACGAATAATCAAGTCTGGTCCAGTATGAAAAAGGTCATGGCCAACCCAGGAGCAGTTAGCACTTTTTGTGATAATTTGATGCTTTTCATGAGGTGACAAATGAGCTGGTAACTTTCTAGTAGCCAAATATTTTTCCATGTATGCAAACCATAGGGTATTTACGGAGAGGGAAAAGAGATGCTCATCTGGAAAACTATCATCACCATGAATATCATCACCCTCACAATTAATGCGTGAAAGAAAATCATCTACTGATTTCTCTTTTCTAGGTTGGTCAAGGACGATGATATTGAACTCTTGTAATAACAAGATCCACCTAGTTACTCGGCCATTTGTAATGAGTTTATTCATGATAAATCTAATGGAATATTGATCTGTATGTAAAAATAACTCGTATCCTGTCATATAATGATGAATTTTATTGATGGCATGGACAACTTCCAAGAATTCCTTTTCGTTAACTATATACTTTAACTCAGCATGGGACAAGTTCTTACTCACAAAATAAATGGCATAGGACTGATGGTATTCTTTTTGTCCTAATACTCCTCCTATTGTAGTATTAGAGGCATAAGTGGATATGTGAAATGGGAGGGCCCAATTGGGTCCCCTAAGAACTAGTGCCACAGATAATTTATCTTTTAGAGTTTCAAAGGCGGTTTGACACTGGCCAGTCCAAATAAAATCAACATATTTTGTAAGCAATCCAAACATGGGTGCAACAATCTTTGTAAAATTCTCAATAAATCGTCGGTAGTATCTGACATGTCCAAGAAATATTCTTACCTCTTTTTGATTCTTTGGGGGTGGAAGTTTGACGATTACCTCAATCTTAGCAGGATCCATTTTAATCCTTTCAGATGAAACATGATGCCCTAAGTGTTATAACCCTAAATTGCACCACACATGCTTACCTGACATCAGGCCAACTCATATCCCTTCTTTTCCAAAACTTTGTTGAAGACCTCTTTGAAAATCCTCTTGTGTCAAGGCCCATGCACCCTAACCCATTACTTCACGCGTGTGCATGCTGGCTGACTCACTATAGCCTGCGTGTACCTAACAAAGCAGGAAAAAAGGAAAGTTGCCGACGGTAATAAGGTTAGTGGTCCTTTTCCATGCATATACTGTGAAAGAGGGGTTTAAATCTTGGGTTGTAGGTAAAAAAGTAGTTTCTTTTCGGTCAAAATCTACATGTAAGTCTTACCCTAGTTTGCTAGTCCGTAGGGAGTTTTTGCCAACAACAGAATTGGCGACCGTACTGGGGAGAATACTCTTTAGGGTTTCTGGATTTATTTGAGTTTTTGGGTAGTTTAAAGATTAGGTTTTCTATTTTTTCTTTGCCTGTCTTTTTCTGTAAGGTCTCAGCTAGCAAGGAGTCTGGTTTTCCGTACCAGCTTTCCTTGAATTTTGCTTGACTGTATTTTTTAGGACACACAAAGGTACACGCGGCCTGCAGAAGGCCTGCGCGCGTGTACCCGCGCCCTATCTTCTTACATCCCACGTGTGAACGCTAGCTGTAGAGATAACAGTAGCATGTATGAATTCAAAGAACCTTAGAGGCAGTCCTCCTCTCCCTTGTCAGAATTTCACATTCTCATGGGGTTTTCTGGAATCCTGTCTGAGTCTTGCTGGTTCACAGTCCTATCTCAGATTGTCGTTTTTTGCCTTATTATTCCTTACGTTATTTGTCTTTTCTGTTAGAAATAACATCCAAGCCTTCAAGGGACCCTGGTTATCAATACCAAAGGCCTCTTCCTGGTCTGGACTGCCTGTCTTCATTTTTTTTCTTAGAATTTAGATATACACACGACCTGTACAAGGTCAGCCCGCATGTACATGCTTTTTGTCTCCGTCCAGCACACGTTTGCGCGCGTGCTGTTTTAGTGACAGTTGCATGCTTGACAGGCTACTTTTTGTTTAGGGTGGGGCAGTCATCCCCTTCTTTGATGAGAAGTATTCCTCTCAGGTGTTTGAGTCTAGGTTTGAACAATAAGTAGGTTAGGTCATCTTACCCTTAGCTTGCTTATTCTTAGTTAATAGTTGACAGAAAAAAAATAAAAAAATTTAATGGTTTTTAGACAAGCGTGAGAGTCTTTGTTTTGTTGTTTTTTATTGCCATTGCATGATTATTTGCGATCTGCGCTTTAAGCCAGAATTTGTCTTTCCTGGTTTTGTGCTTGTCGGTATTTTCCCTTTGTTGCTTTACTAGCACTTAAATAAAAAAACAAAATCTCTTTTCATTTTCTTCTTTGGTTGAAGAGTGTGTTTCTGCATCATTAGCTAGGGAGAAGTCTTTTATTTTGTAAGTTTTTTGCAGTGCATTTAGAGCATAAGTAGCTCGTAGTCGAGCGAAATTCCTTTAAGTTTGCTATATAAAATCTTAGAAAAATTGAAAAGAAAAATAAATCTTTCTTTGTGAAGAGTTGTTGAAATTTTGCACTTAGTAAAAGTCTTTTGTTTCTATATTTTTTCATTCGTTTTTGATTTTGTCTTTACACATCATCAGTTTCACCCTCATACCCCTTGACGTAAGAAAAATCTATAAAAGCAATGCTAATTTAAAATCTACTAGACTTTTTGTTTGTAGGGTTCACAAACAAGTTCAGGACTAGGGCCTTGGATTAGGTTGGAGAGGAAACTCTCCAAGACCATTTAAAACCAAACATTAGAGTCTGCGATAGGGAGTGTCTAATTCCAGTTTTGTGGAAGTTATCCGGGAACCCCCTCTAACACAAGGGATAAACACGAGGTCGCGTGCGGAAAGGTAGCGGAGATAACCCCTCCAAAGCCGGACCAATCGTAGTGGAGAACACATATCGAGGGCTTGTTTTGGGATTCCGTCGTTTGCATTTGCCACGAGGCTTCGTGGGTCTCGAATCCATTCGAGGTCCTCAGTTTTCTTCTAGACCATTTTCTCTCGATACCCTTGACAGGTTTCGGGCTTGATACCCTGCTCATTGTGGTCTACCTAACTTTCGACTGTACTCGCCTGGTGACTGTTCGCGTGCTGGCAACCTAGTTGCCAATATTTTTAGGTACATACACGGGTGACTGCGGGGGTATACCATGGTACCTAGGACAGACATCAGGCCATGATTTGCAGAGTATACCCAAAGGGTTCTTCCGTATTCAAGTTGCACTTGCACCGATAATTTTCTCTAGTGTTGGTTGTTGTAATTGTTCTTCCAAATAGTTTAGTGATTGCTTGTCTTATCTCTTAGGGGCTTCTTTTTCATGTGTGTTACTTTTGAACATGTAGAACACCTTAGCGTGTCTTGGATATTCTCACATAGTGGAGGATCCTGAGCTTCGCCAGTCACGAAGGCTTCTTGGCCTGCCACCGGTTACACTGGAGCCACTCCCGCCACCATTAAGGTGGAAGCTAGACCAACAAGGGTATTTTGAAGCGACCGGGTTACAAACCTTTGTGCCTGAAAAAATCCCGGAGGAATCAACCACCAATCTTGGCTCAGTTGAAACCCCAACCACTGATTTCTTGGCGCTGTTTATTGTACCAATCCAATTTCACGAACACCAGTCAGTGCCTCACACAACTATGGAAACAAACACTGTTACTTCTTCTGGGAATCCTTCCATTCCCACCACAGTTGCTACCACAGGAGACTCATCTCCTAACTTACTGTCATCGGTCCGAGCCACCATGGTCTCGGCCGCAACTACGTCACACAGTGGACCGAACCCGTCTATGGCGGTGGCCAAAAACCCCTTCACACCTAGTGCGACAGGCCCTCCGTTCTCATACGGTATGCCTAGTTCGGGTACAAGTCTTCCACTAACCTACTCCACTTTACAGACTTTGGGTCTGGGGGCAGGGAGCTCTAACGCTCCTCTGTAAGGTCAACTTGTTGGCACTCCTGTCCCTTTTAACGCTTTTCCTTATGCAGGAGGTCATATCCCTCCTTCATCCCCTTCGCTTGGTGGTCCGCATCAGCAGCCCGTCGGGCAGCCTACACACACTAGTTTAGTTGGAGCAGGGTGTCAAGGAACACCTGTGCATAGTATGCCGGTAGGTTTGATAACATTTTCTTGCAATGGGACATTTGGTAACAACACTTTCTCATCAACCCCTGTCCTATCTGGGGGAAATCCCATTTTTGGACAATCTACTCCTACGTAGGGTACTATTCCTATGTAGGGGGCACATATAGCAGGACCTTGGAACTCAGGGCAAGGATCCGTTCCCTCCTCTGGAATGTCGTTCTGGGGTAATTCTTTCCACAGTCAATGGAACCCTGGACAAACTACTATGCCTCTCCCATCAGGACTGACATGGGGCAATCCTTCCCAAAGTCCTTCGAACACGATGCATGCCCAACACTCTATGTCCTTTATGGGAAATCAACCGATGATGTCTCCACAGATGCAAAATCCTTAAATCAGCCGATGATGTCTCCACAGATGCAAAATCCTTACGCTGGTCAGGGCCATGGTTTCTACCAGAATCCGGGCCAACAACCAAACTTTTCCTGGCAACCTAGTGCCAGTCAAACTCCAAGACCCTTTTCCCCAGGTTATTAGCAACAACCCAAACTACCATTCCTGGTGACGTTACACTTGCCAGATTTGACAAAGTTTCTAAATGATCCTATTTGTCACGATCCACGTTGGCCTCCTATGCCAACGAAGTTGCCTTCAGACATTCCAAAGTTCGAGGCCAAGCCCAGGTGATCATGTGACTACCTTCCATGTTTGGTGTTCATCTAACTCATTGAAAGATGACTCCATACAATTGCGATTGTTTCAACGTACTCTTATCGGGAGTGTTGCGAAATGGTACATCGAGCTCGATCAGTCAAGATACTCTTCTTTTGGTGAACTGGAGATGGCCTTCCTTAACCATTTCTAGTTACCTATGAGATACGATGCTGGCACAGAGCTGCTCACCAATTTTGAATAGACAACAACGGACCATATCTCTGATCATATCCGAGAGTGGAGACACTGAAAGAGTCTAATCAAAGTACCAGTCCCACCAACATTCCTGCTTGAGTGGTTCCTTAAGTCTTTGGTCCCACAATTATCCAAAGACGTCGCGACTTTTGGAGTTTTCTCCGAAGAAGATGCCATCATGAGGGCTCAACAATTTGAGCTCATCTATTCTCAGTCTGGTTTATTATACAACATCTTTCCCAATGCACTAGGTTTGATATTGGATAAAACTAGACAGAGAGCTAGACCACATGCTGATGGTATTGTTGGTTTAGCACAAACCAAGCCCGCTGAGAAATTAACAAAATAGTTGCAATAGTTATCCATACAACACACAGTGGCTAGCCAAACTACTTCTTTGGTTGCTCCCCCTACCCAAACGTCAGATGTACACTCTGTGCAGTCGACTAACCCAAAGGCCCCCCAACAGCTTGAAGGGAAGAAAAAACAACGAAAGAAGGGTAAGGGGGATAAAAAACCCAATGATAATGCTGGAAGGGACAACACGAAAAAATAGAAGGCGAGGTATCCGTGAAAATTGTGCGCGGAATACCACCCGACCCATCTTTGTCCTCGACTTGCAGAGGCCCAAAAGTTTGTCACACAGCAACAACAGGCAGTGTTGACTAATCCCTTTCAACATGGGAAAAATTTAACTCAAGCCTCTACAAGCACAGAAGGGGGCAGCCAAGAAACTTTCCCTCCTCTAAATAATCCCTCATCTGCGAACGTATATATGGTTAGGGGTGATGCTTTCATAACGACTAGATCGCATGACTATAGTAAACCAAGCGCTTTTGAGAAGGGTAAAGAAGTTGACCTCCCATCTCTTCCTCTACATATTGAGAAGACGTTGGGAGAAACTATGACACACATTCCAAAGGGTGCATTTAAACAAGCTTCTCACAACCCAAACGCAAGGGCCACCCAGAATTACTCTGTGGTGGAGGATTTATCACAAACCCCTTGTGCGATTTCTGCTTTGGAGGTCCTCCAAAGCTGTCCTGCTCACAGGAAATCCTTGTTAACCGCTTTGGGCTCTACTGAGACTTGTAATCTAGGTACCATCATGTTAGATACAATTGACTTAAAACCTCGTCTGCCTTACCACGTAGCGTTTCAGATAGTAGTGGCTCATCCCATGAAAACTTTTACATGGAATATCTTCCGCATGGTGGTCGGCGAGGGTGCCTCGACATGCGTTATGTCGTTAGCATGTTTGAAGGCCATTGGCCAACCCTCTTTGTCTCCATCACCTACTCTCCTCACTGCTTTCGACAGTCGTTCTTTCCGACCACATGGCATCATTCCTTCTTTCCCTGTGTAGTTAGGAGGGAAAACCGTGTGTGTCAAAGTGGAGGTAGTCGATGCTCCCCTCAACTATAATCTCTTGTTAGGATGGAGTTGGACTTATGCTATGCAAGCTGTGGTTGCTATTGTTTTTCAAGTCTTGTTGTTTCCACACGAGGGTCGGATAGTGACCATTGATCAACTGTCCTTCTCCAGACCTGACCCAGCTTTGGGGGCATCCACGGTCCCAATGATAGATAATCCTCAAACAGGTGTCGTTAACATAGGAGTTGGTTTGTGCCCATCCTTGATGGGTACCTTCGATTACCCACCTCCTCACTACAATTTCAAATTTATATCTAATCACCATAAGGTTGCGATTTTTCAAGTTTCATCGTTCCGCATGACTTACTTTGAGGATCCTTGGATTCTTCCTTCCCCATCAGCCACGATGAATGATACAGGGCACTCAGGCATGTCCATGCCCTTGTCGGCCGCTGAAGTAGCGTACTCTTTAGTCCAACAAGCTTCAACTAACCCCGATCCAACTCCCGCACAAGAGATAGATCCACTTATAGAGCCTATTTAGGCTGAGGGTTCTCTTTCTAACGTCGATTCCTTAGACTTAGTCTTGCCTTCTGACGAAGCAGTAATCGAAGCAATGACTAGTCCAGACAAATCTTGGGAAGATCTTCATCACATATCATACTTTCTCCCAGAGTTAAGCTGAATCGAAGCAGGAGAATTCACCGTTACCATGACGGGAGATCAATCATGTCCTATTAACCTCTTAGCTACACAGAAAATTTATGTTGAGGGAAATATGACAACTATCGCTGAAACTATACCCATCAACATCTCCTGAAACCCTGGCGTCATGGAGAATGTCTTCGTCAGAGTGGATTGTTCCCTCGAAGAGATTCAAATTTACATGGATCTTTTCAAATAATTCTGCGACGTTTTTGCCTGGTCTTATGAGGAAATGCCAGGTATCGATCCGAAAATAGTTGAACATGAAATCACAATGTATCCTAATGCCAAGCTTGTTTGAAAAAAACTTCATCTAGTCAATCCTAAGAAAGCAACAACCATCAAGATTGAGGTTGAGAAATTGCTAAAGGCATGTTTCATTTATCCTATTCATTTGACTCAATGGGTGTCAAACCCTGTGTCGGTCAATAAAAAACAAGGCACGATTCGTGTATGTACCGATTTCCGTGATTTGAACAAAGCATGTCCCAAAGATAATTTTCCAACACCATTCATTGACCAAATCATTGATGAATGTGCCCATTGTGAAGCCTTTTCGTTCATGGATGGTTTTTCGGGATATAATCGAAACCAAATCAAACCTGAAGACCAACACAAAATGACATTCATTTGTTCGTGGGGTACATTCGCATATCGTAATATGCCTTTTGGCCTTAAAAATGCTGGAGACACATTCCAGCGGGCCATGTCCTTTTCTTTTCATGACCTTAAACATATAGTCGAGGCTTATTTATATGATTTAGCATCACGTTCTCGCAAGCAAACGGATCATGCCACACACCTTAGACTAATCTTTGAACGCTGTCGCTACTTCAGGATTCCCTTGAATCCAAACAAGTGCAACTTCTGCGTAATGTCAGGACATTTGTTGGGTTTCATCGTATCAACAACAGGGATCATGGTAAATCCTCTTAAGGTGGAGGAAATAATCCATTCGCCCCCGCCACACACAATCTTACAACTTCAGAGTCTACAAGGCAAGGCAAACTTTTTACGACGCTTCATCGCCAACTATGCCGAAATCACCAAGGGATTTATGCATTTACTAAAGAAAGACGTTCCTTTTTTCTGGGATGAATCTGCTCAACGCTCTTTCGACACATTAAAAGATGCCCTCACAACCGCACCTCTGCTACGGCCACCTAACTATAACAAAGATTTCTTATTATATCCGGTTGCCGCAGAGTCAACCATAGGCATGGTGTTAGTTCAGGAAGACGATTCGTTTTCAGAATACGTGATCTATTACATGAGCCGAGGCCTTGTAGGACCGGAACTCAATTATTCTCATATTGAAAAACTTGCGTTGGCAGCAGTTCATGCTGTTCAATGGTTCTGTCACTATGTTCTGTTTCGCAAGACCACCATCATTGCTGTCGTGAATCCATTCCAGTACATGTTGACACGACGAGTGATAGGCGGAAAAATCAGTAGATGGATAGTAATCCTCCAAGAATTTGACTTAGACTTCGTTTCAACAAAGTTCAAGAAGTCATTGGTCTTCGCAGAGCTTATTTTGAAGCTTCCGGTTGAGTCAGGTGATGTTGTGCCTGAGGAATCGCCTATCCGGGGGGATATTTTTTTGATTGCATCTTCAGACCCCTGGTATGGAGATATACTTATCTATCTCCAGGATTTGAAGTGCCCCACATCTGCTTCTCGTGACGAGCGTCGATGGATACGCCATCAGGCTAAGAATTATCTCATAATCGATGATACGTTGTATCGGAGAGGTGTAGACTGCATCTTGTGTCAATGTCTCACTCATGAGGAGGCCATCATAGTGCTCAACGATTTCCATACTGGAGCTTGTGGCGATCATTTATCTAGGTTGGAAACAACCCAAAATATTCTACGAGCAGGTTACTTCTAGCCGACACTTATCAAAGATTGTATCGAATCGGTCAAGAAGTGCCATCCGTGCCAAATCTTCTCTCAGAAGATGAGGGCACATCCAGCTCCTATGTTTCCTGTCATCACAGTTGGTCCCTTCACTAAGTGGGGGATTGATTAAAATACATGCAACCCCCCGTCAGTAAGGGGGCACCGCTATATCATCGTCGCTATCGACTACTTCACTAAGTGGGTCGAAGCTATGCCAACGTTTAAAGATGATGGAGAGACTGCAACTCTCTTCTTATTCAACCAGATCATAGCAAGGTTCGACGTCCTGAGAGAGATTGTCACTGACCATGGAAGTCACTTTCAAAACCAAATGATGACCGAATTAACATCAAAGCTTGGGTTACGACAAGAACATTCATCACCTTACTACCCCCAAGCCAATGGGCAGGTGGAAGCTGTAAAAAAAACTCCGAAGACGATTCTACAATGAACTATCAACTCAGCCAAGTCAAATTGGCATTTGATGTTATACTCGACATTATGGGCTTACCGAACATCTGTTAAGACTGCAACCGGTTTCTCACCTTTTCAACTCGTTTACAGGGTGGAGGCAGTCTTGCACATCGAATGTCAAATCCCATCTCTGAAATTGGCAGTACAGTTATTGACAAACACTTCTCCACTTGAAGAACGGTTAGTATACCTTGAGTAGCTTGATGAGTAGCGTCACGATGCATCCCTGGCCAACGAGGCTCACAAACATAAGGTCAAGTGTTAATATGATAGGTCCGTTCGTCCTCGGATTTTCTTTGAAGGCGACCTTGTCCTGGTCTATGACCAAGACAAGGACCCCGTGGGGGCAGGAAAGTTTAAACCCATGTGGTTCAGACCCTTCATTATCAAAGAGGTATTAAAAAAGGGCGCTTATAATTTGGTTGATTTTGAAGGGAATGCTTTGGCGGAGCCTAGAAATGGGATCTACCTCAAGAAGCATTACTCATAGATAGGTCACTGTGGGTAACTTTTTGTAACATATGTATAGTATTTGTACTATTACTTTTTAAATTTCTTTTAAAGTGTTATGGACATGTCATTGATGTTATCTTTCGTCAATATGGCAGATGTCAAGTGAGTCCAAGGTGTTCGTTGGGTATACATATGGTGCTAGTCGACACACGCAGAGGCTTGCCTCCACAACTTGGGTAATCTTTACACCACAGGGTCAGTTGCTATCTTTCAGAGGTATATGCTTAGGTGACACCACAAATAATGTCGTTGAGTATAGTGCAGTTATTGAGTTGCTTCGTGACGCCTTGTCATTGGGTATCTCTCATCTCCGGGTCTATCTCGATGCTCAACTGGTTGTGTCGCAGATAAACAGAGTATACCGGGTTTATGATCCAACTTTACACCGACGATTCCTTAGGGTACGTCTCTTAGAATGAAACTTTGATTATATTACATATTTTCATGTTCCTAGGAGATTAAACCAAATTACAAATACTCTAGCTAATCAAATTTTAGATTGGTATCTTGCCCACATATAACAGAACATGTAAATAAACATGTAAATACATTTTTGCACACAGAATCCATAAGACACAAAAAGATAAAAACCATATATAAACATCACAAAATAACCAGAGTACATAGATGGACGAAAGCGCCTCAAAAAATATATACAAGTAGGTGCTCGTGGTACATAACAAAGTCTAAGTCTGTTCAGGGCCTATGGGCCCTGTTATAATCATCCGGAGCATGGGCTAAATGCCTAAATAATCAGACCCATGTTCGAGGTGCCCCCACAACAAAAGGCTGCATGGATGGCAGCAGGTCCTCTATCTCTACCATTGGGACTGTGCGAGTGAGCGCAGTGAAGTTCCGCTCAATTCGCCTAAGGACCCTCTGGGCCTCTCCGGATGGGAGGTTCCCTGCTACTACTACTCCTCCAGCGGCGGCAGCCGCAGCTTCTGGCCGTGGACGACACCTGTTCCGTGCATAGTCGACAGGTCGCATGGGTCCCACATCTACATGCAACAAATGTTTACCCGTCAAATACTCTGGCATACAAAAAAAATGATATATATAACAAAAAGACATAAAAATTACATATGCAAACAAAAAAAATACAAAGGTGGAGTCTTACCCATCTCCCCTCGCTCTTCACCAGGAGGCACAGGTATCTCAGGATCTCTAGAGAAATCTATCCATGCATACGGGTAGTCCTGAATAACAGGGATCTGTCATGACAACCAAGCAAAGAAATGATCGTCGAAGGAATCAACGTTCCTTCCACCACCCTGTTGTGACAGTAACACTGCCCATCTACACACTGCAGGGAAAAAGGCCTGATGTCCTCGTACTACAACCCGAGGACTGAAAATCAGAACTCTCTCAAAAAAGAACGAACACAAGATGGTATCGAGCTCGAAGTTCCTCTATCTCTACTGTCGACAATCTGTCAATTGCCTCTTCATGCAATCAAGCAGTGTGGTACTCCAGTCAAAAATTTGTGCATTCATGCACTGGATATCACAATTCATCTGTGTGCGTGAATCCTGATGCACGACTGCTGAGTCGGTAATCCTCCCAATAAGTAACAATATAGTCTGCAGTGCTAGGTTAGTAATCTTGCTAATGGGTACCTGGGAGCCCACACGTTCGGTCCTAGCCTCACAAATGCTCAGCTATCAATTCTGAGATCTTGCTCGGCCCCGCAGGAAAAGTCTGGAAGTTGACTGGTTCCCCTCTCCTTGAGAGGCCAGTCAGAAAGTAAATATCCTCGGTGGTGGGCACCAGTGATTGCCCCTCTAGCATAAATGCCTCTGCATCAGGATGCCAGTAGTCAATCAAGGCATTTAGTATCCTTGGTTGCGCACGCATAAATGGACATAGAAAGAATTTGAGTAAACCACATTGCATTAACACGGCCACAACATTCGGATTTGCAGCAACCAACTCACTGATTGCCTCATGCTCCCTTTCCCTCCACTAGACATAGATCCTGCCAACACAACAAGGTAAAGTAGGGTCAATACTTCCTTTTAGTTTTCTTTTTCATCATAAAAGGGGGGTACACGCGGGCTGTAGAGGTGACAGTTGCGTGTACACGCGGGCAGACTTTACTCTTCCCGAGTGTACACACGGCCTGTCCACAGACAACCCGCGTGTACCTAGGGCCGACCTTTTTAAGGTCGATGCCCACCCAAAAAATAAACCAAATAACTAAATTGAAGTATTGAATAACTAGATAAGGGAGTTTGTACTCACTTGGTCCAAGCATAAGTTCGTTTCGTCCACTGTAGCTCCCGAAATCACTATTTTTGGCAAAGGGGGTCTTTTGGCTCCAGAGTCAATTTCCAAATCAGCAATGGTGATAATGAGCTGCCAGCTTCTATTTATAGACTTTTTGGCCTATTTTTGTCACTTTTTTGGCCTCCCTTATCAGTTTCTTTATACCAAAAACCATTTAGAGTGATCCAGGAGTTATATGGGAGGGATTTGATCGGGTATTGGGACATTTTTTTTGAGTTTTGAGAAAATATTGACGGTCCATATAATTAAAAAAAAATAAAAATCAACTTGAGCATATAGGTTAGATTACCACCCCAACTTTTGCATCTCATTGTCTTTTTCTTTTGCTATAGGATCAATCCCATGAGGTTGTGACACAGAACTGTCATATCTGCTCTAGAAGTGTCGCAACTTGGTGGTAGAGCTTACCAGAACATGGATGCCCTAGGTAGGTCCTGGTTGCATTATGGTGTCCATGTTGTTTCTAAAAACATTGTAGGCTCAGGAGTCCGTATAGTTCTTCCTGAATATGAGTTTCAGCCTCATTTGCATGAGTCTTTTTCACTCTTTGTCTTACCCTCAGGACTCCCAAAAATAATGGGTCTCCTTTTAAGCCTTTTTCAGACCCTCTAAAAATGAAAAGATTGTCGAGCGATCTTGTGGCCTTTCATGCTCGTTAAACTGAAATTTGAAGTCACATCTGTACAGCGGTAGTTTACCCATTTTTTGGTCTGGACGGTCAACTGTACGAACAAAGGTATACTCTATCGAATTCCCATTCTTTAGAAGAGTATCCTCAAGTATAATTTTATTCCTTTTTCGGGCCTTAGGGACTAAATTTGAGAAAACGAAACCCCCACGGAGTCCATAGTTAAGCTCTTTTCAGACTCGCTAAAATTGAAAAGATCGTCGGGTGACCTTATTCTTTCGCACTCGTTAAATTGGTCCAGAAGAATATTCCTGATGGAGTCCATAGTTAAGATTTTTTCAGACTCCTTAAAAGTGAAAAAATAGTCGAGTGATATTGTCCTTGTCACACTTGTTAAAATCGTTTTGAATTGACGTCTAATCGGTGTTAGTTTATCCCTTTTTCGAACCGACTAGACTATTGTCGAAAAATGTACCCCAACAGAGTCTCCTTTATGCTTTTTTAGACTCTCTAAACATGAAAAACCACCGAGCTTACCTTCTCTGGGCTCATTAAACTTACATCGAAGGACATTACCATTGTGTGTTCTATCAACCGCATTTTCATACCTTATCCACCAGCCTTGTGACAATTTGCTTCTGCGTCTTGAACACCTTTGGCCACCGGAGGATTTTTCCCGAGTATCATTTTACCAAAACATCAGTCTTGTCCTTGTGCCTTGCGCTCGTATGTTTGCAGTACTCGTTCCTCCATTGTAACATAATATTCCTTTATTCTTTTTCCAAAATTATCGAAAAGAACAAAAAAATTAAATATACCCCAAAAAGAGGATGGGAAAAGTATTTTCTTTATTGGAAGCATGATGAGTCGCCCTTGGATAAAGCACATCTGTCCATTTGATCATCAAAATATGGGATGTAGTACTACCTTAGGAAGCTTTTCTCACTATATAGAGTTGTGTCCTCCACCGTTTGGTTATTCTTCCAAACATATGGAGAGTTTGCGTGGCCTCCTGCTTCGTAGACTTATGATTAACATATATGCTGCCCGAGTCTTATCACTTATCATGCTATTATCCAAGGGAAGTTTTTCACTAATCCTGAGTCAGCCTCTCTACAATATGTCTCTTGTCCGCATACCCAGCCATCCTGAACGTCCAATCAAGTCCTTGTTCAAAATCACTGAAGCCTTCAGTTCGATCATCAAGATTATCAAGTCCATAACCGACGAGCCGTCGAAAACCTTTGGGTAGTGAAACCGTACACTCATATTACACTCCTACCCGAGTTTAAGAAGATTTTGAAGTTGTTGCTTGAGCTCTGAAGTACAACCATCAGGTTGAATCAACTTCTGGAAGATGGATACTCTATATGTATATCTTTCTGATTTCGATATGTAGCTTCACTGTGTATTAATTGCGGCTACTCTTTATAGTTATTTGACATGGATATACAATGTATTTGATTGGTAGCCATGGTTCTATTTTATCGCGAGCATGGGTATTCCCACCTCGGTGAGACATTTGTTATTTTGCAGACGACACCTCCTGGTTCCTGATCCTTGGGCTCAATCGTTCGACACATCAGTAAAGATTGGTAATGTATTTTGGCCATCAAATTCTCTTCTGACCTCACACATTAGGGGGCATCTGTTATAACCCTAAATTGCACCACACATGCTTACCTGGCATCAGGCCAACTCATATCCCTTCTTTGCCAAAACTCTGCTGAACAACTCTTTGAAAATCCTCTTGTGTCAAGACCCACATGCCCTAACCCATTACTGCACACGTGTGCACGCTGGCTGACTCACTACAACCCGCATGTACCTAACAAAGCATGAAAAAAGGAAAGTTTCTGACGGAACAAAAAACTACGGGTCAATTAACTGAAACTCCCAGCCATGCATGGCCGAGGGTTCATCCAAAACCCTAGCTCCTTCTAGCCTATAAAAGAAGGGGTAGGGGTACCATTTGGGAAGGAGAAAATATAGTGAAGAAACTCTGCCAATTTACGTAATCCATTGTCCCAACCCTTTAGCCTTTCCTCATGCCAAAGGAGATTTAACGCAAAGCAGTTGAAGGACAGAAGAAGAGGAGCCCAGGATCAGGTTCAAGGAGTGGTGGCCGGTCTCAGCTTTGTTGTAAGTTGATTCACTTTCAGTAATAAAAATAATACTTTTTCCATCCCAATGCATGAATTGTCTATGGTTTGATTAATTTATGCTTGATTTCTAATCCTTGAGTATAGAAGTAGCATGCATGCATAGTTGTTGTTTGTCTTGAGTGCATATTATTTGTGGAAGGAGTAGCGCAAGCAAGTAATCGAAGAGCAACGGAGGATCTACATCAAACGCCGGTACTAAGGTTAGTGGTCCTTTTCCATGCATTTACTGTGAAAGATGGGTTTAAATCTTGGGTTGTAGGTAAAAAAGTAGTTTCTTTTCGGTCAAAATCTGCATGCAAGTCTGACCCTAGTTTGCTAGTCTGTAGGGTGTTTTTCCCAACAACACTAAGACTACTCCTTCAGTCAACAACATTTTACATTTTTCATGACTTAAGGATAGATTCATTTCTTTACATCTGATAAGGACATTCTTTATATTATCTAGGGCTTCCTGATAAGTATTTCCATATACTGTAAAGTCATACATATACACTTCCACATAGTCATGAATAAGGTCAACAAATATCCCTAATATTGCTCGTTGAAATGTGGTATGAGCATTACACAAACCAAATGGTAAGACCCTGTAGGCATAGGTGTCCCAAGGACAAGTGAAAGTGGTCTTGTCGTGATCCTCAGGTGCTATGAGAATTTGGTTGTATCTGCTATATCCATCCATGAAGGAAAATTATCTCTTCCCTAACAAGGTATCCAAGACTTGGTCAATGAAGGGAAGGGGAAAATAATCCTTTAGAGTGGCCTTATTAAGTTCTTGAAAGTCAACACAAATTCTCCATTTTCCGGTTACTTTCTTTGGAACTACTACAAGCGGGGATACCCATTTACTATCAGAGATTGGATAAATAAATACGACATTCAATAGCTTCTGTATTTATTCTTTTACTATATCCTTGAGTTCCAGATTCATCCTTCTCTGGGGTTACCTAAAAAGTGTTACTTATGCCTGGGTATATATGTGATGAATGCATGTGTCAGGGTGTATACCCTTCATATCGGTATATTCCCAGGAGAATGCCCCTGATTGGTCTTTAAGGACATTTACTAACTGTTCTTGTTGATTTGTATCTAGTCCGAAATTTATATGTAGGAATTTCCTAGGACTAATCTCATAAGGCATGGTATAAGATATGGCAGATTCATCTATCTCTGAAATAAAATATGTCTAAGACAAAGTTGATGGGTCCAACTGTTCTTGAAATTCTTCACCAAACATGTACTCAAATTGGGGAAAAGATTATGGAAAATCCACACACGTGATAGCAGAAATAAATTGATTTAGCACATTTTCCATTGTTTTCTCCTGAAGTGCCCAGGAATGATCACTTGGAAACACGAGTTCTTCCTAGTTCTCATTCTCATATGGAAATTCAAGCCACCATATATTCTCCATAATAGGTTGAGATGGTGGGTATATGGTAAGCTTCTGTATATAAAGTCCATTAGAGATGGTCATTTCACCTTCTCTACAACCAATAAATGCATTCGTTGTGGCCAACCAAGGTCTTCCCAAGATAACGGGATGCCCTTTAGCAGGATCCTTTGAATGAATGACAAGAAATTCTACTGGATATTCCCATGATGCTAATGTAACTATGATATCATCCAAGATTCCTTCAAGAATAACTTTTGTCTTATCTACTAATTCCAAAATAGTTGGGGTAGGTCTAAGGAGGGGTTTTACCTGTAATTCCTCCAAGGTAGTAACAATCATAACATTAATGGCTTCCCCTAGGTCTATGAGAGTATTTCCGATGGGATTTTTATTAATGGTTATTGTTACTACGAGGTTCCCTGGGTTTTCATACTTTGTGACCCTAGGATGCTCTGATATGTATTTAGAGAATTCTCCTATCAAATGTATTGTTGGAGGATATTTTTGTTTCCTACCTGGTTTCTTGATACACAATTATTTGACCACCTTACTGCAAATTGGAATGTCCTTTATGGCTTGTAACAGGGGAATTTTGACACATATATTCTTTAATTCATTTAAAATGTCAAATTTCGGTCAAATCGTTGGTTTATCAATTGCTAATATTTTTGGATAAGGAGGGGATTTTGTAAGATTTTAAGATTCACTTTGGGGAAGGTTATGTTCCTACTCTTTAGGAGTGATGACATCTTCCCACTTGGTGTCATCTGTGGGTTGTTTGGGAGTTTCATCATCTTCTTCTTCTCGGATGACAACTGAAGACCTCTGTCTATCCAGAACTTTTCCTGACCTTAGCTGAATGTCATGTAATGGAACATGAGAAATAACATATGTCGAGAAGGTTTGCAGATCAACATTGTGAATATGTTAAGTTGGTTTTTTATTCGGGTTGGGCACTGATTGTGCCAGTAATAATGTCAGTATTGGGGAGCTTGTATTCTGGTATTGCTGGGGTTGTTGTAGAATAAGAGGTAAATGTGGGGGAACAAAACCTGGAAAAAGTTGTTGGATGTTCGGTGGAAACTGTGGGTAAGGATGAGTGGGCATAGGAATAGGTGGAGCCTGAGTGTTTCCTTGGGTATGCCCTCCTCTTCATCCCTGTATCCAAGGGTAGTGTGAAGCATATTGTGTAGACCAATTTTTCCAATTTGGTGAGTTCCACTGTTGTGGTTGTTGATAATAAGGTGGAACTTGAGCTGGTAGATCTTGATATGTAGGTTGACTCCTAGGCTACCATGGCATCCTATGTGCATAAGAATATTCCCTAGGATCCCCACTTCTGTGAATGGATAATAAACCGAGCAGTGATGGGATTTTTTCAGTTGGGTGGTCTTTAGTGCAGAAGCCACAAACTGAAATGTTGTCTAATGGGAACTCCCTTGAGGAATGCTTCCTCCTGCACCTTGGAAAAAATATGCACATTGCTGCATTCTCGTCCTCCTGTTTCTTCTTAATATTTAGGGTGTCCAACTAGGAACCTATTGTACTTAGGATATTGTTTTTGAATTTCTCTAATAGGTTTCCTATCTCTACCCTTGTAATACACCTAAACTAACTATTTTTAGGTTTCTACTATAAGGATCCCGAACACTCTTCCCAGTTTTGGCTCTGCTCCTCGAGTAATTTCTACACATTTCATAGATTTCAGTAAATGGTTTATGGGATATGTCACCTAATTCCATCAGGTTAACTGTCCCTAGATATTCTTCCAAAATTCCTTTAAGAAAAAGAGTCCTAACTGCATCATCTGGAAGGTCATGGTATTTCAATTTCTGTGAGGTATAAACAAACCGTTCCATGTAATCCTTGAGACTCTCATCCTCTACCTATTGAATTTAAAAAATATCATTACAATAATCCTTGGACTTGTAGTAGTCTTGTTATTTTTGAATAAATATAGCTTTCATGTCTTCCAAAGACCTAATACCAGACTCTCTTAACCCAATGAACCATCTTAGTGCAGAATCCTTGAGAGTGGCAGGAAAAAGTTTTAATTTATGGGCATATTGCAAGTAGTTGTAGCTTCTACACAAGATGTCAAACTCAAATAAAAAGGTATCTGTGTCTTCACTTCTTTTACCATAAAAGGTGGGCAGTGCAAAGAGTGGAATGTTCTTCATGTTGACATTTTGTGTGGTATCCAAAATTGCAAACCCGAAAGCAGTTTCTGTTTGGTTTCCAACTCCTTATCCCTCATTGTGTCTTACATGGTTGTGATCCTACTGATCATACATACTGATTTGATTCCCAAAGAGAGAATACCTGAATGGTTTTATCCTTAAATATAACAAAGTGTCCCAAGTTTCTTTTATAGGAAGGGTATCCCTTCGATGGGAAGATTTATCTATTATTTGGATGTCCGGGACTTTACTCGAGCCTGTTGAAACTATTGGTGCCAAAGTTTCTGTTTCAACTTGGGATATAATTATATTGGTTGAACTGCCAAAAAGAGCATTCACATGTCCAGGGTCAATGATATCTACAAAGTTAGAGTCCCCCAATGGTGGTGAAAAGGAAAAGGTTGTGTTGGTTGGTTCTGATGAAGGCCCGAGTGGTATTTCCTCCTGTCCCACTATTGTTAATGTTTCAATTTTCTTCTCTATATTGTCCCCAATTTTGGTCTCTTCAGAGAATTATTTAGCTCTTTGAGTTGAGCTAACCCCTATTTTTCAGTATCATTATGTAGAGTTTATGGGTGGAGTGTTCCTTCCTCCAAAAAGGTTAGAAGGAACCTTGATCGAAAGTTTTGGTTTGGTTTTAATATATCTTCCTTTTGGGTCCCTAGGTTTGTTCATGAAAGCAATAAAAAATAAAAAAATTCCATTGGGTTTAGGGGAACCTTCTATAAAAGATGCATAGGTTCTTACCTATCATCTTAAATTTCCCTCGCCACCAAACTAATGCTAAGGTTAAGAAATGATCTACTTCCCAACTATTTCCTACCTTAAGACAACTCCCCGATAGTGACGGAAAAAATGGTGGGTATTCTATATGTACTAATTCCATCAATTAAATTGTCAACCCGGGGCAATTAAACTTAGAGTTGTGGTACAGTATGAGCCAATGAAGAAAGAAAAGATAATGGAAATATTGTATAGCTAAGGCGATTCTTTACCCTAGGGATCAACACTCTGTTTAATTTACAATTCTACTTTCTAAAGAGATGACTTTTAAAATCTATTTAAATAGTAAATTCTATATAAAACAACCTCCAATTAATGAACTTCAAGTAATTCTAGAACTATGAACTATTTGACCTAAGTAGCCTTAAACAATCTAGGATTATGGACTATTTAACCTATCTCTGAATAAGCAAATAACAAGTAACTTATTTCAAAGCTATTTAATCTATTCAATCTCTCTTTGAATAAGAAAACAACAAGTAAACTCTTTCTGAATTATTTGATCTATCTATCTTTGAATGAACAAGCAAGTAAGCAAGTAAGCAGTTAATCTATCAAAACTATCTTGACAAGTGAATTCTATTCTTAAAAAGAACTCACAATGATTTCTATCTTGCAAAGTATAAACATTAATCTACTTAACTAAAAGAAAGAGTGTTATGACAGTATTCAAATTTTGATCTATCAAAACTATTTCTATCTTGCAGTAAAAACGAAAGTATTCAAATGTGATGATTGTGTCTTCGGTGGCGAATGACATCATGGTGGCATCTAACTACTAACGACAGTTCAAGTGGAATTAATTCAATTCTAACTTCTACAGATACATGTAAAGTATGGATAAGGAAGTCTATAGAGAGTTTTTCCATCATAAAAGTAACACTAGGTGTTCTTGGAATGCATGTGATCTTTAAACATTGTATAGAAAAGATTCGACATCAATCATTCACTTTATCATACAACTACTGGAAAGTACCCTGTTAAAAATCACTAACTCAAGCAAAGCTATAAACTCATAACTAACACTTAATAAAAAATCCTAATTCAAATTCATGACTAAGATGAAAATAAAATCACTCTGTGCAAACCTACAAACTCTTGGATAATGCTAATTAGAAATCACAACTCAAATTCATAACTGAGATTTCATTAAAAATCATAACCTAAAGTGAACTAAGCTATCATTAAAAATCATACTCAAAATCAACTAAGATGCTATTAGAAATCATAACTGAAAATCCATTTCTATCCTATCATGCTGACGCAAAATTAACAAATGAAACAAACCTACATAGAGTATTTGGAATTACAAATAAACCTATCTGAATTAGTACTCTGCAGAGTAATTTACAGATAGGGAGAAAAATACATGACAATGTAATTAGACAACTTCTACAACCTGCAAACAAAGTATTAGGAGTTTAATCATTAACACACAACCATGGAATTCCCTCTATGATATACACACAATTTAGAAAGTAATCTGCAAATAAAAGAATATGTACATGGAGATGAATTAGACACATGATCTGCAATCAAAAGATACACACAACAAGCAATTTGAAAATAAGAAATTTACACAGTAAAGAAGCAATTTCGAAATCTAAGAAATATGAAAGGCAACTGTATAAATGTAAATATGTATTGGTATAAACAATCACCCAGACCACTGGTGGCCCCCCCAAAAGGCCGTGGAGACTCTTCAACAGGAAATCACAGTCACTAATCTATGCAACACTGGCATTGATATAAAAACAGAGTATACATAAAAAATGGTGATAATATCTGTGTAAAATAACAAAATTCGTCTTCTCTTCGTGTCATAGGAAGTGGTATTTATAGGTGATTACAGAGCTTGAGAGGTCAACCACTGGAAGGTTCAAATCTCTCTAAAAATAGTAAATTTATTAAATTTATTCTAACAACAACATCTTTATTAATAGTCTTTATGTGCCACTCAGCGGTCACTGCAACTACCCCATCCAAGATGTGTCGAGCTCCATAGCTAAAGGGCACGGGGGGGAATAAAATCCATATCCTCAATTCGTCCATCAAAGGCTGCCAATGTACTAACTGCTAGCTCCTATATGCTTCGAGTGTCAGATGGAGTGCCGGATGGAGTGCTGAATAGAGTGCCAGACAAGGGACTGGATGGAGGATCGGATTGCGATTCTAACCTATTGCAAGAAAACCAAAACGTTAGATCTTTATAATAATTTAAATGAGATGAATTGATCGTAAAATCATTGCAAAAAAGATAATTGTACATACCTTGTGTGATTCCATTACAAATTTATGTATAAATCTTGATAATACCTTTAAAATGGATAATGAGAGCATATCATATATAATGTCGCATGCAAAAAGGATTTGGCAATTGAAAAAAATAGTCAAAACACCAACCCAACAACAACCTCTCCTACTCGGCAACTTCTGTCACAAAGAACTGATTGTACATTTCAATCCTTATATCATCATCATATCCCTGACAATGTAGAGTCATGGTAGGTCTTCCCTAGTGATGGAATCATTTGTGCTTTCATACAAAATGAACGATATAAGCTCAAGGAGATTATATCCATGGAAAATAACAAAATTCTGAAGGGCTTGACTCCTCTAGAATGTTCATTTTCATCGAGTCATGTACGCAACAAAGAAACACATGAATAACAGGAGTCAAAAAGGAAAGTGGGTGAAACCATTTCCTTGAACATTGGGACACCCGATTCCCCAAAGAATGTTAAGATATGTGCCCAATGTACTGATGAAGAAAAGTTGAAATTCATTGATTTACTTTGTGAATTTCAAGATGTTTTTTCTTGGTCTTATGGGGATCTTCATGGTTTTGATCCTTCTCTTATACACCATGCCATTCCTATCAAGGAAGGAATAAAAATGGTTAGGCAAAAACAAAGACCCATTAACCCCACACTTGAAGCGACTGTTAGGAAGGAGTTGGAAATTTTTTTGAAGGCTGGGATAATTTTCTTTGTTAAGTATTCCGAGTGGGTTTCCAATTTGGTTGCCGTTCGAAAAACAATAGGTCAGATCTGACTGTTCATTGATTTTTGTGCATTAAATAAAGCGAGTGTAAAAGATCATTTTCCTCTCCCTAATATGGAAATGATTTTGTAGCAAGTTGTAGGGTCACAAATGATATCCTTACTTGATGGATTTTCTAGTTATAATCAGATCTAGGTAAAAAGAACAGATAAATACAAAACCATTTTCATTACATGTAGGGGCACATTTTCTTTTGAACGCATGACTTTTGGCTTATCTAATGTAGGTTTCACTTTCCAAAGAGCTATGCAGATAGATTTCAATGATTTGATCGGTAAGCTTATTTAGATTTATATTGATGTCTTGACTGTATATTCAAAGAACCGATTGGATCATGTTGGTTATGTTAAAAAGGTTCGCATGCGATCAAGAAAATTTGACATTTCTTTAAATCCTTTTAAGTCTATTTTTGGCATTACCAAGGGAAATCTCCTTGGGCATATTGTAGTTGATTCATGAATAAGCATAGATCTCGAAAGGATTGTTGCTATCTAAACATTCCTAGCCCCACTTCCAAAAAGGAGGTTCAAGACATTATGGGCATTATCAATTTTGTCTGTAGGTTTGTTCTTGATTTTGCTGTAACGGTCAAACCAATTCACAATCTTCAAAGAAAGATCGCTCCTTTTATTGGACTGATGACATTGAAAATGATTTTGTAAGGATTAAGATGGAAATCAACTCCACACCGGTTTTGGCCGAAGTGGTTGAGGGGCCAACAAGATCCATAAATGAGTCGTTCATATAAGTGCACATCTTTTCTCATATACAATCATGCATTTTGCGCATAGTGCACACTGAGGATTGTGTTAGTCTATGCATTGTGTGCACTATGCACGCACTTTCTTTAGTGAACTTGCGCACTTTGATTTTTGACCCAAGTATATAGTTTTTTTCCTTTTGGATGGATTTTGGTGTTGTAGGTGGACTAATTTCTATTGGCATTGATGTTTTTCTTCAACTATTTTGTGCAATGTTGCAGACGGTTTTCAGTGATAACATATTCCCCTTGATGTGTGAGGTTAGGAGCATACGTATAGACGAAATACATCAATGTTTCTTTTGCTGAGAGTGAAATTGTAAGGAAGAGTAAAGAGAGGAACTACAAGAGAGATCCGATGGAGGGAGAGGGAAAAATGTGGGACCCAAACCTTCTCTAGGGAGAAAAAATAAAATATGTGTACAAACGAGGTGGGCATGCCCCATGCTTGTGTCACGCAGCCAAAATGTGGGACTGTAAATGATGATGTATGCTGATGTAGATAACTACAGTGCCCTCGTGGGCGATTGATAAAGACAAATGACAGTTCTGAATGGTGAACAGGCTCTGAAGTGAGTCAAGGATCACTGTAAGAATTGTCGATGACTCATAGGCATTGATGACCTAACAAGATCATAGGTCTTCGGCTGGTATGAAACAACTGCAATAGTTGCATAGTAAGACCCACCATAACATGAGAGTTTTTTGAAGTCAAATGTTATGGGGGTCAACAGAATCAGAAAGCAATGATGATTCTTTCTATGTCATCTGAGAATCCTCATTGAAAAGGTAATGAGAGTCAAGATACTACCACCCTTGTGGAAATTGTTCTGATGTTGACAAAAAGGGAGTCGTGATGCCAAGAAGCAAAGGGATTCTTGAGATCTACTGAGTAATAGATGATATCAGGTACTGAAGAGTGACACAAATGAAGTCAAGATGCAGTGGGATGCAAGACTACCCTTGGTTGATAATTTTGAAGGATAACTGGAAGCAACCGTAAAATTGGATCGAGTGTTAGGGGGATGATTAGATATGGGGTTAAACTATGACAGAGGCTAATGAAGTGGGAAAACACAGAGATCGTGGGTACAGGGACTTGGGATACTCGGGTTTTTTTAATGATGTCAATATGAAAAAAGGGTGGATGCCCCAACCAAGGGCGACATGGGTTGCTTTTCCAGGAAAAGGAAGGCCATAAATAATGACGAAGCAAAAATCCATGTATATGTTATACCAAAGAAATAAAGAATAATTTGGGTTGAGTATACAGATACAGAAATGGGTGCCCCAGTGAAATATGGCTTGGCCTTTTAGGGTGCAAGTTTGTGAAAGAGAACTGGTGGAGGCCCCATGGGTGGTTTTCCTTATTAGGGAGATGGATGGAGGAAAATCCACAGATGGGAAAACTGATGGTGGATGCGATGGAGGGATAATGAAACTGTAGAGATGCAGTCAATAGAAACAAGATGATTTGACCTGGGAGTCCATTGGGAAGGTTAGAAATATGATGAGAAGAATTATGGGGTTCATTCTCGAAAGTGCATAATACTATTGGGACTCCCATCCCTAGGGGTGAAATCAACATGAGTGTCAAGTTTCCAAGCAGAACTATAAATGGGACAACTCATGTGGCAGAGAGTGCTATCGTATGATAGTACCAAAATGTGGTAGAGGTGAAGGTACTGCAGCCAAATGTAGGGATCCTAAAGGTAAATGTCAGAGGGTTTGAATGGGATATGAAATTATTAACAAAGGGAATAATTACATGCTAGTATCGAACATATAGATGAAGAGTTTGTAAGCTTCCCTGAACAAGTACCTTCACACATGGAAACCAAATACCCGACATGAACAATATCTGATGAGAAAGATCATATAACATCTATTTGATAAAACTGAAAGTGAGCATGCATACCAGAACGTGACGTGAGAAAAAGGCTCCTCCGGGGTTGAATAGGTCAAGATCATGAAAAAAAATATCTGGGGAGCAAGATCATGAAAAACATAAGTCATGGTCCATTGAAATGTAGCACCAGCATTTTTGAGTCTGAAAGGCATGACGCGATAAGAAAAGGTACCCCAATGGGTAGTAAAAGAGGCTTTGTACTAATCTGTTGGATGGATTTGAATTTGATTATAGATGGAGAACCCATCCATAAAGGACAATTCTTCATGGCAGGGAAAATCATCGATGATTTGGTCGATGAAAGGGGTGGAGAAGTTGTCTTTGGGACAAGCATGGTTGAGATTTCAAAAGTCTGTGCAGATGCGAATAGTTCCCTATTTTTTGTTAACAGGGACGGGGTTGGAGACCCACAAAGTGTACAGAATGGGGTAGATGAAACCTGTAGCGCATAAATTTTCAATTTCTTCTTTGATAGATGCAACTTTGGATGGGTGAAGGGGGCATTTCTTTTGATGAACATGGGCGACATCTGGCCAAGTGTCGATTCAATGTTCGAGTATAAAAGGATTAAAGCTAGGAATTTTCGTATATGACCAGGAAAAAATGTCTCAGTATTTCTGAAAGAGAGCTTTATAAGCAATGATCTCATCAGTGGAGCATGCAGTTCCAATGGTGATCTCTTTGATGATTCCTGGTTTAATGAAAATGTCAATTTTGATGGTGGGGGAGATGTTGGCCATGTTCCCCTCTTCAAAATCATTGGGGGTAGGGATAGGGTTGTTGAATTAGTCAATATTCCC
This sequence comes from Picea engelmannii, assembly GCA_009831015.1. Lineage (NCBI taxonomy): Eukaryota > Viridiplantae > Streptophyta > Pinopsida > Pinales > Pinaceae > Picea > Picea engelmannii. The sequence goes on along the minus strand of ML786710.1, from coordinate 675,971 downwards.
TGAAGGAATAAAATCCTTGGTTTTGATTGTGCATAGGGAGGCTTGGGTAGGAGGTCCTCCTGTGAAAGAAAAAGTTCTCGATGATGGAGCAAATTCCATCGGAAATTAGGGGTAGTCAGTTCCTCCATTATATCTTCGTCATAGTGGAAAATGTGAGAATACAGGGGATCCTTGGAGGTGACAGGGGGAACTATCAATGGGTAAGTGTTATTTCCCTCAAGGGGTGAGGACGTAGAAGGGATATCGTGCACATGGTGTGATGGCCCGTTGGACATAAAGAAAATGTCACGAGACTTTGGATGGTACCTTGTTCACTCAGGGACTGACGATGAAATATAATGAATTTCAGTAATGTGAGCCTCTATGGGGAGTGACTGTGAGGGCTCTGGTTGAGACATGTAGCATAATACAACTAATGTTTGGCACAATTGAGGTAGAGCTCAAAAATGATGAGTGTAATGGCCATATTCTGAGCATATGGAACATAGAAAATTTGGTTCATAACCCTTTATTATGTGTGGTTGAGGACTCCGTAGTAGCGGTGGATGTACTTGGTGGAGTAGTAAGTAATGGGGTTGCTTTGGGGAGATGAATAAGATTGCGTAACTCTGGAAGAGTAGGACATCGATTAGTGGGGTGTCCTTCTCTTTCGCATAGTGCGCAAGGAGGTTGTGGTCGGGGAGGGAGCAGAGATGTGGGCTCTTTCTTTCGTCACCTGTCCCCATTGGTGGTGGTGTTGCTGCTAGTTGGGGGCGGGGGTGGTGTGGTAGGGGCCTTTACTAGGATCTACATCGGTAATACCTATGTTTTAGGAGGAAGAGATGGTGTTGGAACCATAGCAGGTGGATGAAGATACCATACAGGGATGGAAAGAACCATGTTTGGAAGGGTGAGAGTAGCATCTACATGGAATGCTTGGACTCTAGGTGGGGGGTAGAAAAAGGGAATTTGGGTAATGTCTTGGGGGATTGTTTCCTAAATCAGGATTTTCCCTTGGAGGGGGGGGAATCTGGGATATGTGGTGCAGTGGGGTTCTCAGGGAAGTCCTGAGGTAATAATTATTCGACTGGTGGAATTGTGATGTGGGGAGGGGCCTCTGTGAGAGGAGTATTGTCTCCGATATCTGTTCCATCAGAAGATACTACACATACCTATGATGAAACAACAGGGTGTAGAAGAGGTGGTGCTCCATGATATCCCTCCAACAAGGATGGGTCCTTGAAAATTCTGGGACCCATGTCGATGAATGAAAAAGCATATGAGCTAGTGTGGACAAGGGGGAGAATGTTATAAATGTTGGCATAATGATTAGGCTTGTAATGTGTAAGTTGGTCGATGGTGATGATTTTCCTGTTATGGGGGAACATCATCGTACGAAACATAGAAGAGGCTACTCCTTTCATAGAATACATGTAGCTACGTTCGAACAAGATATTGTAATCAAGTGGGGCGTTGATAACTTCAATGTCGATAAGGATGGTTTTCCCCCCAAGTTATACAAGGACATTTTTGAAGATACCTTCAGGGGACGATGAACGACCATCGTAAGCTCTCAGGGTGATGGAAGATGGTACTAGCTCAAGTGAGCCAAGTTTTTTCCATACTACTTTGGACATGATGCATGTGGATGCACCTTCATCGATGATGCATCAAAGAACTACGATGTTCCAGATCTTAACTGGTATATGAAAATCTACCAGGGCGGGGAGGCATGGTTCTCTGCTATCTAGATCAAAGGTGATAAGTCGAGTATCAGCTGGGTCAACTACCCCCAAGGTGAAAAACAAGGATTTCTGCTGAGATGGACAAGTTTGGAGGACCTCTAATACATACATGGCTGCAAGAGACTGTGCTAAGTCATCGACCATACTGTAGTTATGTGTTTCCCTAGCATGAGGGTTATGTACATTCCGTCATAATGACATGCGGGGTATACAGGGGTTTGGTTCAATGTTAGGGCGTGGAATCATCAATGGTTGTCCAACTGTAGCTGGAGACGCTTCTAAGGTGGTTGGTGTAGATTCAGGGGGAACACCGTATTGACGACCACATTTTTGTAGAATGACCTCTTCTTCGTTGGTAAGGAGGATGTTGCGATCGATCAGATTTCCAGGTTGATTGGGACTCGTGTTTTGATACTGCCCCATTTGTGGTGTGGTTTGGATTATCTCATGTTGGGTATTCATCACACCTTGGTGTGGAATAGGGTTTTTCAAGACAACTGGAGCTGGTGGTTGCAAATAATGTTGTGGTGCCTGCTGATGTTTTGTGTTCATGGATTCTTTCATCCATTTGAAATCAGCAATTTGGGGGAAATGGTGAGTAGAATGTCCATATTACCACATAGAGCACAAGGGAAGTTAGTTATGAGGTCATTGTTCTTCCCTTGTTGGGGTTGATTGTTATTGTTTCCCCCTTAGGGGTTTTGGTTTCCTTGGTTTTGGTTGCCCCCAATGGGACGATTTTTTGGGGGGTTATTTCCTCCTAGTCTCAGGTTGTTATTGTTTCATTTTTTTCCCTTCTTCTTGGAATTATTCGGCTGATGAGATGGATTTTCCGTATTCAATTGTTCAAAATTCTGAAGCTGTTGAATGGGAGAGGGCTGAACAAAGTTAATGCCGACATGTGGTTTTACTGGTGGAGGAGAAACTGATTGTGGAGGACCATGAAATGGAAAATATGGATTTTTTTATGGAGATGTTCCATATGGCATGTAGGAAGTTGAAGCACTTCCACTACTATTGGGGTTATATGTGAGGATTGAGGGCGAACTTGTACTTGGTTGAGATACCATATGCATCATGGGTACCAGTGGGGGTCCACCCAATGGTGGAGGGGTAGAAAAAGGATAGGAATGTTGGTCAGTGGGAGGAGGGTAATAACATGTCCCTCCATATGGTTTCGGATATTGATGTGCACCATGAGTGGGTGACGAGTGGCTGTAAGGGTTGATATGGGTCATAGAACCAATCAACCCATCTACAACGTGGGACATCCCAGGTTTGTCCTGGCCAAATGGTATGGGTCTAGGTGCATTAGGAAATATTGTGTATAAGTAACCTGATTGAGCATAGATGAAGTCAAACTATTGGGCCTTTCTAATGGCTTCCTCTTCCGACTGAGGAAAATTGGATGCTACATCCTTGGAAATAATAGAGACGAGGGATTTGAGAAACTAATCGAGATGTTGTTCTTTGGTGGTTTATGCTTTATACAAACTACGTCGTTGACTCAGTTCATGGATGTGGTAGGCTATATGGATAGCCGTGGTTTGTTTGAACTAAGAGAGAATTTCTAATCTAGTATCATGATGAACTGGTAGTTGGAAAAAGGAAAAAAGGCCTTGGCCAATGATTCAAAGGTCAAATGGGACCTTGATTTTTCATCTACATACCATTTGGTTGATGAGCTCATGAGAGTTATTTGAAATAACCTCAAGTGGATGGAATCATCCAAGATGTTGTTTGAAGAGCACCACAAGTGGAATGTCATAACATGGTTGGCAGGATCTTCCCCTGGTTTTCCTTCAAACTTTGGAATATCTGAAAGTAGTTTTGTAGGCATATTGGGCCAAGTGGGGTCATGTAAAATGGGATCATTCATGATTTTGGTCAAATAAGGAATGTTGAGGGATGCCAAGTATGGCATAGAGAGATTTGGTGGAGGATTAGTTCCAACCATTATGTGAGTAGGTAATGGACTTGTCCCTTGAGATGGATTTGGTGGGCTTGTACTTCTCCCTTGAGAAGAAGTTTGACCCCCACTTCCTTGTGAAGGAGAACTGATAAATGGATTACCTTGGGTATTTGACCCAAGAAAAGTGGAACCAAGTAAATCTGATCCCAAAATAGTATCACTCACGGGGGTGTGAGATGGTTTAGTCAGTGAGTTGGCAAGACTAGGGAATCCTCCTAGAATAGGAGGGAGATTCTGCAAGTGTCTAGAACGATGAGGATTCCGTGGTTCCCCTATGGTTTATGACTAGCAAAGTGAATGTGTGAAAATGGTGACAAGATAGAAATAAATGAACAAGATCTTTGTATATTTTTGACCTTCACAAAATAATATAACTCACAATTGCATATAATCAAATGAACATCATACATAAATCAAATGTAAATAAACAAGCACCTGGATAGGTGGATTTTGTTCGTGTGGGGTAAGAAATAAAAAAAATTCTCGTGTCCTAAAAGACCTACCATCCTTCCTCTCAATTCAACACTCGTCCTTCCAATAACACTCAACAGTGGGGTCTAAATCCACTAGAAGAGGAACTAGTGAAGGTTGAAGTAATCGGTTATGATAAGGGGTAGAGGGTGCATATCTCGAAAGAGCTGGCGATATTTCCTAATAACCATACAAAATCTGATCAAGGTGCGATTGCAGCCCACAGTCACCACCTGGGTGGATATCCTAAGTTTGGCCACTAAGTACCTTGGTAAAAGTGTGACATTTAGATTTTTGGCCTCATAAATGGGTCACAGGCTAGATGCCATCACAATAGTTGGGTGACTCAAGGAGGGATGTGCAAAACAATCAGACCTCGGCCTTCTACCCTTCATGGGTATCTCCCTGCCTTATGGTGTAGGAACACTTGACTTGGAGGATTTTAAAGATCCCTATTCTCAACTTCTATTGTTTCAAAATGTGAGAACCTGATAATGGGGGGTTATTTAGATGCCTACCCCCGAGATCCTACCTAAACTAAAAAATTTCTTTTGGCACCTCCTGTGGAGGAAAATTTAGTGCATTTTTAGATGTGGTGGGATGAGATATTGGGGTCATGGACCAACCTTGTTTGAATTAATTGGTGTGGATAATTTCAAAATAAGTAGTCAGATCTTTTAGAATTATTTTTGAAGAAAGCCTACTTCGACCTCCACTATTCTAAATAGAAATTATTTGTGTGAAGAGTGGCTTTGTGTGCAGGAAAGTGAAAAATGTGCAAATATTTTAATAAGTTACGTGTGATATTTCAACATGTGGACTTCCTATTGTCCTTACAAATATTATTACCTAGCTTACTATGTGTCTTTGGTACAACCTTGCAGAATATTTAAATCCCTCAAGAACTAGCAATGTGGACATATGGGTCCTTACAAATCCTTTAAACTCCCTAAAATGTTGTCTATACTAAGAAAGTTTTGAAAACTATCCTAAAATTGTAGACATGTGGGAATGCATGGGCCCATTACTTTGATCTTTAAACTTCCCTAGATTGTGATCTAAACTAAGAAAGAATTTTAGAAGCTATCCTAATATTGCAAGCTTGTGGGCATGTATGGGCCCTTACAAAGCTTTAAGATGATTTCCAAAAACCAAGAGGAACCATAGGGTGGATTTGTGATCTCCTAAATGATTTGTTAAGGGAGATGAAATGTCCTTCTAACCACCTTTTATGATTCAAGAGATCAGAATAGGGTGTGGGGGAAGAGCATACTTGAGGGTTAAAATTAACTTCTAGTGCTAATTTAAGTGGCTGTGTATGAAAAACAATAACTTCAACTTAAAATTTTAAAATCCAAATGAGCCATCCATGTGGCAACAAAGAAAAAGAGAAGAATAGTGATTCATTTTTTACCCCTATGTGATTTTGTTATCTAAAATTTCTTATGAGAAAGGACTCTAAGTGGAGTGTAGTTTCCTTACAAAGTGCAGGAAAATAAAAATATGAAGTCTAGGGGCCCTCAAACCATTCATAAAAACCTTTGCAATTTGAAAAAACGAGACTTATGCATGGGTTACAGTTCTGACAAGTGTGCAGAGGGCACAAAATGCATAGAGTAATGAAGCCTGTTTCATGCACAGTGCATAGAGTGTGGGTTTGTGGGCCTTGAAAGCCACACACTTCTTGTAATGCGCCGGGGAAGAAATTTCCAAGTGAAATAGCCCTTCCTCAGCTCTAAATTTTTACTTTGGGAGGTTGGTCTAGGCTGGTTTTTGTACCTACATGTCAAAGCAATCAAAATGAAGTTCTCTCAAGACTCAAATAGGGAGGAATTTGATATCGATCCCTAGTATGATCACCAATCTGCTGTGTTGGTTTTGTCACTTGGGTGAGCAAAAACACAACACTTGCATGCTTAGTTAAGACAACTAAACAAGACAGAAGTTTGTGAGTTGGTTAAAAAGACCAAATACACATGAAAACAAATAAATACAACTAAAACAACTAAGAAATAAATGTTAGAGAATCTTGAGAAACTAGAACCATGAAAATAAAAAATTATCCAACATATAGCTACCAATGGAACAATAGATTTATAGGCTAAACACCGTAGAGAAAGGAAGGGACTTATGAGTCCCCTCTTCCTCCTTCAGAGGGCTCTTGAGTTCCCTAATTGAGAGCTCTTCTCTTCATACAATGGAAAAAATGATAACAGTGAAGAAATACAATGCCTATTCCCTCAAGAGGTGAGTGGAATGGCCTATTGCAATGGTGCTTAAAGGATTCAAAGAGAAAAGAGGATTCTCAAGGAATAATTCTTGCAGCATAAAAATACCTTGAATATCTTATTTTCTTAGCACACCCATGGCACATATTTATAGCATCCATCCATGGAAAGATATAATTGGTTCATAGTGTGAAAAATGGGCCTTTTAGGGAACTTCCTAGCCCTTGACCAACCTCCAAGCTAGACTTCACTTAGATATGAGTGTCAAATCATGTTGGGGGTCAGACTAGAAGTGGTTGAGGGGCCAAAAAGATTCATAAATGTGTCGTTCATAGAAGTGCATGACTTTTCTGGTAGATAGTCATGAATTTTGCGCACAGTGCACGCTGAGGCATGTGTTAACTGCACACTATGCGCACACTTCCTTTGATGAATTTGCGCACCTTGATGTTTGACCCAATTATGTACTTTTTTTCCCTTTGGATGGATTTTGGTAATGTAGGTGGACTAATTGCAGATGGAATTGATGTTTTTCTTCAAGGATTGTGTGCAATGTTGCAGATGATTTTTTAGTGATAAAAGATGGTATATTACTTCACTATGTAAATAATGAGGAAGCACATAAATTGTTACAAGAAACCCATGGATCTTCATATTTTGTCATTCATGTGGATGGCCACTTTTCTGCTAATACTACTTCTTTTAAAATAATCCGAAAAGGGTATTATTGGCCTTGAATTTTTCGATATTCTTATAACTTTTCAAGATCTTGTGACAAGTGCCAGAAGTTCGTTGGGAAAGAACGTATTTTTTCCATGCCTTTACAACCTGTTCTCCCTGACTTTCCTTTTTTAAAATGGGGTCTGGAATTTATCGGTCCAATTAATCCTCCATCTTCAGCAGGGCAAGTTTTGATCTTGACAACCACAAATTATTTTACAAAATGGATTGAAGTTGTCCCACTTAAGCATTTACAAGATGAGCAGGTTATTTCTTTCCTTGAAACTAATATTTTCGCCATATTTGGCCTTCCTTTATAGATTATTACATACAATGGTCCCGCTTTTATTTCTGCTAAGATGACTCAGTTTCTAGCTAAACTGGGAGTTAAACATTTTACCTCATCAACTTATTATCCTCAAGGAAATGGGCAAGCCGAGTCTACTAACAAAAATATGGTTAGAATTATCAAGAGGCTTGTTGTAGGTGAATCCCCCTACGGACAAGTTGATTCCCTCTTGGTCTCTAGACTCCTAAGGCCAATACAAAAAATTCCTTAACATGTACACTGACTTCCTTTTAGATCCTATCAAGCTAATGAATGAAAGAGAAGGAGAAATATATGTACCTTGTTAATGGCGTTCATTCCTGCAAAGTCCAGTCTGATCTCTGATCCTGAGCTCCCTGATAGGTCTTGTAGGAAAAACAAAGGTACAAAAGACTTCCTACTCTATTGAGATTATCTCAAACATAGATCCCTCTACTGAAGACAAAATCATATGGAACAAGCACAAGTTTGAAAGAAACAGGCCAAGCATTGATTATTAATGAGAACAAGTAAAGATACTTACAATCCTTTGAATGAAGGTGAAACAACTTCTTCCAGTTCTCCTTGTCCAACTCCTTTTCTCAAGTAATCTCCATTGATTACTTTGATGGCATCTCACTCATGAGATCATAAGTTTGATGTAATTCCCAATCTCCATTGTACCTTTCACCATGAGAAGGTCTCCTTATCTAACCTTGGAGAGGTCCAACCACTTGAGAGATGTTTTGGATGAGTTGAGGATTCTTCTCCTTTAGTTGAGGATATCCCCTAAGATCATGACTTGACCATCTATTCGAATCCAACTACCTTCAGGAATTGAGGTATTCTTCCCTTATTTGCCTTAACAAACCCAGAATTTTCTAAAAAAAGGGTAGCGCTCCCCCAAAAGGGTGCACAGGGTGCTCAAGCACTCCCCCAAAGAGGCTCAGGGAGCACCAGCACTCCATGGTAGTGGGTAGGGGAGCAGTCTTGTTTCAGGATTAATCCGTAATTGTGGACACAAACCGATCTCCCTAGATCCACCTGGATCTAGAACAAAACATGACAGAATAATACTCTTTCTCTAGATCTAGCCTATTGAATGAACTAAGAGGCAAGGATCATGAACATACCTTATGAACGATTCCTCGGGTCTCTGTTGTTCCAATCTTTTCTTCGACGCTCTTGTGCCGTTCAGATCACAACAATACAAACCAGTCGAAGTGAAGGCAGATCAATATATTCAATAGTTAATCTATACATATGATCAAGGAGTTATGTAATAAAGTGACATCATCTTTATGGGAAAGGGACATATTACTGTATTGAATTGATAGAAAGTGAAACTTACAACCTGAGCCTTGATGTTGTAGATCTCCTTTTGATGGCTCCTAGCTCTGACACACACACTTGCTCATGCATGAAGAAAATCAACCACTTTTGATGACCTTGCTGGTGTCTCTAGCTGCTGTAGCATTAGTCCTTCATACAATCTTCCACTAATTCTCCAATCAATTTCTTGCTAGTTTGCTTCTAACCTTTTCCATAAGCATTCCCCTCAATATATAGGAGAAAATAGATTAGTTACTTGGATAGGAATGATCCCAAGATATCAGGAAAACCAGTACTTAGCTAACCATTCGAATGCCAACTGATGCTTCTAGAAGATTCCCTTCTAGAAGGTTTGAGAATTTATCTTTTTCCTTCCTTTAGAAGATGTTCACACCCTGATAGTTAGGTACAGTGCGAGCCCCTCACACCCCAGATTAATGTAGCCTACGAGAATCATGCATTCTCGCAGGCAAATATATAGGTAGCCTGCGAACCTCCCTTAAAAATATGATTTCTGGAAGCAGACAAAGGTAACTTTTATCAGGAAAGTGTTCTAGTGAAGAGCTTGAATTCTCCATTATCATTACATCATCATGATGATTAAAATTGTGGATAACAGAATGCCCCCCAAAGTCTGATATTGGAACCAGTGATAGTCGATAGACTTTGTAAGCTGCCTGTGTGTGTCAAGAACCAAGAGCACATCTAATCGGAAACCTGCAAACATCCAAACATCGACAGAATATCATGTATACCAATTTTTGAGGTAGGAATTCCCATACTCAGATCATAGACTGATGACATCATAAACAAAGGTCATGGACACCAATGATACACTCTGGATCCATGTCGTCACAATATAGCATAGCCACCTGAATACACTGGATCTATGCGACAAATTTTCAATCAAGACGACATAGCCACGAAACATACACAGTGAATCTATGTGTCGCAAATTATACATACTCCATCGCAAACTAGATCACTTAAGACAATATCCAGGGTCTTCAATCTCATCGCCCAAAGTACGAATCTAACCATGTGATTACATGTGTTGAAGTCGAACATGGTAGAAACCATTTGATTACCGACCATTGATGTAACCATTAACAAGTGCGAGGGAAATTACCATTGATGTCAATGACTCCCAAGGTACTAAAGTACAGTCCATCGACTGTGAATAAATGAGTTGATGTCGAACATCCGACGGAATCTTTCGATCAGGGGTCAATGATGTAAACCCACTGTCGAAAGCGAGGAAACTTTCCATTGAGGCATGCAAGTTCCAAGGTACTGAATAATTTCTTAGTCTTGATTCCGGATAATGTGCTGAAGTCGAAAGAACAAGACTCGTCACAGGAGGGCCTTGACGTATCCCCCATCAATGACACGAAATGAGTAACAGAGTTTGAAAGTGAAACAGAGCATGTAGCAATTGGACTTTGGACACAGGGAAGGACGACACAAAGAGAATGGATAACTGCAGATGGCCGACTTAATAGAGGTTTCAGACGGACTTCTCTTGAACATATGAACGAAACGCCCAATGATTTGGCAGCATTGACTCAAATACGACACATGGAAAGACCTTGTTATCAAATCGAATGAGAGACAAATGGATTTCCCAAATCGGCTTCAAATGATGAATAGGGGGTGTCATGTTCAAGAGCGACACTTACTGCCAATCAATACAAAGATGAAACATATCCCTTTCCCAAATTTTCCCCCACCATTTCTCGCAAGTACCTCTTTATTTTTACACAAGCTTGAAGAGGATCACATATGCTTGTTGATATAAGCTCATCCTTCAAACAAGTCCCTCGGAGTATTTTTTACGAACCCTAGGAAGGAGTGGTTTGGTCCCATTACGGGTCTATCAATGTTTGTTTAACGAGTCCAGAGATAGTAAACTCGAAGGTTTTTCAAGATTATAGAGTTTGGAAAAACACTTAAAAGAGAAATCTCTTAGTTTCTTTTTCGTACAATAGTCCAATGAGACCGAAAAAGGGTTAAACTATCGCTCGAAGGACGCATACTTCAAATACTTTATCGAGCGTGAAAATATCAAGGTTGCTCGGCGATCTTTTCATGTTTAGAGAGTCTGAAAAGAGATTAAAGATAAGTCCATGGGGGTTCCTTTTTCGTATAACCACAGCGAGCCTGAAAAAGAGATAAAACGACGCTCAATCCCGTTCTGATGTTTTTCACAAGCGCAAGAATGGACAAAAGGCGCTCGAGATTTTATGCCAAAACCATAAAAAAACAATCAAAATCACACCACATCGTAGAAAAAACTTTCCATAATCATCCATGTTTCACACCTGCAAGTCATTTCACTCATTTTCACATTAGTGATTAGGGTTAAATAATAAATAAACATAAAAAACCCACATTTGATATAGTAAAAAATAATTAAAATGAGTAAATAACTAAATTTACCATATCATTTCACACTTTTACCATTGAGTTCCAAAAAACCCTCATTTTACCCTCTACATTCGGTGTCGATTTCCGGGAGCTACGGGTGATCATTTGACGAGCCGTCAACAACATATTGGTAAGTTCTTCATTCCTGATCTTTTCATGGTTTAAAAATTTGATTTCATTGGTTAAAAGTTCTATTTTAAGTTAGTTTTTTGAACCCTTTTTGCGTGGAGACATTCTCGTAGGTGGCCCATATGGGACTTGCGAGAAGTTCGCACTATACATAGTATGGCACCTGCGAGCAGCGCAGAACTCAAATTGTTTTTGAAACATTTAGCCAATAGAAAATTTTTATTTCATGAACAAGATCATTAATCATCTTCATATGTTTCTTATGTAGGTTAACAGCCACAATCATGGTGCTTGAGTGGCGAGAACGTGAACATGAGGAGGATAACACAAATGCCGAGAACCATCCTCCCACCATAGCTGCACTAAGAGAATGTGGTCTCTTAAAATACTTCCGTATCCCGGGCATGAGAGCCCAAGTTTGATTACTGGAGTACCTAGTCCGAATGTGGGATCCGGACCAACAAGTTTTCATTGTGGGAGCTCATACATTAACTATTGACATCGAGGACATATATTTCTTGACCGGATTATCTAGGCGTGGGTCCTATGTCAGTCTGACCGGAAGCAGAGCAGGCGGGTTAAAAATGAGTGAATATTACAACCAATACTGCGTACCTGAGGCCGAAAGGAAGAAAGGGAAAGTGGAAATTTGGGGAGTAAATGACTTGCCTCTCCGCACTATTCTCTTCACGATTGCTCGGATGGCTGGAAGTGCCGCTCCCCATATGGAATTGCAGAGCTATTTCCAGTACGCCATCGAGTGTACTGAGCCCCTGGTATTTAACTGGGCTGATGTAGTATTACGCAGTATCAAAAAACAGTTGACTAAGTGCAGGCGTGGAGATCTGAAACAGTTTGGATATGGATCTTTGTTAGTGTCCTTCTTCCTAGAGAGGGTCCCTGTGCTTAGATTATAGGCTGAGTGGAACTTTCTGGGTCCTAGGGATCCGAGGATGTTATGATGGTGTCGACACATGGCCCGACATGTGGCAGGACCAATTGTCAAATATGACGATATTTTCTTTGACTGGTTGCAGAACCAGATGCTGATGGTCGACGACTACGCCTATGCTGGGTTGGATTTTCGAGGAGATCCGGATCTAGCACTACCTGAAGATGCTCAGTGGGGAGACCTCGGTAAGAAGTACACAAATTTTTTGTTTTTAAATGTTTTTGAATTTTTATCATATTTAAATGTTTTTGTTTTATAGATTTACCCGAAGACTAACACCAAATACTTGTTGATAACACAGACGTTGGACCATATAGACCTATTGGCAGTTCTCCTATCCAGCGACGAGGAGAAGCAGCAGCAGTATTACCGCAGTATGCCGAGGATTACCAGGTCATGGAGCAGAATTTAGAGGGTCTGATGGCAGACATTCTAGATATGACTCTGGAAGAGATTCAACGACGCGATCAACGTCACACTGTGGGGTTTTCCACAGCTATGGGTCGACTGCTCCGCAGAGTTGCTAGAACAGTAGTGTGTTATCGTGAACGTCATCCATGACGTCATTATGTAGAAGCTATGAGCTTCAATTTTTGATATTTTGGTCTTCGGACAAACATTTTGTAAAAACAAACTCTTTTGATCGTTATATATATACAAGGCTTCTACCGGTTTACTTTACATTGTGTACATTTTAATGTGTTTGATTTATAAATGATTTAAATGCCTGTCCAATACATAATTAGCTAAAGCATCTGTTAATGTATTAAGACGTCTAGGAATATGCTGATATTCAATGTGATCAAAATACCGTTCCAAGAGGTGAATCCACAAATATACCCTTAATAAAGTAGGACTTCGAATAGAATATACATTACTTAGCTGTAGTACTACAAGCTGCGAGTCAAGTCGCACAACCAAATGATGAATTCCGAGAGAGATAACATCAACCAATAATTCAATAACGACGCTATACTCTGCGATGTTGTTGGTTGCTCGGCCAAGACATACACCTCGTAAAGATATAAGTTCGTTTGTTGGGGCATCGATTGCCCATGCAGCGGAAGCTAAGTTCCGAGTACTATGGCTAGCTCCATCAGCGAAGCCAATATAAGGTAGCGAATACTCTGACATCTGGCAATCAAACACAACGTCACGTAAGGGCAAAGACCAGATAACGTCAAAAGCAAACTAAAGTAACACACACACATAGTATGATACATAAAATACAAGTACTTGTGCACAAATGACTTATGCATAGTACTTCTTCAAGTATAACCCATTTCTGGGTTCACTCAAAGGTATACCATCGTAATGAACCAGCTCATATGCTCCTTTTTCCAAAACATTGCTAACAATGTAAGGACCACACCACATTGGTTCAAATTTCCCAGCTCCTAGGACATCTTTATCTTGTTCATACAGAAGAACAAGATCACCTTCAGAGAAAACACGAGGCTTGACATGTTTGTCATATTGTGCCTTAACGCGTTTCTTTTGGGCTTCTATTACTAAAGTGGCATCACGTCGGGTCTCGTCTAATCGCATCAAATACAACAGACGTTCCTCTTCAGCAGAAGTATTGGGTAAGAGTTCGACAGCTAGCTTCAAAGAAGGTATCTCACATTCTATTGGCAGAATGGCTTCCATGCCATAGACTAATCGAAAGGGTGTAAATCCCGTAGCGGATTTAACAGATGTCCGAAATGCCCACAATGCCGAAAACAACATCGTGTGCCAGCTGGTTTTATGTATTCCTATCATCCGTCGAATCATAGTTATAAGAACTTTATTGATTGCTTCGACCTCGCCATTAGCCTGCAGATAATAGGGTGTTGAGCTATCATGACGAAGACCCAACTTTTTCTTAAGTTCAGACATCATATAATTCCTAAAATGACTATCGTGATAGGTAACGATAGCCTGAGGAACACCAAAACAATTTATGACATGGTTGAAAAGAAATAACACTGCAGTCTTTCCAGTATTATCGAATGTTGGCATCGCCTTGGCCCACTTTGTAAAATAATCAACAGCTACAATAATGTAACCATGCCCCCCGACCAAGTGAGGGTGACATGTCATGAAATCAATGCCCCATTTTGCAAAAGGGCCAACTGAGACCACAGGATGAAGGGGAGAAGGATGCGACCGAATTTTCTGATTATAGGTCAGGCAGGCATGGCACTTTTGAACAATAGTAATGCAGTCATTGAACAAAGAAGGCCAAAAATATCCCGCGCGTAAGATCTTCTGGGCAGTAGCATACCCAGACATATGACCACCACATGCTCCAGAATGGCAGTCATTCAAAGCTTTCTCAGCTTTGTCAAAAGTCAAACAACGTCGAAAAACAGAGTCAATTCCACGACGGTAAAGAGTATCTCCAAGGATAATGTATTGACGAGATTGATAACGTATACGACGTCGTTCATTACTGGACAAAGCAGGCTGGAAAGTCTGAGTTTGGAGATATATAATGATATCTCCATACCAAATATCATCAGTGTTGACAAGGAAAAGAGATTCATCAGGTAATGAATCGACTGCTACATTTTCCGTGGCAGAGTGGGGAAAGTCACAAATTAACTCAGCAAAAACTAAGGATTTCTTCGACGTGGTGCCATCGAATTCCAAGTTGAACTCCTGGAGAATGAAAATCCACTTGGAGTACTTTCCCCCCAGCAATTGACGTGTCAAAATATGTTGCATGGTGTTACAATGTGAAATCACTGTAGTTTTCCTGGAGAGAATATAATGGTGAAAACGTTGAACCGCTTGAACAGCAGCCAAAGCCAGTTTCTCAACATGTTGGTACTTGATTTCCGTTGATGATAGACTTCTACTCAAGTAATAAATAACATGTTCATCATGTTTATCATCCTCTTGAAATAAAACCATGCCAATGGTATACTCGGAGGAAACAAGATACATAAAGTAATCACGACTATAATCAGGAGGAAAGAGAAGCAGAGCTCGGGTGAGGGATAACTTCAAGGCCTCAAAAGAATTGTTAGCAATTGAATCCCAAATGAACTCAGAATATTTCTTTAATAGTCGGGTGAAACCATGAGTAATCTCGGCGTAATTAGGGATGAAACGATGAAGAAAGTTTGCTTTCCCATGCAAACTTTGTAATTGGCGCAGTGAAGAAGGAGGAGGGAGATTAAGAATCGCCTCAACCTTAATAGGATCCACCCTGATCCCTTGACGTGAAACGATGAAACCTAGAAGACAGTCGGATTCTACGCAAAAAACGCATTTATGAGGGTTTAAACGAATGCGATAGAACCGACAACGAACGAAAATAGCTCGGAGATGAGTGGGGTGATCGACTCGGCGCATAGAATGAGCTGGAAAATCATCCAAATAAGGTTGAACGATATGATTTATATCATGAAACACATAAGAGATAGCACGTTGAAACATCGCGCTCGCGTTCTTAAGACCGAAGGGAATTTTTCTATAGGCGAAAGTACCCCAAGGACAAATAAAAACAGTTTTATGTTGGTCCTCAGGAGCGATGTTAATTTGATTATAGCCAGAAAATCCATCCATGAGAGAAAAATTTCACTGCCGACACAGTCATCGACAATCTGGTCGACAAAAGGGGTTGGAAAGTTGTCTTTCGGACATGCTTTGTTAATATCCCAATAATCAACAGAAACACGTATACTACCACCTTTCTTATCAATCGGTACAGGGTTGGAAACCCATTCTGTCAGAGCCACGGGATAAATAAAACCGGCTTTGAGAAGTTTTTCAACTTCAAGTTTGATAACTGCCGCTTTGTGTGGGTGAACTGGATGTAGGCGTTTCCGGACAGGTTTAGCTCCGGGGTATGTCTTTATCTCATGTACAACAATAGAAGGTTCGATACCTGGCATCTCTTCGTAACTCCAGGCAAATATATCACGAAATTCTTTAAACAGTGAAGTATAAGTGACAATTTCTTCGGGAGAACACGAAGCTCCAATATGAACATTTTCAACTATCCCAGGTTTAATGGAAATATAAATGGGAATCATGGGAGAGATATTACTGAGCTTCCCTTCCGCAAACACATCACATGTAGATCCGGGAACGTTCGTTCTGACAACAACGGTCGACGGAGTCGAAATCCGCTGGTAATTCTCGAGAGTGTGTTGTTCAAGAAACATTATGGAACGATGATGCCCATTGTCCCAAGGTGTGTCGGCCATGAAGGACATGATCATCTCGTCAGTGGGAAAGATGACGTGGAAAGGATCAAGAGACAACTCCTCAAGAGAGGGTATAGAAGGTGTTTCCGATTGAATCGCGTGATAAGTAGACTCAACCGGACTTAACAACATGACGTCGCCGAAACGAGTGTGATCTCCAAGATCAGGGAATATCCAAGGGTCAAAAGACACTGGAAGCTCATGAGGCACAACGGAGATCATATTAATAGAAGAAACTGACGGGCATAGAATATCGGGTGGTGGTGGTATGGGAAAAGTACCCATTAACGAAGAGTCTTTTAAAAGACCGACTCCAACATTCTCGTAACCCGGTGGGGTTTTAGCTATAAATGGCACGTTGCCAGTGCAAGTATCGGAATTAAAGAAGGCAAGTTGATCAACCGTAACGACCTTTCTTGATGAGGAAAATGAACTACATGTAAAAGTGTTGACACAACAACGCGCATAGAATCTACCCAGCTACGGCCAAGAAGAAGATTATAATCTAGGGGAGCATCGAAAACTTCCACTTGAACTTGGACTGTCTTACCTTCGAGAGTAACAGGCAACGATGGAAGAACATCGTAAGGCTTAAAACCTGAGCCATTGAAGGCTTTCAAAGTATTTTGTGATTCAGTTAAAGGAGGAGAGCCAATGGATTTCCAACAAGTAAAATACATTACACACGTAGAGGCACCCTCATCAATAACAGTTCGGCAAATATTTTTTTCCGAGACAACAACTTGTATCTGAAATGCAAGCTGAGGGGGTAACCTTGGAATATGATCTTCCAAGTCAAATACTATTAGATTCGTATCTGTAGGATCAATTCCACCTATAGCTTTCAATAGAGCCCTTCGTTGTGCAGGACAAGACTGAAGGACTTCAAGGGCAGACATCGCTAAAGGTGCTTGGGCCAGATCTTCGACAATGCTATAGTTCTGGGCCGCACGAGCATGCAGATTGAAGGTCGATTTCTTAACGACACCTTTCGGGGGTCGTAGGACTGTATCAGAGATTGGTCGTTCGAGATGAAGAGGACCGTTGGTAGGTGGAGTCGGTGGAGAGGGTTGCACCAAAGCAGGAGGTAAATCGTCAACCTTCTCCTTAGATGGAGAATAATCTTTGGCTCTAGTTGCGATGGCAACATCATTGTTCTTAGAATCACCGGTGCACATCAAAACATATGATGTCGTAGAAGTAGAGGGTTGGTCATGGATGACCAACGAGGCCTGTTACTGAGACGGGAAGGGTTGGGACAAGACCACCGACGTAGATGGTTTTGGCGTCCCTTGAAGGAACTTATTAACCTCGACACGTTGAAGACAATCCTTCATGTAGTGATCGTCACCACAGATAAGGCAAGGGTAGCGGGGTTTGCGCTTATCCCGATCTTCAACAGGCGGGGTTTTAGTTTTCTCTTTTTGATTATTATTTTTACTCTCCTTATTCTTGCCTCTCCATTTCTTTGATTTATTTTTACCGGTCAGGGTAGATTGAACAGCGTTCACTTCAGAGGTTTTACCGGTGGGAGGAGCAGGAGACGGAGCACTTTGAACATTAGAAGAATTAGATTTAGGGGTTGTAGTTGAAACGAAATGTGAGTGGGTATGAGCAGTACCAATCACACCATCAGCTGCATGCGAGGCAACTTGAGTAGTTGAAGTGCTGGAAGTACCAGGACGAGGTAATTCAGGTAGTAAATCATAAAGTGTTCCCGTTTGTGAATAAACGAGATCAAGATACTGAGCGCGACTTATAGCCTGCTCTTCTGTAACAACACCACCCATAGCAATGTCTATACCAATTTCGTTCACAAAGGATTTCGTGAACCATTAAGCCAATAACTGATCAGGGAGTTCAAGTTTGATGAGACGTCGTCTCCGTCTCCAGTCATGTATATGATCCGAGATGTGAGTACCTTTAGTTTGTTTGAAAGAAGTCAGGATCTCAGTCCCAGTATCGTAACGGATCGGTAACTGGTAATGTGTGATAAAATCCATAGCAAGGGTGTTGAAGTCAGAAAAGAAACCTCGTGGTAATTCAATATACCACTTCGCAGCCGAACCGGTAAGGGTTCGTTGAAAAATACGTAGATGAATGGAGTCATCCATCAGCGAGTTAGACGAACACCATAAATCAAAAGTCATGACATGATTATTTGGGTCCTCTCCCGCCTTTCCATCGAATTTCGAAATATCTGATGGGAGCTTAGCAGGAATAGCAGGCCATTGGGGAGAGTGACGAATATGATCATTTAGAATCCTAGACAAATCTGGAAAATCCAAAGTAGAAAGAAAAGGAAACTGTCGATTTACTTGCGGGTACTGATGGCTTTGGGGTGGAAGCCCTGTCAGCAAACCAGTAGGACCGTAAGCGGACTTTCCATAGAGGAAAGGCCCTAGCTGATTCGGTGGTGGCTAGATAGGATAGTAACCCCAAGGATTGTAACCTTGAGTTTGAGCAGGGACCTGGGGTTGAGTAGTCTGACCCGAACCCCAAATAGGATTGGTTACACCCGGATAGGGTTGGCCCACTGCCGGGACAGTTTGCTGCCCCCCATCATTTTGAGGAAAGTTTTGTAGAAGTTGATTCCAATACTGGGCCAATTCAGGAGGTATATTTTGTCCAAAAGGTGAGGTTGGTCCCCCTACTGTAGGTATAGTTCCACCCGGAAGTTGTGTGCCAACCGTGGGTTGCATAGTAACTGTGTTGTGTCCAGGAAAAGGAAAAGGAACCGTACCACCTTGTCCACCAATAGGAATCTGTAAGTTTGGTGCAACAGTCGGAATAGTGCCACTAGGATTACGATTACCAGAAGGAAACTGAGGGAGTGTCGGAATAAAACCGGGAATAGGGTGCCCAGGAAAAGGAGGACCACCTGGAGAATCGACTGGGGTTTGTGGAGGTGTTATATTGGGAGGATTCAACAAAGCATTCAACGCATGGTAACTGGGTGGTAATGTCGAGATGACATCAGGTATTCGCTGGGTATTGATAGGAGCAAGAGTAGCTGCAGTAATTTTGGTTTGGACACTCGTAGTATTCGTGATATGGGCCATCTCGGGAGGGAGAAAAAAACGATAAGTGGTAGTCTCGGGTGTAGTTTCTGTCTCAGAAGATACAGGAGGGTTGATTTCGTAGACAGGGGATGACTCAGTACCGAAAAGGACTCGTCGGAAATCACCTGAACAAAATGGATCTTGGCCTACTACACTGTGAGAAGGCCCAATAGTTGATTCAGAAGATGTAACAACGGATTCGTCAGAAGAATTTAATCGCACAAAAGGTCAGTCACCACGACGAATGCGATAGTCCTCTCTAGTATTGGTAATTCAAAAATCTTCTAGAGAGTCAGTTTGTTCTACCCGTGGTGGTGGTGTAGTGACAACTAGAACGTCACTTGTTTCCTCGTGTGGTGGAGTAACCACTGGGACTTCTGTCTAATGGGGTGAACCCTCAGGTGTACCAATAGGCGAGGGTTGAGAATCCAGATGCTCTGGAGATAATCCTTGCATTCTACGAGAACGCCGTGGGGGAGAAATTGTAAACAAGTGACAAACTCCACGAGAAAATTCCTATGGTCAACTTCGATAAATAAACAACACTCACTAGTAAACAAAATCTAGGAAGAAATCACCAAGCAAACAATACCTTCTAATTTCGAAGCCACTAGTTGGTGATGAAATCCAACGTCGCAACAACGAGACGAGAAGGGGTGGGGCTAAGGTGGAAAAGTTACGTTGACGACCTGCTTAACAAAATTACACCCTGGTGCAAGCTCCCACACATAATCGTGGGTATACCCTCCAAGGAGCCCGAGTGAGTTTGATCAACGTCAATTCTAGGTACCGTGAAGACTTTCCCCTCCACAGTCACCTTGGGTAAGAACCTAGAGAGATAGGCC
>ML786710.1:637704-655550 GCA_009831015.1 Picea engelmannii | reverse complement strand
CTAAGGTCACCACAAACAACAGTACAGCCTGGGGGAACAGTCGTCAGTCCGATCCACACGCAAGGGCAGGGTATCTAGCCCGAAATCAACTCAAAGGCTTCCACTCATAATTGTGGGTATACCTCGGAGTGATCCCCATAATATGTGCAATCTCTACACCGATGTCAACAAAGCAGGGTTAGTAACTCTTCCAACACCAATGCAACCTAGTGCTTGACCCTTGTGTTAGAAGGGCGTCCCAGGACAATATGTTTCCAATGGAATTTAACACTCCCTAACTCAAGATGCTATTATGTGTTTTGAGCTTTTGGAGAGTGTATCTCTCTTCCTACTCCAAAGCACTAGCCTAGCTAAATGTTGGTGTAAAAGAGCCCTAGAAAAGAGTTACTAGATAAATTTTAAGATTACACAATGTTTTTAAGAGCTGTTGTTTACTCAAAGGTAACGGAAGTGAAACTCATGTTGTATGACTCTGACCCAAATAATGCAAGGATGATAATGAAATATGACTCTTTTCATTCCATTAATCCTAGTTATGGGAGAGAGAGAAAATTTTCCAAATCAACTCAATACTACAATGCAATGCACAATTTCCTTTCAAACGTCAATACAAACAATCATTTATCAATGAACAATCTCTATATGTCTTTTTCAAATACTTCAACAAACTCTAAAATTTGATTTTCACTGTTTTCTGAAATACAAAAAGCAATATTTTGAAAGAAAAACTAGTTGTTCACTTTCCAAAAAGAACTCTTAATAACGAGAAAATCAAATCAAATCATAAAGAATTAAACAATAACAACCCAATCAACTCTTTCAATGAAAGTAAAAACAAAAAGCAAACCAATGAGTCTTCCCAATGCAAATGAAAATGTTCTTTCGAACCAACAAGCAAATGAGAAACACCAAGTACTTAAATCTCTACCAATCATTGGTTCTCAACCAATCAGACACATTCAACTCCAGAATTCAGAGAGAACGAAAATGCCAATAAGAGCCAAGAAACGAAAGTCAAGCTACAAAGGGCAAGGAAAACCTTGAAACCCTAAATCTGTTCAAGCAAGCAAACTAAGGCAAGAGATATATAAATCAATGATCCAATAAGCCAAAAAGAGGTAATTAAACTGATCTGAGCAGTTGAAAAGATCAAAACTCAATTTAAAATATTTTCAAAAATCTTGCTCGCAGGCAAGCAGTGTTAAACAGTGCGAGAAGATAAGATTCTCGCAGGCCACCTTGTAGCAAGGTGCGAGGTGTTTGCACTAGACCCTGTATGCAGGGTGCAAACCTGACTGGTTCTCGTAGGCTGCAGTTAAACACAGTGCAAGAACTCCTGAAGATAACAAATTTTTTGAAAATGAAGTAAAATTTAAATAGGCTTCTGAACCCAGTAAGTCTATCAGGATATCCTGAAGACTCAGAGACTGACCAGACAGGAGAAAAATGGAAATAGAGAAAATGGCCACAGAAAACTCAAAAAACCATAAAGACAAAGGGAATGTTCCCCAGTGGAGTCACCAATTTTGTTTCAGGATTAATCTGTAAGTGCGGACACAAACCGATCTCCCTAGATCCACCTGGATCTAGAACAAAACAGGATAGAATAATACTCTTTCCCTAGATATAGCCTATTGAATGAACTAAGAGGCAAGGATCATGAACATACCTTATGAATGCTTCCTTGGGTCTCTGTTGTTCCAAGCTTCGCTCCAACGCTCTTGTGCCATTCAGATCACAACAGTACAAACCAGTCGAAGTGAAGGCAGATCAATATATTCAATAGCTAATCTATACATATGATCAAGGAGTTATGTAATAAAGTGACATCAACTTTATGGGAAAGGGACATATTACTGTATTGAATTGATAGAAAGTGAAACTTACAACCTGAGCCTTGATGTTGTAGATCTCCTTTCGATGGCTCGTAGCTCTGACACACACACTTGCTCATGCATGAATAAAATCAACCACTTTTGATGACCTTGCTGGTGTCTCTAGCTGCTGTAGCATCATTCCTTCATACAATCTTCCACTAATTCTCCAATCAATTTATTGCTAGTTTGCTTCTAACCTTTTCCATAAGCATTCCCCTCAATATATAGGAGAAAATAGATTAGTTACTTGGATAGGAATGATCCCAAGATATCAGGAAAACCAGTACTTAGCTAACCATTCGAATGCCAACTCATGCTTCTAGAAGATTCCCTTCTAGAAGGTTCGAGAATTTATCTTTTTCCTTCCTTTAGAATATGTTTGCACCCTGATAGTTAGGTACAGTGCGAGCCCCTCGCACCCTAGCTTAATGCAGCCTGTGAGAATCATGCATTCTCACAGGCAAATATATAGGTAGCCTGCGAACCTCCCTTAAAAATATGATTTCTGGAAGCAGACAAAGGTAACTTTTCTTAGGAAAGTGTTCTAGTGAAGAGCTTGAATTCTCCATTATCATTACATCATCATGATGACCAAAATTGTGGATAACAGGTTCTCTCCAAAATCCATTTTTTTGTGGGTTTTTCAATGGAAAAAGGTTTGTACTCCTTGTCAAGTGACTTCTCTTCTTCAAAACTAGTCTTTGGGGTGTGTTAAGTGTCTTTGTGATATCGTTAGAGGCACGACATAGGCAAGATGGAAGTATACTGTTTGTGACACTTGCAACACTTGTAGTTAAGATGCGACACTTACGAACAAGATGCAACACTTACAACACTTGTAATGGCGACACTTGCGACACTATTGAAGTGAGTAATTTTGAGGTGTAACAGATTGCCCCCCAAAGTACGAAGTTAGAAGACGATGATGACTGATGTACTTTGTAAAAATTTTCGAGCAAGGGTATGGACGCAGAGAAACTGGAAAAATCTACATACAACCATCAAACAAATATTATGACATGTTTCAAAACCCAAGGCAGGCATACCTATGCTTGAGTGATAAAGACTTTTTAGGTATGGCTGCCATAAAATACACTGTGGATCCATAATTATATTGAAAAAATGGTATAGCCACTGCAGATACAATGTGGATCTATACTCCTATGACCTGAACTGATCGTAGCCATGAAGAATACACATTGGATCTACGAGATGACAAGACATAGCCACGACCAATAGAAAGGGGATCTATGTAACCGTATATGTGTCATAGTTCAAAAGAACTCCTTCGCAACCTGGGAAAAGTATACATAAGAGTGAAAAATTAACCTAGGGTCTTATTACCGATCCCGATGTAGTACAAATCTAACCATGTGAATAGATGTCTTGATGTCGAACATGGCAGAAACCACTTGATTACTGGTCAATGATGTAATCCGTTAACAAGTGTGAGGGAGATCACCATTAATGTCAATGATTCCCAAGGTACTCTAGTACATTCCAACGAATGCGAATGAATGAGCTGAAGTCGAACATCCATGGAATCATCCGATCAGGGGTCAATGATGTAAACCCACTGTCGGACACAAGGAGGCCTGCCATTGAGGCATGCAGGTCCCAAGGTACTAACTAGTTTCTAAGTCTAACTCCTGGATAATGTACTGAAGTCGACATGAATAGACTTGTTGAAGGAGGGCCTTGATGTATCCCCCATCAACGACATGAAACAGACACAGAGATGTAATTGGTAGATCGAATGAACATGGAATGACACAGGTATTGAAACATGATATTTGTGATGGCCGACTCTCGATGTAGATACTTCCCTTGAACACAGAGACAGAACAACATAAAATTGTCATGGACCAAAACACGATAATGCAGTGGATACGGTGACTTTCGTCAGGTGACCCAAAGGAGTAAAAGAAACTCAGAGGATTGGCTCAGTGCAGAGGTTCAGTGGATTAAAATGTGTGAAAATACAAAGTTCCATGTTCAAGGGTGACCGTAAGAGTTACTGATAGTGTTCTCAAAAAACTACTTGGCTTGATTCTTTCAATTTTTCTCCCATCCAGATTGACGAGTACCTCTTTTTAATTTAACGAGCTCGAGAAGGGTGACACATGCTCGATATGAATCACCTTTGGTAAGTCCCTCTTCCTTTTTTTAATGAACTGGAAGAAGTAAGGGTTCGATCCCATATTGGCCCTTCAATGTATAATATTTTAACGAGTCTAGAGAAGGTAAACTCGGTGGTTTTTCATATTTAGAGAGTCTGAAAACAACTTAAAGATGACTCCAAAGTTTTCCTTTTTCATAATGTTAGTCTCGCATGGCCAAAAAAGAGATAAATTATCGCTTGAAAGACGCCCTTTCAAAACTTTTAACGAGTGGGAAAGGAAGCAAGATCACTCGACAATCTTTTCATGTTTAGTGAGTCTGAAAAGAGATCAAAGACGACTCCAGGGGGTTCCTTTTTTGTATATCCATGCGGGTCCGAAAAAGAGATAAAAGTTTACCCGGTTGCATTCTCATGTATTTACGAGCACGAGAAATAACAAAGACCAAGCTCGGTATTCCCCCAGCTTGAAAGCTAGTGGCTTAACTCCAGAATGATCATCAAATGTTGGAGACATGACCTCCAAGCTTCAATTCATTCACCGACTTTGAGGTTGTCACCAATTTCTTTACTAGATGGAGAAAAAAGATAAGGGTGGATGAAATGAAGGTTCAAGAGAGGTGACTGTTTCATTTTTTAACGAGCTTGACAAAGGAAAAGAACTATGCTCAGGGCTTTGGGTTCAATCCCCAAATTGTTGTTTCATTTTTTAACGAGCTTGCGTCAGAAAGGAAAGCTATGCTCAAATCTTCTGTTTCATTTTTTAACGAGCTTGCCACATGGAAGTGAAACTATGTTCGTGACCTATGTTTCATTTTTTAACGAGATTGCCACAGAGAAGAGAAACTATGCTCGTAACGCCTGTTTCATTTTTTAACGAGCTTGCTACAGAGAAGAGAAACTATGCTCATGGACTCTTCTTGATCATGACTTCCAAGAAAATGACGCTCTGGAAGAACACCATGTCAAGGGACAAAAATCGGTCATGGATTCCAATAGAAACACTCTGGAAGGAACACATGTCGAGGGTCGCGACAGGGGTAATGAGATCAGGTTCCAATAGCCCTACCGAAGAGATCACCATGTCAACTACCAGATCCAAATCATCGGAAGTTGAAGGCATGGGAGAGGATGGAAAATTGACATCAGGAGGGGAGATAGAGTGTATATCTTCCCGAATTTCTTCACGAGGGGGAAGAAAAGAGGATCAATGATGGTTATCATCCCGAGGTAGCTCGTCAATGTTCAACATTTCCATAATAGATTCATCCGAGGGAAAAATTGGGGAAATGGAGTCAATCGCAGACGACAAGGAATTTAACCGTGATGGCATCGAGTAACTGTCGGGTGCCAATAGATGTTGGTCATCCGAAGAGGGAGAAGCAGATTGGATAGAAACATATGATGTTTCGGCTAGACTAAGTGGCACGGTGTCACCTAGTGCATTGAATTCCAACGGACTAGGTACAATCCAAGGGTCAGAGGATTTCAAAGATTAATAAGTCGCGGTTGAAATCATATCGACGGTGGCAATATGATGTGTAGTCAGTGGAAGTGGTCTAGGGAAGGTAGCCATAAGGCTATAATATTTCAACAAGCCAACACCAACGCTTTCATATGTGATCTTATGATCTCCCAAGAAAGGAATGTTGTTGGTAGCGGGAGCGTGCACATCGGTCGTGCAAAAATCTAACTGATCAACAGTGACAATTTTTCCCTGATGAGGAAATTATACACATCCAAAGACCGACAAGGCAACAACAGTCGTAGCATAAAACTAACTTCTTCCAAGTAACAAGTTGTAATCGAGGGGAGCATCGACCACCTCAACATCAACGGTGACAGTTTTGCCACCCAATTGGATGGGTAAGGACTATAAAAGCCAATGGGGATGAAAATCTCTCCCATCGAAGGCACGTAACATCGTTGGGGATTTGTTAAGTGCGGGTAATTTTAAACCTTTCCAACATTCTAGAGACATGACACAAGTTGAGGCTCCCTCATCTAGAATAGTTCGATGGATTTGTTGACTATGAACAACAACATCAACTTCATCAACTTGGAAAGAAAGTTGATGGGAGAGTTGAGACGCATAATTGTCCAGGTTAAACATGATATGGTTGGACGACTCAGGATCAACAACACCCATAGTGGCCAAGAGAGTTCTACGTTGACTGGGGCAGTACAATAAAACTTCTAACGCAGACATAACACACAGTGCTTGAGCCAAATCTTCAACAATGTTGTAGTTCTGGCCGGTATGTGAACTAAGATTAAAGGTAGCTTTGCGGATAGTGATATTAGGAGGGCGTAAGATAGATTCGAATGTAAGTTTATCAATCTGAAGTGGTCCAGATGGAGGATTAACCGATAGAGGACTAACGGAGGACGACGATGGATCTGGTAAAGTACCGGTACTGTTAGTGACCTTTCCTTTGTCAGGGTTACTTAGTGTGTCGTATGTCTTAGAGAGAGTGGTCAAATTAATCCAATTAAACATATAAATATGTGCACTTGTCGAGGCCTCATCATGAGGATGGCTAGAACTGCCCCCAAGAGAGGGGGTTTGAGAAACCATAGATTGCTACTGTGGAAAAGGCTGAGTAAGCACAATGGGTTGTGAATTTCCGTGGAAACGTTTGGCCACTTCATTGCGATGTGGATAGTCTCGAGTGTAGTGATCATCACCAAAAATGATACACGGTAATTTCAGTTTCCGTTGTGGTTTCTTTTCGGTAGCAGGTGTTTGAGCTTGATTTTTTGGTTGTTCATTGTTATTAGTATTTTTTGATTTATTTTTTGTCTTCTTCTTACCTCTGGATTGTTGTGAAGGGGCATATTGAATTGTATTCACCTTAGAGATTTGAGTTTGGGAGGAGATAGAGGAGAGTGTGGTTGACTGGGAAGTAGATTGAGTTTTGACAGAACCGATAACACCGTCTGCATGAGATGAGGATGACAACTTGGATGGATCGATATTAGCTCGAGCAACATTTGGAAGCAAATCATACAAAGTACCAGATTTTGAATAAACCAAATCTAAGTACTAAGCCTGAGCAATGGTTTCTTCTACGGTGACCATGCCACCCATAGCGACATCGTGAGTGATCGGGGGTAAAAGTGATTTAGTAAACCATTCTGCCAATAATATGTCAGGAATGATTACCTTGATCATCCTTTGTCATCGTCTCCACTCATGAATATGGTCAAAGATATGCATAGAGTCAGTTTGATGAAGGGAGGTCAAGAGTTCAGTACCCGTCTCATAGCGAATAGGTAGTTGAAAGTGTGTGAGGAAAGACATGGCAAGGGAGTTGAAATCATGAAAAGAAGAAAGTGGTAGTTCAATATACCACTTTGCTGTAGAGCCAGTGAGTGTTCGCTGGAAAAGATGCAAACGTATAGAATCATTCACGAGGGAGTTGGATGAACACCAGAAATGGAAATTCATCACATGGTTATTTGGATCTTCTCCAAATTTTCCGTCAAATTTCAGAATATCGAAAGGAAGTTTGCCTGGAATAACCGGCCAAACCGATGAATGAAAAATATGATCATTGGTTAATCGAGACAAGTCTGGGAGATCCAGAGTCACAAGGAAAGGTAGCTGTCGGTTAATTTGCGGATGATACTGGTGTGGCATAGGAACACCAGTAGGACCATAAACTGGGTTAGGTGGATAGTTGTAACCAACAGGTCCTCCTACATATGGTTGTTACTGACCAAGATAAACAAGATTCAATGATGACTGAGAAACATTTGCATAACCTGGTGGGTTCTGAGCATTATAAGCCGGGTGATTTGCTTTCCTAGAAAGAGGATGAACATTGTTCCCTTGAGGAGGGTAAGGGGTAGATCCTAGAGGTAGATACACATTATACCCGTGGGGAGGATAAGATTGCTGACCTTGAGGACTCCATGTGGTGTTCGGGATGCCGCCTGGATAAGGTTGTCCATAAGACGGTCCAGAAGGAATAGGATTTGATACTCCTCCTTGTGGGTTATGATATGAGTGCCCCCTAACATGGGGTTGGGTAAATGTGCCTTCAGAAGATACTCCCCAATATTGTGAAGGGTTTCCGAAAGACGAAGGTTTCCCCCCTGCCAGCGGTGGATTAACGACCGAGGTATGACTGACAAAGGGAGGTTTCCCTCCGGGAAGAACATGAAAAGGGGGTTGTTCCTCGGGAGGGGTAGGATTGTCATAGTATGGTGGTCTTCCAGGAGGGACAGGTCCACTGGATTGTGGTTTCTCTCTAGTCGATTGTATTTGGTTGGCAAGGGTTTTCATTCTCGGGTGAAAAGATGTCCTAACAGGATCGTGTGGAACATGTGGAACTGTAGAGTGAAAGTTTGTAAAAGCGGGGGTAGGGATCGAAGTGACTTGGGAATGAGTAGAGGTGATGAGTCCATAATTAGGATAGAATTGTGTGGACACAACAATAGGGTTAATGACCTGATCGATGGGGTGATTCATCGTTTGACCAGATGGCCCACTTTCAACAGGAGGGTCATGAGGATTAAAGGGTTGTCGAAAGGATTCAAAATTCTCATAGAGATTGCGTCCTGATGAAGTCCTCCATACTGAATGAGAAGGTGTGGGATTTATATCTACTGCAGTGGTAGGACGAACAAGAGCCCTATACTCATCACCAAAGGTTGGTTTTGTGGATCCCATATATGTTTCTGTAAAATCTCTCTCAGGTAGATGTGGGACCTCTTCATCTATGACGTTCCCAAGGGAGTCTAAACGAAGAAAAAGTGGTTTGAGAGGGGTTACCGACACAAATTTAGTGTGAGGAGTGGGATTCTCAACTATAACTAGAGC
Source organism: Picea engelmannii (assembly GCA_009831015.1). Lineage (NCBI taxonomy): Eukaryota > Viridiplantae > Streptophyta > Pinopsida > Pinales > Pinaceae > Picea > Picea engelmannii. Next base: position 646,726 of record ML786710.1, on the reverse strand, counting down.
ACCTTCTGAATTGTCTAACAGAGGAGCAACAACACTCCCAATGTCAGATTGATTTTCTACCTCTCCACGGTAGTTGTCTTCTGGAGGGTTAGGAGGTAAGGGTTGGTAGCCTTTCGGAGGAATCCCTTGCATCCTACATGATCAGTGAAGACCTCTATTGTCTACAGGCTCAATTTTGGATAATAACAGTACACGCTGAAAATCTAGGGCCAAATAACAAAAAGAAACAACATACGCTAATAAATTCTAGGAATCAAAACCAAGAAAACAAGACTTCTCTCGATGATCGTACTAGTTGGTGATGAAATCCAATGTCACGTGATCAAGTCAAGAAGGGGTTAGGATATGGTGGAACAATTACAATGGTGACTTGCTTAACGAACTTTCACCTTGGTGAAATCTTCCATGCAGTAATTGTGGATTTACCCTCCAAGGAGCCCGAGTGAGTTTGACCAATGTATGTCCTAGGTACAGTGAGACTTCCCTTCACCGTCACCTCATGTAAGTACCTAAGTATTATGGCAACTACGGACACCAACTTGTAGTCATCCCCTGGGCGGGTACAGTCAACAGTCCGATCTGAATGTATGGGCAGGATAACAAGCTTGAAATCAACTCGAGAGGCTCCCACACATAATCGTGGGTATACCTTCAAGTGACCCCCAATATACGATCTGACCACTACAAACAATTGAACCACAGAGGGATAATCTCTGTAACTCACCCGAATGCGACCTCGTGTGTAACCTCTGTGTGAGAGGGGGATCACAGAAAGCCTATACGACAATTGGATTTGACTGTCCCTATCTCAGGATGATAATGTTCATTTTGAAAACTTTGGAGAGTTGTACTCATAGCCTAATCCAAAGTGCTAATCCTAGTCTAATGTTGGTGGAAGATCCTAAAAACAAAAATGTTCTAGATAATTTTTAATTAGCGTTGATTTTATGGCTGTTCTTTACTCAAAGGGTGTATGACAATGAAACTGATGGTATTATGACTCAATTCCCAAAAATGCACAAGAAGATGATAAGCATTTGTTTCTTTCGATGAATGGCTATTTAAGGAAAGGAGAAAAGTTGTTTTCACTATCAAACACTAATATTCAATGTCCTCAAACAATTTGTTTCTCACTCAAATCCAATGTAATGCTAATAATTTTAGAAATGCCTTCTAATATCCAACCCAATCACTAAAATATGTCCTTGCGTTTTATATGTGAATGATAATCATATGTAAAACTCCCAAATGTCAATCATATTTCAGGATTAAACAATCAGAAGAAAACCTCACACAAAACAAAAAATACACTCTCATCATGAAATAGACAAGAAAGACAAAGATAACCAAATTGCAAACAAGAACCAAAAAACCTCAAACAAAAGAGAAATGATGGAAAGTTGACCTCAAATATCAAATGAAAAGGTTCACAGACCTTTGGATTTCCTCACAAAAGTTTTCACTTAGTCAGATAAAGGAGAAGAAAACAACAAGTTAACTCTAGGTCAGCAAAGACAAAGAGTGGCTTCAAGGCAAGGAAAGAAAATTTCAAAATATCAAACAAAAGAGGACGAATTATCATAAATAAGGGTGTTTGAAAGCCAATATCAAGATGGATTGAGAGTATGGGACCTTGAGCAAATGCCAAAATCAAGAAATAGCTTAAGAAGATGAAACATCTGGAGAATTTCTCACAAAAATGGGGTAGTGCTTTGGTGTAAGGGGAACCAGAGCATTCCAATGCTCTGTGTAAGGCTAAAGGAGAGTGTTATCCCTCTGACAACAATAGGAGGGGAGCGCTCTGCTCCAAAAACTCAGAAAAAAGCCCCAAAACTAAAAAATTCAAGAAAATTCAGTCAATCAGGGTGATCCTGATGACATAATGAGGCAATCAAACAAATCTAAGAATCAACATGACAATATGGAGAAGATCAAATCAGTGGGAAAAGGGCCAAAACAAGATCTAGGAATGGAAACAAAAATCAGAGCTCCTCCCCAGTGGAGTTGCCAATTTTTGTTGTAGGTGAATCCCCTTGCGGACAAGTGGATTCCCTCTTGGTCTCTAGACTCCTAAGGCCAAGACAGAAAAGTGCTTAACATGGACACTAACATCCTTTTAGATCCTATCAAGATAATGAATGAAAGAGAAGTAGAAATATATGTACCTTGTTAATGGCGTTCGTCCCTGCAAAGTCCAGGCTGAGCTCTGATCCTGAGCTCCCTGATAGGTCCTATAGGACAAACAAAGGTACAAAAGACTTCCTACTCTACTGATATTAGCTCAAACATAGATCCCTCTACTGCATAAAAACTCATATGGAACAAGCACAAGTTTGAAAGAAACAAGCCAAGCATTGATTATTAATGAGAACAAGTAAAGATACTTACAATCCTTTGAATGAAGGTGCAACAACTTCTTCCAGTTCTCCTTTTCCAACTCCTTTTCTCAAGTAATCTCTACTGATTGCTTTGATGGCATCTCACTCATGAGATCATAAGTTTGATGTAATTCCCAATCTCCATTGTACCTTTCACCATGAGAAGGTCTCCTTATATAACCTTGGAGAGGTTCAACCACTTGAGAGATGTTTTGGATGAGTTTAGGATTCTTCTCCTTTAGTTGAGGATCTCCCCTAAGATCATGCCTTGACCATCTATTCGAATCCAACTACCTTTAGGAATTGAGGGATTCTTCCCTTATTTTCCTCAACAAACCCAAAATTTGCTAAAAAAAGGGTAGCGCTCCCCCAAAGGGTGCACAGGGTGCTCAAGCACTCCCACAAAGAGGCTCAGGGAGCGCCAGCACTCCCTAATAGTGGGTAGGGGAACGCTCCTCTCCAAAATCCATTTTTTTGTCATTTTTTCAATGGAAAAAGGTTTGTACTCTCTCTCAAGTGATTTCTCTTATTCAAAACTAGTCTTTGGGGTGTCTTAAGTGTCTTTGTGATGTCGTTAGAGGCACGACATAGGCAAGCTGGTAGTATATTGTTTATGACACTTGCAATACTTGTAGTTAAGATGCGACACTTGCAGACAAGATGCGACACTTACAATACTTGTAATGGCGACACTTGAGACATTATTGAAGTGAGTAATTTTGAGGTGTAACAGATTTCCCCCCAAAGTACAAAGTTGGAAGACGATGATCACACTACCACCAAGGTGAGCACATGTTGCACTCTCTTTCAACTTGTTTATGGTCAAGAAGCTATCTTGCCTACCGAGTTGCAGCTTTCTTCTTTAAGGATGATGCTACAGATTGAAGAATTAAATTATTCTAATATCTCTCAAAGGATAAATGGACTATTGGATTTAGAGGAACAAAGGACATTTTCCTTGGAGAGAATAAATAAAAGACAACAAACCGTGAAGAAATATTTCAATAAAAGTGCAAAATCTGTCAGATTTAAGGTAAATGAGAAAGTCTTGCTTTGGGATTCAGCTCACACTGATAGAGGAAGACATTCAAAGTTTCAAAATTTATGGCTAGGTCCTTTTAAAATTTCTTTTGTCCTAGGCACAAATTCCTATCTTCTAAAGGATTTGGAAGAGCAATTATTTTCATATAGAACCAATGGTTCCCAGTTGAAACACTATATAGAACTAGTTTGAAAGTTAAAATGTTGTATGTAATTACTTTTGTATTATAGTTTTTGTTTCACTGCTTTGATATTGCTTTGCTGTTTTATTTCTTTATGTTGTTTCATTTTTGCTGTTTTATTTCTTTTATTGATGTATTTTCTTGTCAGAAATAAAATTATGGATCAGTTTTTCCACAACAATGTTATTCTTCAAGTATTGTTAATAAATAACAATCAGGTTACACAACTGTCATGATGTCCCTCCTTTAAGACATCATTGAAATTTCTATCTACTTCCAATACTGTTGTTAGATAAGATAATTGGTTTTTTATCCCTATTTTCTGCTTTCCTTTTCTTTCCTTCGCCCGAGATTCAAAAAGAGCACACCATAATTTTTCTCCTTAAAGCAAAGAATGCTTTCACTATGATTAATCGGATGTTATGGATACAGGAATAATCCCGTCATACGTAACACTTTATATGAGTTATTCCCAACATCCCAAATCATTTTTTCCCTTAAACAACCGCACTTCCCCTGTTGCATAATCATTTTGATATACAATTCCTTGATCTAATGTTCACCTCGTCTACGAAACTAGACATTCTGCGTTCTTAATTTGTTGGAAACAGATTTCCCTGTTGAGTCGCCAGTTTGTTGATTCTTAAAAACACAAACTATGAATACTATGCTCACAAATGATTGCCAAACTCTATTAATTATTTATATTAATAATAAACTAGTAGGTGGGACCCCTTGTAGACTTGTGGCGCCATGATGGATACGCTGCGCTTATATTTTGTTTTCTATTGTGATGGTACACACACAGTATTCTACAATTCAATGTTTCAAATCATGGTTTAGAATGTTATGATGACATGATATGGTTGGTTTATTGATGCATGGAACTGGATGTTTTTTATGACCACTCTCAGATTATGTTAAGGCTTCCCTATGGATGAAAGGATTATTATAAGTTTTGTTTTGATATTGCAATTAAATATGGAATTAATTGGTTTAAATATGATCTTGATAAGGGATGATATGTGAGCTCTTTCAAATTAAAAAAATATACCCAAACTCTAATGTTATGTACTATTGTGACAAAAGAAGGGTGCACAAACCCTTGCTGCTATGGTTGTGCACCTTGTTGAATGTTATATGTTGGATTCACATGGCGTAACGTTATAGCACATTTTTTTTTTTTTTCAAGGTTTGACATTACCAAGGGTGGCGCAATATGCAAGTGGGACATGGCAATGAATATCTGGTTGATTAAATGCTTAGTGCTATGGTGAATTGGCTGGCTCATATGTGAATTGAATGAGGTTGGAGGGATACGCGACATGCATTTATTGCACGTCACTCAAACACCCCTTGAGCCCATCACTCTAGTCATTCTTACATTTTGGTTTTTGCCTCTGGTGGTTATTGATACTCCATATTGTTCGGTGGTAAAGGAGTCATAAATTCTAGCTTCTTCCTCGCACAGGATTTTCTAGGTATGGGTTCCTTACTCTTCCATCCATGATGGTTACTCTGCCCTTCGAATAAATTTTTTTCTCATGATTGCTCGCAGTTTGTGTGTTTCTTAAGTTTTTATGGAATATTGGAACTGTGTATTAGTGTTGTGTCCATGGTTTCTTATGGGATTATTCTGAATGTTAGCATTTAAAAACCGAATGGTTATGCTCTCCTTGCTTTGGGTAATCTGTGTATGGTTTTATTGATAAAATGAAAGTGAAGTATGCTCAGTCGTCTTGGGTTTTCGGACTGGTTTCTCTGTGGAAATTGATTATTTTCCAAGCTCTGAGCCTTGCACATGAGTACTACAACCAATCTCCGTGTTTAAGATTTTCCACTCCATTTTCGTCTCTGTGGTTGATATTTTTCGATCCTCTGGGTTGCAATGTGAACTGTTGAAAGTTTAAATTTTTTCTTGCCTTGAATTGGAAAAAGCCCGAGCTGTTAGATATCATAGTGTTTCCCTCATTAACGGTGTTGCTTGGAAAGTAGTGCACAATATGAAATTAACGCTCCAAATAAGTTAATGTAAGCATTATACATGGTTTTGGTTGGGCACGAGTTTGTGCTTGGACATGCATTTTACAATGATGTTAAGAGATTCGGTTCTTTTAGTTCCCCGTTGGAGGTGGTTGACTGTCGTTTTGGTAACCCTCACAGTTGAGATTATGGTTACTTGTTATTTATCTGTGGTAAATTTTGAAAGGCACGAGCTGTCTGCATTTTTCAAAGACTTATTTCTTTGATTGAACCATCTTTTCTTACTCTCCATTTTCTGTGTTTAAACCCTAAATATGATCTTGATAACATTTCAATCCAGTCAAGGGTAAATACGGATTGTGTGTCCTTGGTTGATTGGGCACGATTTGGTTATTTCCTTCGTTTAGCAATTTTTGAAGAAGTTTGTAAATGATGATTTATGTGAAGCTTGGGCTCAAGAGTTGCATGTTATTTAATTCAAATGTTATTCAATTCAATCCTTATGTTGATTGACACCTGTGCATGAAATGATTGGGGCCCAATTAAGAATTTTAATGCCCAGTTTGATTGTGTTAAAACATTTTTAAATAATGGGCGAAATGGTGGTAAATAATGTGCATGTTATTATTAGTTTTAAAGAATAAGAATTGGATATAAATTGTTGGAATCACTGTGCATATTTCTATTGGTTTTAAAAAAATATTTAGCATTGGAATTATAAATGGTTGTGGCTCAAAGGGTTATTGGGGATCATCATATCGATTGAAATGTTGTTGTTAGGGATATTATATAAAGTTTATATGGGTGCGAAGGTTACTGTAATTGAGTATTTATGGGCATATCATTTTTTTTTGGAAGACAACAAGAAAGATATAAAGGAAGTAACAATTTAGATGGTGGTTTTGAAAAGTGAACACTGATTGAATTGTGGAGGTCTGAACATAGATATGTTTGATTGTTTGACTTGATTTATTTTTATATGAACAATATCCATATTATGTCCCTGTGATGCTACCACTTTTCACTCATTATATTCCCCTCATAATCCTAGTTTCATTTATGACATCCCTGTTCTGTAAAATAAATTAAAAAGTTCTGTGTAACTGTTAGCACTCTGTAAATTTGTTCAGCCGATAAAACAAACGACATAGGTAACCTACAAACCAACTTTAGAGCTAGGTACTAGCCTTCTTATCTCAGAGAGGGATCTCTCCTGTCACTTGGTATTTCTTTGACAATCAATGGCTAGGTTTTGTTGTTTTGGGGGATTTTTTATAATTTTGATGGCAAGGAAGAGGAGGGACACTTATGGCTATGGAGTCAAAGTTATGAAATGAGTTGAAGAATTTATTAGTTAGTAGAACTCTCCAGAGGATAAAGCCTAAATGAGGTGATAAATCTGAGTTATAAATTGTAAATTTGCAGAGTGTAGGAATAAAATAAAACATATAACTGCATCAGAGCATTAAATAAATGAATTCTGAATTAGTTAGGAAGAACTTAACACAATTTAAATTTCTTTAGCTGAGAGCATCACAAGATGAATTCTGGGCCTTTGACTATCCAATTTAAACATAAGACAATGAAAATGAAATAAAAAATATAGGAAATACATACAAAGAGAGGAGACAAAACTCATATCGCCACCATTAGAATATTTTCGTTGAAACTTCAAGACTTTTGCATGTGTATTCAATTTAGCTTAAGAAAATTACATTCAAGTTCCAAATATCTAAGATCATACCCTTGCACTTCTACCAACCCCTAATACATTTGGAACTCCTAATATTTATACAAGTTTGATTTCCTTCAGTTTGAAACCGATTACAATGATTGAAATGAAATGTTTCAGTTTCTAAAAATGATTACAATAATTACAAATGACAGTTTCGGTCTTGAAACCAATTACAATGATTAACAAGAAAACATTTGATGATTTGGATTATGACTCCTTTGACACTTTAGTTCCTTTCTTTTCCACTTGTTCTTCTCTCGTCTTCCACTTGATCTGCCATCTTCAGTGAGACCTGGACATCATTTACTGGACCCTGGAAAACTTCACTTTATCTTACCCAACCGTACTATCTCCTTCCATTGCAAGTTAGAAGGGATATCATAATCTATCATTTCTTTTATCAGGATCTCTAGGTCAATGCAAGAAGCATATGTCATGAATGGTAGTCCAATTTTGACTGCTTTGAACTGATTCATAATATCAAAGTCTGTAGTCAAATGCTCAACTAATGTAGATCCTTTTATATTTTCCTCCAGGGTTTCAAACTTGGAGTGATCTGTTCTTGACCGAGTGAGGCGAGCATTGTATTCTTCCTGATCATACAATTTTCCTTTGCCATCCCAAAATGGTGGAATGCCTTTGATGAACAACTCTTCAAACAAATCCTTGAATTCTTCCACACTTTGATCCATTTGTGTTGCCTTGGTTTGGAATGAATTCAACAAGTTATGTTTAGCAATAACCCCCATGGCCCAGATAATCAATGTGGTTATGTCTTTAACTCTAATAGTCTGAAGTTTTGCAATAGGAATGGAGTTGAGTATATTTGTGGCATTTTGGGCCCATTATGATGGCTTATTTTCTAAAGTTTCATTCACAACAGTGTACCTGCTTCTGACTGTGATGGCCATGATGTCCTTATCATTTATGAAATTCAAATAAACTCTGAACTTGGCAGCTTCAATAGCTATAGAGTCCCAGATGATGTGCTTGGATCCTTGCAACATGCCGTTGCCTCTTAATCTCATATTCATCTTATCTATCCTTTCTTACAAGGTTTCATTCTCCTTTTGAAATTGAGCCATTCTTTCATCCTTTGCTAGTATCTCTTGCTTCAATTTCTCTATGATCCCCTTTATCCCTTTGATTTCTCCTTCTTTCAGGATAACTTGTGACATAGCATGGATAAGTCCTTCAGTGTTTGGCCTAGCTTCTGGAGTAGGAGGTACAACTACAACCCTATTCATGAATTATTTCTTCTCTTGTGACCACTCCACCTTTTCTCATTCTAGCTGCAATGCCCTAGCCTTGTATTCCAATGCCTCTTGACGAAGTGTTTCATTTTCCTGTTCTAGAGCAACCAATTCTTCTTTTTGTGGATGATCTAGAAGACATTTTCAACTTCTTCTTTAAGATTTGAATTAATTTATCCTTTTCATCCAATGAGGATTTCACCCCTTGGGCACCTTTAGATTCTAGTCTCTTGACCTGAGTCTGCCAAGATCTGCTAGATGATTTTTCTTGCCTCAACTTGTTAAGCCCTAATATTGGCTCATTACGCCTTAATTGGGGCATATTAGATTAGTAATGCTATTTTATTTATGTCGGATTTAGGCCATTATTTGTAATTATACCTCCTAGTCTCCTATATATACCAAGGAGACATTTTCATTTTGAATCATCTTGTACTTGAACATTTAAGT
>ML786710.1:573242-633659 GCA_009831015.1 Picea engelmannii | reverse complement strand
GGGGCATGTTAAGCCCTAATATTGGCTCATTACCCCTTAATTGGGGCATATTAGATTAGTAATGCTATTTTATTTATGTCGGCTTTAGGCCATTATTTGTAATTATACCTCCTAGTCTCCTATATATACCAAGGAGACATTTTTATTTTGAATCATCTTGTACTTTAACATTTAAGTGGGGTAAAAGGAGGTTTCCCCCTCGAAGAGGCTTATTATCTGAAATTATCTCTTTTTCAAGGCGTTGAGTACTTTTCTTGAGGTTTTTCTATGCTATATTGATGTTTGGTTCTTAACACAACTTCCCTTCCAATTTCATCGCATAAGATGATATCTTTGAATTCTTCAATCTTAAACTAAGGTAATTAGAATACAACATATCACTGGTATTCTTATGGAATTTGACCTTGTCTGGAGCAGTGATGTTGTCATACCTTATCTTTATCTCAGATACTTTGTTTGCACTCAAATGCAATGTTAAAGGTCCTCTTTTCAATATCCCTTACTGTGAACATATAATATTTGTGCTGAGAAATATTTTCCACTTTAGGGACTAAATCCCTCATCTCACCTAGAGCTATGTTTCCCTTCTCAGCATAATTTTTTGCCAAGTCTTCTTTAGATTGATAAGTTTCCCCTGATGTTTTTATCAAAGATGTGTTTCTTGCTGCTAAAATTTCTTGAGATGCATTCACTCTGGAGTTTTCTTTCCTTTTCAACCTCTACAGTGCTAGTGCCACTTTCCACCATATCTATATTTACTTGTTCTTTGGGCTCTTCCTCCTCCAAATCTACTATCTGTGGAGACTATGGAATCTTCATCTTCTTAGGAGCAGTCTATTGATCACTGGTGCCCATGGACTATGAACCGCTTCTCTTGCTGTAAAAACTCATCTTGGGGACTTTGACTATCAGTTTCTGAGGAGCTTGTTGTGTTTGAATTTGTTGCAGGGTTGCCTCTGCTTGCTGTGTTTGAGTTGGTTGCAAGATTGCTTCCATATCAACATAGAATTCTAGGTTTTCCAGCTTATAAAAACCATCAACATGTTCATGCTCATAAGGGGATTGTTTGTTCATCACTCTTCTCTTGGATATGATTTGGTGTGGATTATATATTCTTCTATGTAGCTGTGCAAAACCAAACTCTTTGAGATTTTCTTGAATTAGAGATAAGAATGATCTAGTTTTGACAATGAAGGGGCCGATGATAAAAGGGAATTTGAGGTTGGAGGCTTTGCGCAACTCGGGAAATGCTCTGTCTTAGATACAATTATCTGCATGATGAATTCAAGGGCAAAGACTCCAGGGGTCAGAAAAATAGGCAATAGATAAGAGGATTCATGAAAACCATAAACCCATATTACTGTTGAGTTCATGAATAGTACCGAATCCCCCACTTTGTTCTCTGGATTTGGCTGTAGGTATCTGCTCATGTCATTCAAAACTCTAGGTAGGCTGGTATTGGAAATCAAACTGTAAACATTGGACATGACTTTGTTGATGAATATGAGCAATGTAATCCTTTTACATTCAATTGATACAAATGTTGCTTCAGGAAATTTTCTGTTATTGGTTTCCAGGAAAATCTTCAGTAGATAGGTGTAGTATATGAAATGGATTAGAGAGTGAAAATTCACTAGCTTCTTATGGAAATTATCATCTATGAATTGATCAAAATTGATGTGGACTGATAGACCATACTTTGACTTAAAAAATGTCAAAAGGAAATCGAGCATGACTTCGACCACGTGTTTATCATTGTATAGACCTAAAAATTGACTGAAAAGGGAACAGACCCATTGGACTTCAATAACCATTATACTCACATTCATTGGCAAATATAGACTCTCTAAAAAAATATTTTGGTTTGACAATTGTCTGTAAAAACAAATATATGACTTCTGATGGACATTCTCGGTATACCCTAATTATCTTTTCTTCATTGAAAGGTTTAGACATTGTGGAGAAAGACTCTAGTATACCGAGGGAATCTCAAATTGATAGACTCTCTACCGTACACATGAATTCATACCCTTGTTTGTTTACAACGACTTTTTCTTCATGTGAATATTGTTCAGTGCACCAACCTATGAAATCAAGAAAGGGAAAAGTGATTTCGACAACATAAGGGACTATGGTTGTTTGGAGTGCCTCAAGGAACGATATACTCCTTCCTACATTATTGGACAATTTGATTATGGACACATTGATGGGAGAAATGGTGATTTCAGTATCAAAGGTGTATGAATCTCGGTTAATTAGGGCATCTTCATTCACCATAGGGTCTTTCTCTGTTACTACGGTTATGATAGGATCCATGGTTGTGATGAAAAATACCTGGAAATGAGAGAAAATGGCATGAAATTGGTGTACTGTTGAGATGCAGTTGAACGAGGGTGGTCACGCCAAGTTTCAAACGGTCCAGTGTTTGAAAAATAATAAAATAACCAACAACTTCCATTTTATACTTTTCCAAATTTTGGGGGCACAAAGAAGGTGTTTGGGGAAACCTGCTTTCACCCCAAAATGTGTCTGGTAGTGCCATGTATCCCCATATGAAAACCACGCTTTAGATTTCAAACCGCTTTCTGAAATTATCCTCCACACAGCTTCTCCCCCCAAAATGATCCTCGACCATCGATATGGAGAGCTCACGATCTGCGATGTATCAGGTCCCATCGCTGTAGTTCCCCAACCAGATTTAACCTCTCCCTACTATATGTATCCCCTTCCTTGGTTTATTGGCTTCCAAACCAATTTAGCGCTTTGCTAGACCTTGAAATCTTGATTTCACAAAAAAAAAATAATGGTGACTAACATGGGCTCCAACTGGGGATGCTATCCTCCCAACGAGGTAGAAAAGAACAACAGACCAAGTGCCTGACCATTGAGATTTATTCCACTCATGCAACTAAATCGACCAACATATTGTTCACATAACTCAAATTATACTCAACATAACTTAAGGACTTCTCTTTGGGATTCAGTTTCTGATGATTTGATTTCTATTGCTTCAACCGAAAAAAAAATGGTTATATACAATGAATGGAAAGGGTGAAAATTCCTTTAAGCGAGATAATGCTTGAGAAACCTGCCATTCACAGGTCCTCCACCAACAAGATCTCCATTATGTTCCTGTAGCAGATAGGCATTATTTCCATGGTATGCCAAAATTTTGAAAGGTCCTAGCCATAGATGGTCAAATTTTCCATTCTTTCCTTTGTCTTCATTTCTGGCATCCCATTTCAACACAAAATCCCCCACTTTGAAACCATCTTCCTTAGTATGCATGTCAAAATCCTTTTTAATCCTGTCTTGGTGTAATTGAGAGTTGTTGAAGGCTTTATATCTTGTTTGTTGGACATTGATTAGTTCATTTTTCCTCCTTTGAGTGGCATCTGGTTCAACATCTTGCTCCTGTAGCAACCTCAACACTGGTAATCCTAATGAAGTAGGAAAAACTACTTATGTGCCATACACAATCTGGAAGGGTGAAGTGGAAATAGACATTTTAGTAGTGATCCTATCATCCCATAGTGCATGGATGAGATTTTTGTTATCTTGGAACAACTTCTTGATAATTCGGGTCAAAATTTTATTAGATGACTCAACCAACCCATTACCTTGAGGGTAATAAGCTGTGGAGTGGCCAAGAATTATATTGTAATCACTACAATTTTTTTCCATCTTTTTGGACTTAAATGATGTTGCATTGTCTGTAATGATTTTGATTGGAAAACTAAACCTAAACAAAGTATTGTTCTCCAAAAACTAAATGGTAACAGTATCTCTGGCTTACCTTGTGGGAACTGCTTCAATCCACTTGGTGAAGTAATATGTGGCTGTCAATATCCACTTGTGCTGAGATGGGGACTATGGATGAATTTATCCTATGAAATCAGGGCCCCATTTTCTAAAAGGTGCTTCAGCAGAGATAATCTTCAAGGGTGAAGGCTGCAATTTTCTCTTCCCATAAAATTTTTGGCATTCACCACTGCTTGAAACTTCTTTGTAAACATAAGAAAAAATACTAGGCCAATAGAACCCATCCCTCAATATCTTGTGCAAAATATTTTTCCATTAATGGTTCCCTCCACAATCACTTTTATGAAACTCTCTGATGGTTTTTTCTACTTCTCCCTCCAACAAACAAATCAACAAGATCCCTCATGGATCCTTCCAATACATAGATTGATTTAAAATACAAAAAATTGTTTTTTTTAGCTTCAAAAACCAGGCCTTGGTTTTTCTCAATTCAAGAGGAGCCTACAAATTTCTCAACACATAAATAATGTTGGCATACCATGGGGAATGAAGGAATTTTTTGGATACTTGAGGGGCCTTTTCTTCTTCTGAATCTGCTGAAAAATCAACAATCAAATTAATTCCCAAGAGCTCACAATTTGTCTGTGCCATCAACTTTGCGAGTCCCTGCCCCTTGATCAACTTGGTAGGTTTGATCTCAAGGTCATACTCCAACAACACATCTATCCACTTGCCCCTTTTCCCCTCAGGATCAAGTTGAGTTAAAATTTCTTTCACAAAACTGTTGGGTACATAAGCAATGGTATGAAAATGCAAGATATAAACTCTAAACTCCTTTAGGGCCTTGACCAATGCATATGCCTTCTTTTCTATGATATCATACTTTAATGGGGAATCCCTCAATGTCCTGCTATAGTATGCAATAGGCCTCTCAAAATTATGTTCATATTTTTGTAATAAAACACCATCAATGGTGTGCTCTTTCTTTGAGGCAAAAGAAAACAATATAAAGTCTTTTGCAAAATTAGGATTGGCCAACACTGGGGCATTGGTCAATGCCACTTTAATATATTCAAAGTATTTTTTGGCTTCAAGGGTCCACTTTATCTCACTTCCTTTATTGAGCATGTTAGTAATATGCTTTATGATTTCATCCAGGTTAGGGATGAATCTTCTCATAAAATTTACTTTCCCCATGAAAGATTGCACTTCTTTCTTGCTTCTGGGTGTGCCAATTTTAAGGATTCCCACAACTATGCTAGGATATATATTTATTCCCTCTTTTTAAATAATGTACCCAAGCAACTTCCCCTCTTCCATGCCAAAATTAGAATTTTCGGGGTTCAATGAAATGCCAAACTTTATACATTTTTGAAAATCCCTCCTCATATGTTTAAGATGTTCTTCATCATAACCTTAATATACAGTGATATCATCTAAGTAAATAACAAAAAATGTATCTTTCTCATCAGCAAAATCTATATCCATAGCCCTTTGAAAATTTGCTCCTGCATTCATGAGCCCAACATTTTGACATATATGAAGGTGCCCTATGGTGTTGTAAATCCCATCTTTTCCTGATCATCAAGGTGTACCATGATTTGATTGTACCCATAGAAACCATCCAACATTGATATTTTTTGAGAACCAACCACTTTTTGTAGAATGTGATCCATCCTAGGTAGTGGGTAATTATCCTTGAGAGATACCCTGTTCATATTTCTAAATTCTACACATAATCTGATTTCTCCACTCTTCTTTCTAATAGGTACCATATTTTCCACCCACTTAGAAAATATTAGAGATACTATGATCTTGGCTTTAAACAACTTTTTTTTTTATCTCTTTTTCAATTAATGGCAACAAGAAATGGTTAATTCTTCTTAATTTCAGTTTGAAAGGTTTATGATCCTCTTTGATTGGAATCACATGCTGAATCACCTTTGTATCATAAAATTTTAGATCTTCATAACTCCAGGAAAAAACATCAGGAAACTCTTTCATTAAATTGATATACCTTTTCTTGACCTTTGGGCTAAGTGTCTTGGACAACTTGATAATCTTGGGATCTTCCTCAGTCCCAATGTTGCAATCTTCAACATCTCCCTCATTTGCAGTAATTTTAGGACTCATGGCCACATCATTGTTGTCAAAGAGTTTTTCTAATGGGACCAAGCCCTTGGGAATGATGTTATTTTTTAGATGCATTATATCCTTACTAGCAATCTGATTCTTGAAATAGCCATCATTTGCAAACACAACTGCATCTTCTTCTTCACCAGAATATTCCTCATCCATATTCAAATTTGCAAATTCACCATACATCTTAAGGAAACTTTCTATTTGTTTACCATATTCAAAAAATTGACAGTACTTGATATTATCGGGCACCGTTGGTCTGTTCTTGACTTCAATCCCATATCCCTTGTTAGGAAAAATTGGAATTTTCAAAATTGAGGTTGAATTAGCTAGAGCATCAATAATTTGATTCTGACCCCTTGGAATCACTGAGAGACTATATTCTGAAAATTATTCAAGAAGTTCAAGCACTATATTCTTATATGCTCTTAATCTGAGATGCTTTGCTTGATATATTCCCTTCACTTGATTTATGATCAACTCAGAATCTCCATGTACAACTATCTTCCTAGAACCCATTTCTTTCAAAGTCTTCAATCCTAATACTAATGCCTCATATTCAGCCATATTATTTGTGTACTCAAAAAAAAGCTTATAAGAACAAAGTTTTGTGGCCAGTCTGGGGGGGTTAATCCACACACCAACTCCTTCTCCTTCTCTCTTGATAGCTCCATCAAAGCTCATGTTCTGCATCTCATTCTATGCACTGTATTGATGTTCTGAAATTTTCTCAGCTCGCTGATCAGATTTGTCTTTGGAAATCATATCAGTGTTTGGCACCATCTCTTCAAAACTCAAATCATTAAAGAAAATAGAGGAACCAATCTTAGTTTCCACATAATAAATGGGATGGTTGTTTGGCTGGGATTTGTTACTGACCATGTATTTGAGCAATACTTCCCTATACAACCTCCTATCTTGACCAAAAACATGGATAGTGGTGTATGACATATCCATTTGCAAAGTCCCTTTCAAATTTTCATCCCATGACCTAGATAATATCATGCCAAACTTAGGAGGGATATCAACAACCACTACATCCATGCCCATTATTTTTGTTGGAATTTGAGACAAAGATAGCACCATATCTTTGATTAGACCCAAGCACTTCACCTTCCTTGAATCAAAGGAGAAAATATCTCTATAAGGACTTGTAATGTCCAGGCCCAATTGGTCCATGAACGTCTTGGGCATCAGGTTATGGGATGCTCCTAAATCCAACATAGCATTGTGCAAAGTCATATCATGAATCTTAAGACTGACATAGAAAGGAGGGACCTCATCAACATCACTAATCTCCTCTACATGTGGGCCAAACAAGATGGAAGGATGATCATCTTGTATATTGAAAGTATCAACAGTTTATTCCATCGTGAGCATCTTAATGATCTGATTTCTATATTCACTATTCTTTATCAGCTCATTGAATGGAACATAAATTTTAATTTTAGCCATCTCACTTTCAAATTTAAAGGAAGAAGATGTTTTCTCTACCTCTTTGATGACTGTATCCTTTCTTGATTCAGGTACTTTCTTTGGAGGTTCTTCCTTCTTCTTTCCTTTCTCCACAACATCCTTTGAAACAAAGTCTTTCCTAGGTTGGCTTGAAGAAGGTGTATTATTTTGAGCTTCTTTGGTAGGGTTTCCCTTTAGAGTATTTGCATGAACCTTTTTATTTCGAAGATTATATTGTTTCTAGAATTTCATGATGGCATTCTGCAACCCTGTTTGGTAATATTCCTTTTCTACTGACAACCTCTCATCATTCTCTTCCATGAAGATTTCATTTGCATCCATGAACTGATCATGTTCTTCTTTAGGAAAAAACACCTCTATTTCATCACCATCACAACAATGCATATTGTCTTCAAAATTCTCATTTACATAATTATTTTGAAAAGGAGGTATTATTTGTTGCTCACCCTGGTCCCTCTGCTCTCTTTTTCTGATTTGTGGAACTGTTGGTCTCCTCTGATTCCTGGTTGGAACATCAGGTTGTTCTCTGGTGTTAGGATTATTATCTAAGGACATCCTCTCCATAATTTTATCCATGGTTTTCATCATCATTTCAAACCTCTCTTCTGAGGACTGTGAGGTTGAAGGATGTGCCTTATCTTGAACCTTGTTCATGTCCCTATTAGAATTATATTTGATCTTTCCTGAAGCCATTAGATTTACTTCAAATTTTATTGCATCACTCCTCATATCATCTAGTGAAGTGGATCTTATTTCCCTCAACAAGAAAGAAAAATCACTTCAAAGGAATCAACATATCTAAGTTGAGAAACTCTAGGAGGAGGTTTTACTTCAGTAGGAATTGAATTGTAGACTTTTACAAATCTAGCTGAAAAATCATGTATTGTTTCATCATATGACCTTCTCATGTTGTTATACTGGGTTAGAAACTGAAGGGGGTTCTTCTTTTCACCCCATTTTGTAAGAAAACTTGTTTCAAAGGCTTTAAAATTTATGATACTTGCTGCTGGGAGAGATCTGAACCATTTTCTAACTTCTCCTACAAGACTTGGTGCAAACAACCTCATTTTTGCATCTTCAAAATATACTTCTTCTAGGTCAACAAAATCATTGAACTAGTCTAAGTGTTTTTGGGCTAACACATTTCCTTCAACATCATACAACTTAATCCTATGATTATATTCCCTGGGAAAATCATGTAACTGAGTAGGTAGAACAAGAGGGGAAAACCTAGTTTCCATAGCTGCAGTAAGAACTTGAAGTGGCTGTTGGTTCTGAGTAGGAATCAAAAGAGGTTTAGTAGAGGCAGCTAAAAATAAATCTTGGAACCTCTTCTCATTAAAGATGATCTCATTCAAACAAGACTCAGATTTAGTTCTGAACAGAGTTTGCTCAAATTTCAAATCAAAATCAAGGTATCCAATGCTTATCACTCCATATTTTGGCAAGGATAAATATCTCTTTAGAAACAAAACTGGGCTTATTGGATTTTCTTTTCTTTTGTTTACAATTTTATTAGGATCAGACACAGGGATTACTACTTCTGGAAATGGATTTCTCCTGGTATGAATTCTCTTGGGAGACAGGATTTCTCACTCAAACTACGTTATGCTACCGGTCTCTTTATAATGGAGTTGTCAGGGTAAATTTAGTCTCAACCAAGAAGGTGTTTGATTCACTATCATCCTCAGGAATCAAATCTGAAGCTTTAAGTCATTATTTTCCTAAGGAAGATTTCACTTTCGATCCCCGACAGTGGCGCCAAAATGTTAGAACTCTGTAAATTTGTTTGATTGATAAAAAAAACGACAGAGGTAACCTACAAACCAAATTTAGAGCTAGGTACTAGCATGCTTAGCTCAGAGAGGGCTCTCTCCTGTCAGTTGGTATTTCTTTGACAATCAATGGCTAGGTTTTGTTGTTTTGGGGGTCTTTTTATAATTTTGCTGGCAAGGAAGAGGAGGGACACTTATGGCTATGGAGTCAAAGTTCTGAAACAAATGGAAGAACTAATTAGTCAATAACACTCTCCAGAGGATAAAGGCTAAATGAGGTGACAAATCTGAGTTATAAATTGCAAACTTTCAGAGTGTAGGAAGAAAAAAAAACATATAACTGCATCAGAGCATTAAATAAATGAATTCTAAATTAGTTAGGAAGAACTTAACACGTTTTAAATTTCTTCAGTCGAGAGCATCTCAAGATGAATTCTGGGCCTTTGAATATCCAATTTAAATAGAAGATAGTGAAAATGAAATAAAAAATACAAGAAATACATACAAAGAGAGGAAACAAAACTCAGATCACCACCATTAGAATATTTTCACAGAAACTTCAAGACTTCTGCATGTGTATTCAATTCAGCTTCAAAAAATTACATTCAAGTTCCAAATAGCTAGGATCGTGCCCTTGCACTTATTCCTACCACTAATACATTTGGAAATCCTAATATTTATACAAGTTTGAGTTCCTTCTACTTGAAACCGATTACAATGATTGAAATGAAAAGTTTCAGTTTCTGAAACTGATTACAATAATTACAAATGACAGTTTCAGCCTTGAAATTGATTACAATGATTAGCAAGAAAACATTTGATGATTTGGATTCTGACTCCTCTGATGCTTCAGTTCCTTTCTTTGCCACTTGTTCTACTCTGGTCTTCCACCTAATCTTCCATCTTCAGTGACACCTAGACATCATTTATTGGACCCTGGAAAACTCCACTTTGCTTACCCAACTGTACTATCTCCTTCCATTGCAAGTCATAAGGGATGTCATAATCTGTCATTTATTTGATCAGGATCTCTAGGTCAATGAAGGAAGCATATGTCATGACTGGTAGTCCAATTTTGACTTCTATGAACTGATTTTGAATCTCAAAGTCTGTAATCAGATGCTCAACTAATGTAGCTCCTTTTAGATTTTCCTCCAGGGTTTCAAACTTGGAGTGATCCATTCTGCACTGAGTGAGGTGAGAATTGTATTCTTCCCGATCATACAATTTTCCTTTTCCATCCCAAAATGGTGGAAGGCCTTTGATGAACAACTCTTCAAACAAATCCTTGAATTCTTGCACACTTTGCTCCATCTATGTTTCCTTGGTTTGGACTAACTTCAACAAGTTATATTTTGCAATAACCCTCCCATCCCAGATAATCAATGCGGTTCTATATTTAACTCCAATAGTATGAAGTTATGCAGTAGGAATGGATTTTAGTAGATTTATGGAATCTGATGGCTTCTTTGCTAAAGTTTCATTCACAACAATGCACCTGCTTCTGGCTATGATGGCCATGTTGTCCTTATCATTGATGAAATTCAAATACACTTTGAACTTGGTAGCTTCAAAAACTATAGAGTCCCAGATGATGTGCTTAAATCCCTGCAACAGGCCTTTGCCTCTTAATCTCATCTTCAACTTATCTATATTTTCCTGCAAGGTTTCATTCTCCTATTAAATTTGAGCTATTCTTTCATCCTTTTCTTGCATCTCTTGCTTCAATTTCTCTATGCTCCCCTTTAGCCCTTTGATTTCTCCTTATTTTAGGCTAACTTGTGACATATCCTGGACAAGTCCTTCAGTGTTTGGCCCAGCTTCTGCAGTAGGAGGTACAACTACAACCCTGTTCAGAAATTTTGTCTACTCTTGTGACCACTCCACCTTTTCTATTTCCATCTACAACGCCCTATACTTGTAGTCCAATGCCTCTTGACGAAGTGTTTCATTTTCCTATTCTAGAGCAACCAATTATGTTATTTGTGGATGCTCTGTAGCAAACATTTTCAACTTCTTCTTTAAGATTTGAATTAATTTATCCTTTTCATCCAATGAGGATTTCACCCCTTGGGGGCGTTTAGATTCCAGTCTTTTGACCTGAGTCTGCCAAGCTCTGCTAGATGTTTTTTCTTGCTTCAACTGCCCTTCCAATTTCATTGCATAATATGACAACTTTGAATTCTTCAAGCTTAAACTCAGGTAATTAGAACACAACATATCACTGGTATTCTTATGGAATTTGACCTTGTCTGGATCACTAATGTTGTCATACCTTATCCTTATCTCATATATTTTGTCTTCATCTGTAACTACAATGTAAAGGTCCTCTTTTCAATATCCATCAATGTGAACAAAGAATATTTGTGCTGAGAAATATTTTCCACTTCAGGGACTAAATCCCTCATCTCACCCAGAGCTATGTTTCCCTTCTCAACATAATGTTTTGCCAAGTCTTCTTTAGATTGATAAGCTTCCCCTGATGTTTTATCAAATATGTGTTTCTTGCTGCTAAAAATTCTTGAGTTTTTTTTCACTCCAGAGTTTTCTTTCCTTTTCAAAATCTACAGTGCTAGTGCCACTTTCCACCATATCTAGATTTACTTGTTCTCTGGGCTCTTCCTCCTCCAAATATACTATCTGTGGAGACTATGAAATCTTCATATTCTTAGGAGCAATTTTTTGAGCACTGGTGCCCATGGCCTCCGAATTGCTTCTCTTGCTGTAAAAACTCATATTGGGGACTTTGACTATCAATTTATGAGGATATTGTTGTGTTTGACTTTGTTGCAGGGTTGCCTCCACTTGTTGTGTTTGAGTTGGTTGCAAGATTGCTTCCATACCAACATAGACTTCCAGGTTTGCCAGATTATCAAAAACCTCAACAAGTTCATGCTCATAAGGGGCTTGTTTGTTCATCAATATTCCCTTGGATATGATTTGGTGTGGATCATATCTTATTCCATGTAGCTATGCAAAACCAAAGTCTTTGAGATTTTCTTAAATATAAGATAAGCATGATCTAGTTTTGACAGTGAAGGGCCCAATGATAAAATGGAATTTGAGGTTGGAGGCTTTGTGTCAGGCTACTAAATTGAAGATTTGAATGACCTGAAACACTAAATTGTCAAACCAGGGTTGGTAAACTTTGAGCTGCTACACTGTATGTGCGGGTAAGGCTCTAATTGCTATCTGAATGCTATCCTTAGAAGAAAACACAAACTCACTCTGAGAACTTGAATCCTAATGATTATCCTGAAACTTAGCATTTCCTATTTAAGTCATTAATAGAAAACAGTCCCATGCTTAAATGCTGGTGCTTCTATTTCCATTCAGAAGTGTGATTTCACAAGATTATTCCACCACTACTTTTAATCATCTATCATCACCATTTCAATTCAAGCCATGACAAAAAGAGTATTTCCTAAAATGCATTTAATCTGAGTATTACAAATGAATCTAAGTCTGTCTACAGGAAAACAGAGAAATATCCTACTTACCCTACTGGTACCGGAAGCTTCCTCTGATTTAACTAGAATCTAACTATTCTAATTAAGCAGGGTAACTAACTATCTAACAAAGCAAAGTTCATTCAAACTCTAAGTTATGCTCGAATTGAAAACTAGAAACCAATCAAACCGAGTTCATGTGCTAAACCCTACAGGAATCAGTCATGCGTTCAATACTCATCAACGTAAAATATATCAGTTATGCTGGAACGATTCGGTTGAAGAATAAATAAACACGATTTTGAACGAGTTAATTCTGAAAATTTAAGCTATCATGTAAGCAAACACTAACACACTGAAATAACTAAATCTATGACAGAGTAAAGCAACGACTTGCACCTGTTTGGCGGGCCCAACCAAACGACACAAACGCTGTAAGGAATAACCAGAACCAACTATATCATTCTATGCAATCACTGTGTATACTTCACATTCCATTAACTCAGAAGAAAATACTCAAATCGTATACCAGTCGAGTAACATAACGCAACAACAGTTTTTATTCAGAAATGTGTGTTCATAACATAACATAGTCCAACCGTCTATTAGGAGTTATCCCCTGGTTATATATAGATCATCCTCTATAACAGTCTTAAGCAAAAATACGTAAAGACAAACGGATCCCCGATCCGAAAATAGCTTGGAATCAAGTTTAAAACGATCTTCACATCTTCGTGACACGTAGTGTCACGAAGTGTGAACGATGAAGAATTAACTACTCAGTTTTATCATTATGCCTCAAATCATCCTGTGGGCGATGATTCCATCTGTCATGTGAATCTCTTTGTCTCCCATTCTGACCATAACGCACAGATCTTGAGCGGCTTCATTGGTATCTCCACGGGGTATGAGTCGGTACCTGGTACTGGCAGTCCTGTTCCAAAAATAGAAGTGGTACCTAACCTAAGTGACATTAGTTCCAATATCAATTTAAAGCATCAAAATACATAGAAATAGATTGAAACGTAAAGATACCTTAAGTAGCCCCATTGAATGGTAGGGAGATGTCAATTATGTCAAAATAAGGCCAAAAGGGGTGGTACTGGGTATAGAGATGGAGGTCTTTGTGATATAGTATAGGAAAAAACATGATCAAAACTGGAGACCAACACTTTGCACAACTTCAGGAAATGCTCTGTCTCAGATACAATTCTTTGCCTGATGAATTCAAGGGAAAAGACTCTGGGGTCAAAAAAATAGGCAATAGATAAGGGGATTCATGAAGACCATAAACCCAGGTTACTGTTGAGTGCATGAATAGTACCCAATCCCCCAATCTGTTCTCTAGATTTGGCTGGAGGTAGCTCCTCATGTCATCCAAAACTCTAGGTAGGCTGGTATTGAAAATCAAACTGTAAACTTTGGACATGACTTTATTGATGAATATGAGAAATGTAATCCTTTTACATTCAATTCATACAAATGTTGCTTCAAAAAATTCTCTCATATTGGTTTCCAGGAAAATCTTCAGCAGATAGGTGTAGTATCTGAAATGATTTAGAGAGCGAACATTCACTAGCTATTTATGGATATTATCAGCTATGAATTGATCAAAACTGATGTAGACTGACATACCAGAATCTGACTTAAAAAATGGAAAAAGGAAACCGAGCATGACTTCAACCACATGTTTATCATTTTCTAGACCTAAAAATTGATTCAAAAGGGAACATACCCATTGGACTTCAGTAACCATTATACTCACATTCATAGGCAAATACAAACTCTCTGAAAAATATTCTAGTTTGACAATTGTCTATAAAAACATATATTTGACTTTTGATGGACATTCTCTGTATACCCTAATTAGCTTTTGTTCAAGGAAAGGTTCTGAAATTTTGGATAAATAATCTGGTATATAGAGGGAATCTCGAATTGACAGACTCTCTACCCTACACATGAATTCAGACCCTTGTTTATTTACGACGACTTTTCCTTCATGTGAATATTGTTAGCCGCACCAACCTATGAACTTGGGAAAGGGAAAAGCAATTTCGATAGCATAAGGGACTATGGTTGCCTAGACTGCCCCAAGGAACAATATACTCCTTACTACATGTTGGCACAAGGGCAGACCCAGGGTTCAACGCTCAAGAGTGCACCAAAAAATCCTTAACTACCGGCCCTTTCGACAACACCTGCAAAGTAGATGAAGTCTCACCCGAGGTAGAGGCATGGGTGGTCGCAAGACTCAGGTGTCTGCAACCTTAGCTGGGACATAGATCTGTGATTATCTTTCTTACAATGCACTTAGCAGTAGTTATTCCTTAGCATACATTCATTAATATACTTCGCAGAAGGCACAGAGAATTGCAGTGAATACTTATACTAAGAATGATTCAGTACTTATCCACAGAAATATAGGTTAGATTCAACAGATCAAGCACTAAGCATCCCATATATCAGATCTAATGTTCATTCATTCATCAACAACACATAGCATAACTAGATCTACTTAATCACATCAAGCAATTAGCCAAGAAAGAGATAAATACATAAGAGCAAAGCACAAAGCACTATACAGATAGTTACCATGGTTCACCCCCACCCTGGGGCTACATCCACAAAGCCTTCTTTATATTATCAAACTCAAGCAGTTACAACACATAGCTCTAATGACCCTTACTTTACATAGGACAAAATATCTGCGTTGCTCGCTATATCCTTCTTCCTTTCTCTTCAGACTATAAAAACCTGCACTTAGCTCTCCGATCTCATGCACAGAGCACTCTAAGATACATCTGATCACACAGATCCAATTAATAGCACTAAGATTTCATTTATACATCACATAGATGTACTATATTACTATCTCCCCCTATCTTACTATCTACATTGTCTATTTATAGATTACAAAATGGGCCTAAACGTGGGTAAACCCACAGGCCGACATCCCTTTCTCGTTACATCAACCCAAAACCCTAAAATGGATCCCAAAATAGGTCTTTCTTCCTTATCTTCTACTTTGCGTTGCGCTCCTTCCTTGGCAAGTTGTCGCAGTCCCAAAAGTGGTCAAGTATGACCAAATACTCTTAAACTTGGTCAAGGGCTAACAGGCCCCCAACACTCACCTGTGACTCGTTCTGAGTCACTCAGGTCTGACCAATTTCTCTTTGAACACCTCGAGCTTGGCTCGAGCGGCTTCGACCTGTTGCAGTGCGAAAGCATCTTGTTCAGTAAATTCCTGGATTACTGTGTCAATGAGTGGTCCTTCTAGGCATTGTTCTGCAGTGATGACACCCTGTTCGAGTTCAACTCCCTAGCTTTCAAGTTCTGCGAACAGTTGGCATGCCTTCTCTTGGAGTGGTTGCAGTCATTGAGAGACGTCCATTAATTTACTTTGTAGTGTGTGTACTCATTGTTGGGATGTGCGTTGATCTACAAACCTCTTCATTCTTTCAACTGGGGTCACGAACTTCACTTACGCTTGTAGCACATCTGCATGTTGCTTGGCATCGTGGAGATGTGCCTCCAATGTCTACAATTCTGGATTCTCTGCAAGGGTTTCATAGGTCTGGGAACTTCTGGTTCTTAGCTACCTACATTTCGAAGCCAAAGTTTTTAATCGGTCGACTATGCTTCGAGCAGTGGCCTCTATTAGATCTCTTATCTCTTGGGGTGTCTCAGGCACGGTGCAGAGCTCCAGATTTGTGATGCACTATTGAAGTTGCTGGATTAATGCTTCCAGTTGGGTCAACTACTGTGGAAGAGGATCTTCCATCTTCACTTCTATGATCGTTATAGAGCGCAGTGCCTTGTGAACTCTTTCTTGTGTTTCAAGTTTCTCTGCTAGCAACTAGTCCTTGCTCTACCGTAACTGGGATTTTTCCTCCTCCCATTTGGCTTGTAAGTCAAGCTTCTCTTGTTCTTCCTTTCTCTGTTGCTCTTCATGTGCGCTTTGTGCTTGTGCCAAAGCCTGGGTGGATTTCTCTATGTCTTCTTGAGCTCATCAAAGGCGAGCTTCAACTTTCTTGGTGATTTGGTGTAACTGTGTGGGCTCATCACCTGTTCCTGATATTTCCATTGTTAATGGCATCGTAGAAACTTCTTGGTTGGAATGAAGTGCTTGTTGCACTACTTTGAATTCACTCGTGATATGGTGGAATAGTTCCTCTTTCTTTGCTTCCTTCTTTTCCACGATCTCTAATGAAACATCATTCAGTGCGGAAATTAAGAAGTCAAAATCATTTGGGGTAAGCGTAGTCTTAAGCGTGGTATGGGTGGCCTTATTTCTTTCTGGATGAGGGCATCGGTGGGGTAATCTTCCTTTTCTTGGAGGGATATGCCTCATTCCTAGGTGGGGTAACCTCTCCTTTGCTTTGTTCAACTTATGTTCCCCCTAGTTCTTCATCATCACCTCCCTTCGCAGGTGAGAGCGAAGCAATCTTCGTGGATGTGTTGTGGATATCTTGAAATTCCACCTCCTTCTTAGTCTTGCGCGGTCTTGGTGTATCTGGCATAGATTTAGGGCTATCTATGTCAGAAATATCTGTGGGGTATGTTGCAACAAGGAGGTCTTCTGACCATTCCTTGGTAATCTCCTCCAGGTCATCTTCTGTCAGCTTGTAATATGACTGGAGTTGTTGTTTTTTCTCTTCTGCACACACTGTGATGTAGGTGAAGTGACGATCTGCATTGAATTTCATCAAAGGTTGAAACCTATGAAGAGTGTTGGGTGTAATGCGTGGTGTAGACTGAATGGAATTCCTCAACTGAGTGTAGTACGCATGGAATATGGCATTGGAATACCACTATTTTTTCATGTCACTGGAGTACCACAGCGTACAAAACTTCACAGCCAGGGGTTCGAAGGGTTCGATCTCCAGAAACATGGCTCCCTCAAGAAGTTCCCATGCGATGAAGACGATGAGTATGAGAAACCAACTAAAGTGGAACTCATACCCTTGGTATTGCACTTGTATACAATCAAGCTCTAGTTTATTTATAAGGTATTTCACCCAGGTCATTTGTAGTCCCTCCGCGCACTTCCCTGCGAGGTCAACTACAAATCCGGTCACCTGTGTAGGTATGTTTTTTGGACGAAATTGCCTGCGATCAGTTGGAAACCAAAGCGTACTGCTTCATTCTCAATGGAGGCTACCTTGTAACCTCACATGCCTTTCTCCAGATCACCATATGTGTCTTTTATTCGTTGAGTGAGAGCATGATATGCGGTCTTTCCAGGGTAAAAGTCCTCTAGGTCAGGGCCCTACATGCTTATCCCAGTGATTTGATTGATCAGAATTGGATCCATGGTGATGCGCTAGTCTAACCATAGGTATCCTCTGTGGTAGCAAGACAACAACATTTGAACACAGGCATTTACTTCATGATGCCTCCCAAAATGTGGAATCTTCATTACGTTGAGGAGGGTTGACTGCGCAAGGTTATGGGTCCATTGCTGCGATACAATATCGGGGTTCTTTCCTTTTGTAATAGTCAAATACTTGTGCGGGGATAGCATACTGTATACCTTCCAATCTCTAAGGTTAAAATCACTAAATTTCAGCGTGGTGAGCTTCTCCTAGTCAGCATGAACTGTGCACACCCCTTTCAAGAGCTATGCAGTGACTACAACATAGTTGAAGTCTCTGGGTACAGAGTCTCAATTCACTAGTCCTCTTAGTGGTGGGATATATTTAGGCAAGATGCTTGGGATCATATTTACAGTGGTGAAGTCGTTTCCTAGCTTAGATCGTCTTTCCAAAGGCGGTCGGGATGGTCCTTCTCGAGTAGTGGAGGGGGAAGCTGACAGTACACCTGAGGACGATGCCTATACACCTGTAGACATTCCGTGTTTTGACATGACTCTCTCATCCATTAAATCAATTAGAAATTATTCAACAATTTTCTCAGCAGCGCTGAGCTCGTTCGACATACAAACTTGGGTTAGCTAGCTCAGGTGCAAAAGGAATTTAGAGACAACAACGAATAGTAAGGAAATGATCTCAAGGTAAGTAAATCTTCAGATTCATGCTCAGATTCTCAGTTAGCAAAAAGTATTCTCGATGCGTGGCGTGACAGGTTAAGTAGGCAATCTCAACAATGGTCTTCTTGCAATGGACATGGGGCCTTCATTAACTTCGTTCTATCCATTCTGGTGCTATCCAATGGTCTAGTGGTAACCCATAACTACTTTTTGATCCATTCGAAACGGCGGTCGAATGGGTATATTAGTTCCAACAGCTATATTGCTTCGTCATGGCGAAGTATTCTATGTCGTTGTTTTGATATCTCGGCGAAGCTCCAATTGTGCAATTAGTCTTGTTGTGAAGTGTCCTATAGAACCTGTTGTAACCTTACAATATTAGCCCTTTTCTTTCTTAACTTCCTAGCCTTCTTCCCAATGAGTTTTGTCTCAATAATGCTTTTACCATTATGATGTTTACCTTCTGTGGTCTTAGTTACTTCACGCTGTGGAAAATCTTTCTTAGGGTTCCTTGATAATACTTCTTCTATATCAAAAATAGGTAACTTGATATTTTGCGGATCCTCAAGTGTTCTCTTAGCTTTGACATCGAAGGTACTAATATTAAATATCTATGATTTGCTCTTCTGTTCTTCAATCAAGTGCACGATCCTTCTGGTCATAAAGTCTTTTAAC
Source organism: Picea engelmannii (assembly GCA_009831015.1). Classification (NCBI taxonomy): domain Eukaryota; kingdom Viridiplantae; phylum Streptophyta; class Pinopsida; order Pinales; family Pinaceae; genus Picea; species Picea engelmannii. The sequence continues at coordinate 614,394 of ML786710.1, read as the reverse complement.
TCTTGCTTCTTCTGTTCCAAAACTTTCTCTTCTTCTCTTCATTTGGCATGTTCTCTATCAATCCAGGGTTTTCCTATGAGCATGGTAAATGGGGCATTGTCTTCAAAAAATTTAATGATCTCAAAGTCTTCCTTTGTCGAAGTTCCATTGATAGTCATAGGTATACGGGTGAGCCTTCCACATAGGTTTACTAGCTTTCCTCTGAAGAAACTTGTTCCTCCTAGGGAAGGGATCATGGCAGGCTTCCCTATAGCTTCCCAAGTTCTTTATGGCATAATGTTCACTTGCGCTTCTTCATCAAGAGTACAATCAATGTCAAAGTCCCCTATTCTTGCTTCAATTTTCTCCTTTTATTTGAATATCTCTGATATCCTAACATGTCGATGGTCATTCAAGGTATCTTTCATATGTAGCAATATCTTTTCTGATTCTTTCTGGGTTTCTGGTATAATATTGGTCTCTTGATCTCCCTCAGGGTTTGCTTGTTCCATATTCAACTTCTCAAGCCTAACAATCATTCAGGGAAATCCAATACTTCATGGTCCATAGCCTTACAACAGAGGCAACTAGGTCTTCTCCCAGGGCATTCTTTAGCAAGATGTCCCGGTTGTCTGCAACTATAACAGAGGGTTAATCTTCTCATCCGTTTAGATGTTCCCCAAATCCTTCTGTACTTCACACCATGATCATGGTGGCTAGCTTGCAATTTTTTTTTTCTAGGATCCTGCATCCATTTTTTAGTCTAGACATTCTTTCGATGCATAGGTATAACATATCTATCACTATGTTTATCATATCTATTCATATCAATCTTTATTTCATCTATTAATGCCCTAGCTTTGAAGCTAGGAAAAAATCTATCAAACATACCTAGATCCATGCTTTAGAAACAAAAACAATTTCACTTATCTTACTTCTGCAGAGCACAAAGATTCGATATCTAAGACTTTTAACTATTCTTACCTTTATCAAGGCATAGAGCTTACAGATCTTACCTTTTTCTTCACAGATCTGACTTCTTTTCTTCAGATCTGACCTCTCTTTCTTCATATATGACCTCTTCTCTTGGCACAAAGCTTCACAGGTCAAATAGAACACTGCGCACTAGAGCAATAGATCTACGCACAAAGCTTATTTCATACAAATCTTCTTCTTCTTCAGTTCCCAACAATCACAGTTTCAAGTCCCGACAACGGAACCATTTGTTGGCATAGGGGCAGACCCAGGGTTCAACGCTCAAGAGCGCACCAACAAATCCCTAACTATTGGCCCTTTCGGCAACACCTACGAAGCAGATGAAGTCTCACCTGAGGTAGAGGCAGGGGTGGTTGCAAGACTCAGGTGTCTGCAACCTTAGTTGGGACACAAATCTATGATTATATTTCTTACAACGCACTTAGCAACAATTATTCCTTAGCATACATTCATTAATATACTTCATAGAAGGCACATAGAATCGCAGTGAATACTTATACTAAGAATGATTCAGTACTCATCCAAATAAATATAGGTTAGATTCAACAGATCAAGCACTAAGAATCCCATATATCAGATCTAATGTTCATTCATTCATCAACAACATAGAGCATAACTAGATCTACTTAATCACATCAAGCACTTAGCCAAGAAAGAGATAAATACATAAGAGTGAAGCACAAATCACTATACACACAGTTACCGTGGTTCACCCCCACCCTAGGGCTACGCCCACAAAGCCTTATTTATATTATCATGGTCAAGCAGCTAGAGCACAAAGCTCTAATTACCCTTACTTTGCACAAGACAAAATATCTGCACAGCTCACTAAATCCTTCTTCCTTTCTCTTCAGACTATAAAAGCTTGCACTTAGCTCTCCGATCTCATGCACAAAGCACTCTAAGATACATCCGATCACACAGATCCAATTACTTGCACTAATCTTTCATTCATACATCACATAGATGTACTACTTTACTATCTCCCCCTATCTTACTATATACATTGCCTGTTTATAGATTACAAAATGGGCCTAAACGTGGGTAAACCCACGAGCTGACATCCATTTCCCGTCACATCAACCCAAAACCCTAAAATGGACCCCAAAATATGTCTTGCTTCCTTATTTTCTGCTTCGCATTGCGCTCCTTCCTTGGCAAGCTATCACAGTCCCAAAAGTGGTCAAGTATGACCAAATACTCTTAAAATTGGTCAAGGGCCAACACTACATTATTAAACAAGTTGCTTCTAGACACAGAGATGGGCGAAATGGTGATTTTGGTATCAAATACATCTGAATATCGGTCAATTAGGGCTTCATCATTCACCACAGGGTCTTTCTCCATTACTGCAGTTATGATAGGATCCATGGTTGTGATGAAAAATACCTGGAAATGAGCGGAAATGGCGTACTGTTGAGGTGAAGTTGAAGGAGGGTGGTCGCGCCAAGTTTCAAACGGTCCAGTGTTCACAAAATAATAAAATAACCAACATCTGCCCTTTTATATTTTTCCAAATTTCAGGGGCATGAGGAAGTGGTTTGGGGCAACCCGCTTTTCACCTCGAAATGTGTCTAGTGGTGCGATGTATCCCCGGGCGAAAACCACAGTTTATATTTCATCCTATTTTCAGAAATTATCCTCTGCACAACTTCCCCCTCTGAAATGATCCTCGATCATCGATCTGGAGAGCTCACGATCTGTGATGTATCAGGTCCCATCACCTCTGTGACCCATCCATATTTATCCTCTCCCTGCCATATTTATCCCCTCCTTGGTTTATCGGCTTTCAAACCAATTTAGCGCTTCTGCAGACCTTGAAATCTTGATTTCACACAAAAAATTTAATGGTGACTAACAATAACAACACCAAAAGAGATAACACAACAAAGGTTGGCAACTAATATTTTTGTATTTTATTACATAGTTAAATTATTTAATTAATTGCTGAGAATTATTCGTGTATGTATCCCCTCTCATTATACCACCTTCCTCTCAATACACTCCCTCCATAGGTCCCATGAAACCTATCACCCCCTTCTCACTTGACGATTATTAAATGGTTTATTATGGATTGATTTGCATGTATCTCATGTCAATTTCTGAGCCAATTTTTGATTCATGCAAGAAGAATGTCATGTATGGTTTATTAAAGGCTTAGTTACTAATGAACTGCTACTACAAGATGAGTTTCTTCAGTAGGGGAAGCCATGGTATAAATAACAGAGGCCGAGGAAATTGGAACAGAGGGCCTGGAAGGCCTATATTTTCCATTCATTTATATGTTGATCCCCAGGAATTGAACCAACTGTTCCAAGCTAGGTTATTTAACTGGGTTGGGCAAGGAATAATACAACCTCAACCAGAGAGACCCCCTTCGAGCCTCAGAACATCCCTATAATTCCTAGTCCTCCTCATGTTTCCTTGCAACCAGAAGTCCCTGCAAATGATGGATGGAAAGATATTGTCAACCCAACTGTCTCTCACCATAGTGGCTGGCCCAATTTTTCATTATCTCCTCCACCACATGTCAATCCTAATGTTGATATTTCCCATGTTGATTCACCTGTCCAATATTCACATGCAAGTAAAATACTTAAAAATGATCTTCCCCTTATGAAAGATAAAGGAAAATTTGTTGCCTCCCCTTCCTCTCCTTCAAACAACTCTTCAAAATTCGTGTCCTCCCACATGCATCTGAAGGATGATTGTTCCCATGTAATCAGTGAAATACAACCTCAAGGTTCAAATCAACCATGTGCTACTTTTAGGAAATCAAAAGGGGACAACAATGATAAAATAAAGATTGCCTCTCAGAGTGGGAAGTATGATTTTTAATTTGTGCTTTTATGATTTGAGTTGATAAAGACAATGTTGATGGTCTGTAGAAAGTTTGGACAACAAGATTTTTTTGGATAATATGGATTATGTGGAAATTTGTATATTTTTGGATATAACTTAAATTATTTCTGATATTTAAATATTCAATTTTGAAGGTATCTAAGGGAGTTGCAAGGGTGGCATGTGTTGAAATTAATATCCATTTGTGTTATATTTTATAATTTGAAAAAAAGAAAAGACAAGAGTCACAAGGGGTCCCACCTACCTAGTTATTATTAATTAAAGACCCTTAACTATTATTATTATTATTATTTCTCCTAAACTAAATTAGTTAAGTCAAACTAACTTAACTAAAGAAAGTAGTTGAACTACTTCAACTTATTTGGAAGGCATAAAAGCTAAATGAGAAGAAAAAACAAGTGGAGAATAGAAGGAGAAAGAAAGACTAAGGTTTTCTCTTTTGATTTCATGAGATAGTTCAATTTTCATTAATTCTTGAGTTTATTAAGAACCTAATTCTCTTTTTGACAGCTGGGTCTTATTGTAGACAACAAGGTTCAAAACTGAACCAAATCATTCAGATGCTTGTTTTAGAGGTGTTGATCCATCCTTTATAGTCTGTGTATTCTTTTCTATTTGTGGATTAAGTTTCATAGTTGATAAATGATATTTTGCAGAGTCAAATTGGCAGCAGTCTGTGGAAATCCGCTCCAGATTATAAATTTCATTTTTTTACTTCTTGTCAGAGTCCTTTTGTATGGTGTTCATCGGGGATCTCTAAATTATACTTTGGTCCATGCCCTCACAGGGGTTTTGTAAAGAGAAAAACACTTTTGATATCTCAGAATGGAATAAATCAGATTGCTATTCTGTCTCATTTGTGTGTATTTGTGACTTGGTTACTTTTTCTTTTTGATCTCCATATTTAGTTTATGTAATATGTATACATTTCAAAAACTTACATAAAATTTTATGTTATTTTGCAACATTCTTTTATTAATAAATAAACGTAAACCCTGTTAATTAATACTTGCGTATTGGGAAAATATTTTTGAGGCTATAAAACACAGGGTGATATTACCGACTATCTTGTCCTAGCCAGGCAAGATTTGAAAATGATTGAGTAAGATAATTTATATCTTTTCCTCAACACATCCCTTGGGTTGTGCAGGTTGAGGGGAAGATAGCTGGTGGACTGGAATTAGCTATGAGAATTTGACTATTGTGAGGGGGACATTAGCCAACCTTAGGGACCACCATCTCTTGTGGATTCATAGCCCTAGCTCGGGGTGACTTGCTGTTGAGAACTAGAACAACAAGTTTACGGTTGGGAGGAACGTCCGTCCTTTGAAACATGTTGCATATTTATTAAGATAAGTGTTATTGTTTGTTGTGTTATTCATGTAAAATAATGATATAATTGTTGTTTGTATTAATTTGATTTATACTTGGTTAATGTTATTTGGTATGAGTATATTGATGCACATGAATCTCTATTTGCGTGGTTGAATTTTGTTGTATGGGTTTAACTGTTTTTGTGCATAGTAAGAGTATTTATATTTACGTTTTTAATAGTATGGAAAAATGAATGAGCTTGAATGTCATGCCATGTGTTATTTTCTACATTTAGATTTAATATCAAAAAAAATTATTGGGTCAATTTAGTAGTGATGTGACCCAACTAGGGGTTGGGTACGTTATAGAGTGGTATTAGAGCTTAAGTTCAACATTGGACCCGTATGGGCCAAGAAATAGTGTGAATTTGGGAGAAATTGTTGTTACATATTTTGGTCTATGACGAATTTGGGAAAAAAATGGTGAAAAATCAGAGTGAGATCCCCAATTTCGTGAGCAAATTCAAATTTCGAAGGCCTTAGAATTATCTGATATGTTTAATGGTGTTAAAAGACTAGATTGCATAGTTATATTTGACTTGTAAGTTCTAATTTCATGTTCTAATGGTCATTGCAATGCCAAACAGAGTTTAACAAATCAACAACTGAGATCTCATTTGATCTCGAGATCATCGACTTAGATTTGTTGTGATAAATTTAAAAATTTATAACGTTTCGACGATTTAGAAGGTTGAGTAGATCAACGACCGAGATTCATTTCAATAGTTGGGAAAATGAGATAGATTGATGGTTTGGATTCATTTCGGTCGATGGGAGGTTGGAGTAGATCAATGGCCGAGATTCATTTCGGCAGTTGAGAAAATGAGACAGATTAATGGTCTAGATTCATTTAGGTTGATGGAAGGTTAAACCAGATCAACGATCAAGATCAATTTCAATAATATATCAACAACCTAGATTCATTGAGGATTTGGTCAAAATTTCTAAGTGTTGAAAATTCACCAAGAGGAATTGTTGACAATCGATAGTCGGATCAACAAGTTCGACAAAGAGTTTCGATCTACCAAAATAAATCTTTGATAGTTGATGGACGATGATCGGGTGTTGGAAGAGTTGGGCATAGTTTCATAGATCAACAACCAAGGTCATTTTTGAATGGGAGATCGATAGTTCAGATTCCTCGAGAATTTTGTCGAAAAATTTCTAAGTGTTGGAGTTGGCCAAAGGAAATTATTGATGGTCGATGGTCGGGTCAGTTGGATTGGCGAAGTGTTTTAGTTTCCAATGTATGTTGTTGAAAACCAATGGTCAAGTGTTGAACGATTTATCATAGTATTTCAATTGAGCAAGATAAAGCGTTGATCACCAATGGTCGATGGTTGGGTGTTGATCGATATGCCGAGGTACGGTTTGTCCAAGAGAATTGGCCGATGACCAATGAAGGAAAGAGGGTGATGATATGTCATTCCACATCAACATCCATGTGTCATGCTACATCAAGCAGAGTGCCATGTTGGAGTCTATGTGTCATTTCATGTCAACATCCACGTGTCCTTCAATGCCGACAATTGCCATGTTAGATGAGAAATGGCCAATGGCCAACGGTCGGGTTGGTCGAATTGGAGAAGTATTTTTGAAAGTCAACAAGAGTGGTCGATGGCCAATGGTCAGGTTGGAAAAATTGAGAGAGTGTTTCATATACCAATGAAAATCGCCAATGACCGATGACCGATGACCGACGATCGGGTCAACCAGTTCAGAGATGTGTTGTAATCAGTTGCCAAAGGAAAAGGGACGATGGTCAAAAGTCGGGTTAGTAGTTTAGGAAAATCAATCACTGAGATATCAACCAATTTTGAGATCGAAAACTCATATTTAAGGGCTATTATAGCACTAAAACAATCAAATTTTTATGAATTTTTTAGGTTTTTGAAGGTCATGAACTTGCGAGGCGATTTTAAGGCCCTAAACAATTTTTTTAGGAAATCAAAACCCATGAGAATAGAGCCTACCAAGGTACATTGTCTTTGCATATTAAATATAATAACTCAGATAGAGATATCCAATGAGATACCCTGGGTGAAAAATAGAGCTCATATGAGAAAGTTACAGCTGAAACACTTAAGGTAAAATTTGAGCACCAATTTACTTCCAGAGGGAATAAATCCTTTCTCAGAAGTTCATTTCAGGTACAAGAGTAGTCTATGGAAATATTATGAACCATAGAAAACAACAATGGAGATATATTTGGGATCTGGGTATGTGAAATGTGTAAGGAGAAAAATAAGATACCTGTAACATACATGGATAAATTGGGAAAAATAGTTAAAACTTCTCTAGACCATAACTTTCAGCTCGGAGCTCAGATTTGAGCAAATAAATAGTTGTTGGAAAGGTCTTAGGGAGGAGAATACATTTATCCACCCAAAATTTTTAATTGGGCATTAAATGTTTTCAGAAAGTGATAAACACATTTCTATAACAGTAAGAAAGTGGAAATTCTAGCATGTGAATGTTGTAACTTTCCACTTAGAACTCAAAATGAGGCATGACTACAACCGTTGGAGAGATGTTTCGGAGAAGAATGTGTTTAAGGAATAATATATTTACTTGGTGCATTTTTTTATTCATAAATTGATGTGAAAAATAACATGTAATCTAATTAATAAATAGTTTGCAATATGCTTACTTCTAACAACAATTATTGCATTCAAATTCTTGCAGAATTAGAGATACAAAAAAAAAAAAAACTTTAGTTCCTATATGATAAGTAAAGATATGGAGGATGCTCAAGGGTCATACAAACATGAATAAGAGATCAGAGGTCTACATGTTAGCATGAGAAATGTTGATACAGATTCTAATGGAAGAAGAGACGGGCATGAGCCTATAACTATGAGAGGCCTGTAAAGAGAATTGTAGAGACATAGGGCACAATATGTTGTAGAATAAAGTACACAAATATTATGGTACAAAGTAGGAAGCTAGTGCAATGCAAGTGGAAGTATCTAGATCTCATGATAGGAGGGATGATCATGTAGGATCTAGACGGTCAAGGAGTACTAGAAGGAATCATGTTGGCCCTTGACCAAGCTTTGGGAGATTCTTGGTCATGTTGACCTATTTTGGACTTCGACAGCCTATCGAAGGAGGAGCGCAAGATGAAGCGGAGATCACGGGATATCGACCCCTTTTTGGGTTTTTGAGATTATGTAACGAGATTGGGATGTCGGCCCATGGGTTTACCCATGTTTAGGCCAATTCTGTAATATATAAATAGATGCTTAGGCTATATAGAAGTGGGTGGTGCATCTATGTTATGTGAATGTATGCTAAGTGCAAGTAGTGTCTGTAAGTGCTTTGTGCATGACTATAAGAGACTTACAGAGCTAAGTGCAAGTGGTTGTAACAGACAGTGGAAGGCTTTGTCCTGTAACGCAAAGAAGGAGGATCTAGCGAGGTGCGCAGATCTCCTGTCCTAGGCGAAGTAGGGTTTTGAGGCTCTGTACTTTTAACCAATTGACTAAAGACAATAAAGAAGAAGAGTTGGTGGACGTATCCCCAGGGTGGGGGTGAACCACGTAAACACTGTGTTGTTCTGCTTTGTCCTTGTCTTGATGTGTTTATAACTTCTCTTGCTAAGTTCTTTGATATAGATACATAGATCTGCTTATGATTTGTGCTATGAATGTTAGATATGAATTCTATGAATGTGCTTAGTGCTTGCTTCTGCTAGATCTGATCCATCTATTTGTGCTAAGTTCTTAATTACATTAGATCGGTGTGAATGATGTGAAGCTCTGTTTTATCAGTGAAGTAGATATTGATTGCATATTGAGGATCTGATGGTGCTAAGTTCTCTATTAAGTTTCATAATCATAGATCTATGTCCCAGCTAAGGTTGCAGACACCTGAGTCTCGCAACCACCCCTGCCTCTACCTCAAGTGAGACTTTATCTGCTTCGCAGGTGTTGCCGAAAGGGATGATAGTTAGGGTTTTGTTGGTGTGTTGGTGTAGCATTGAACCATGGTTCTTCCCCTGTGCCAACAAATCAACATCATCAATCCCTAGGGAAATCAACCAGAAGAGCATATTCACATTCAAGGTCAGAGAGAAACCCAAGTGTGTCTCCTATTAAACATTAGAGGAGGAGGCATGGGTCAAATAACTTTCAAGGGGAACTGAGGAAAATCAATCCACCATCTTTTGATGGAGAGAACATTAAAGGGGAAGATGCAAAAGCATGGTTGTTGGGAATGAGGAATTATTTCTAGTTGCATGACTACTCATCAAATGTAGAAGTAAAACCACCTTCAATGAAAGGTATCTATATGGTGGGATTGGCTAAAGCAGGTTAAGCACCTTGATGAGAAGAGAATTTCTTGGAAGTAGTTCAAGAAATATTTTCAGTAGCAGTACTTGTCAGAGCAATATTATGTCAAGAATATGCAAGACTTCTTTGAAATCAAACTTGGGAACATGACCATGGATGAATATGAAAGGAAATTCTTGTAACTTCTCAAGTATGTGAGTTTCATCAAAGATGAAAATATCAAAATTTAGAGGTTCCTGAGTGGACAACCATCCTTCTACAAGGATAAAATTCAGTTTGATGATCCCAATAATTTAGAAGAAGCAATAAGAAAGACCAAGTATGTGTATGAGAAGAAAAAAAGGAAGGCCAACTTTCCAAAAGGCTTGGGATGATAAGAAGAAAGGAAATATGGATCAAATGAAGAAATGATTCAAGCCACCTTTCATCAGGAATATTTCTCAAGCACATCAATAAGGGAAGCAATCTCAAGGTGATCGGAAAATGATAGATTCCTTGGGAAAGAGGCCAAGACAAAAATCCATAAAGTTTTGGGGATGTAAAGAATATCACATGTACAAATATTATCATCATCGGGGAGATAAAATGAAGACTATGCAAATCATCAAGCAAGTAGGGACAATAGAGGACGTGGGAAGAAGCATGCCAAGGATCTATGCAACCTTGGACAATAGACAAGAAAACTATCAATCCCACATGGTTGAAGTGGAAGGTAAGATTGATAATCAACCCATAGCTATTTTGATTTATTTTGGAGCTAGTCATAGCTATATAGATCTAAATCTAGTTGAAAGATTTAAATTGAATAAATGTAAGCATGAAAAGTATTTGTTAGTTCAATTAGTTATTGGAACCAAGAGAAGAATTAATGAGCTTGTTAAAGAATGCCTTATAAACATGAATGGAACTAACACTAAGAAAAATTTGAACATCATACCGCTTGGGTCTTATGAATGCTTGATTGGTATGGATTGGCTAGAAAATCATTGTGTTGTCTTAGATTGTTATAAAAAGGTTTTCACATGTCTTGATGAAGAAGGGAATTTAAAGACAATAAAAGGTATTCCAAGGTCTATATCTATTCGAGATATTTCAACATTGCAGTTGGAAATAATTTTTAGAAAAGGGTGTTAGATATATGCAACCCATATAGAAGAACCAATGAGGGATGAGGAGCCAATTGGTGAAGACTATCCCACCTTGAAAGAGTTTGAATATGTGTTTGGGGAGTTGCATGGATTGCCACCAAAGAGGGATATAGATTTCTCTATTGAATTAATGCTTGGAGCTTCCCCATTGTCTAAAACTCCCTACAAAATGAGTACACCATATCTAAAATAATTGCAAATGCAGCTAGAAGAGTTCTTGAAGAAGGGCTACATACGTCCAAGTGTTTCCCCTTGAGGTTCCCTAGTTATTTTTGTCAAGAAAAAAGATGGAATGTTGAGATTATGTATTGACTTCAAACAAATGAATAAGGTTACAATCAAGAACAAATATCCTTTGCCAAGTATTGATGACCTTTTTGATCAGCTAAAAGGAGTAAAGATATTTTCCAAGATTGACTTGAGGTAGGACTATCATCAAGTGAGAATAAGAGAAGAAGGTACCAACAAAAAAACCTTTCGGACAAGGTATGGACACTGTGAATATGTAGTTGTGCCTTTTGGGTTGACAAATGCACCGACTACATTTATGTGTTTGATGAATGGGGTGTTTAGAGATTTCCTGGACAAGTTTGTCATTGTATTCTTGGGTGATATTATTATCTATTCCAAGACATAGGAGGAGCATGAGAAGAATTTGAGGTTGGTGCTACAAGTGTTGAGAGAACACCAATTGTATGCCAAATTGAGTAAATGCACTTTTAATAAAAAATAGATCCATTATTTGGGTCAAATTGTTTAAGAACATGGCATAGCAGTGGATCCAAAAAAGATTGAAGCAATGAAAGTTGGTCAGTGTCAACAAACATTTCATAGGTTATATCATTTATGGGTCTAGCTAGTTATTACATGAGATTCATTGCACGATTCTCCAAGATTGCACACCCAATAACATATTTGCAAAAGAAAGGAGTAAATTTTGAATGAAGTGCTAAGTGTGAAGAAAATTTCCAGTTCTTAAAGGATTTATGAACTCATGCACCTATTTTAAAAGTTGTAGAACCATATGAGGATTTTGTTGTGTGCATAGATGCATGGAAGGAAGGGCTCGACGGAGTCCTTATGCAAAATGGACATGTAATTTGTTACGAGTCCATAAATTTGAAGACATGAAATAAATTATGCCACACATGACTTAGAGTTGGAAGCCATAGTACATGCTTTAAGGATGTGGATGCATCACCTCATGGGAAGAAAATTTGAATTAAGGATAGACCATAGTGGTCTGGAATACTTGTTTGAACAACCAACACTAAATGCTGGAAAAACTAGATGGCTAAAATTTCTTAGTAAATATGTCTTTGACATCAAGCACATAAAAAGAAAAGAGAACATGGTGGCTGATGCACTCAGCAAAATGGTTCATCAAATGCATGCTACAACCATTAGTATGTACATGACATATTTAAAATATAGAATTCTAGAGGCTATAGCAATAGATCAACATTATGTGTAAGTTAAAGAAAGCTTACTTCATGATGATATACAACAAAAATACAAGGATTACAAACTAGAATAGGATGTAATCCTCTTATTCCGGAACATAGTTTATGTTCCCAATTCTCAAGAATTGAGAATTTAGTTTTAAAGGAGATGCACAATGTTCCATATGCTGGACATCCAGGATAGCAAAAAATTATTACATCTATAAGAGGCCAATATTTTTGGCCTGGTATGAAGAAATATGTCACTGATTATTTGGCTAGAGACATGTAATGTCATAAGGTAAAGGTTGAGCATAGGCATCCAACCAGATTGCTGCAACCATTTCCCATTCCTGAATGGAAATGGGAAGTTATTACTATTGATTTCATTACCGAATTGCCCAGGACAACAAGAAAACATGATTCCATCATGGTAGTGGTGGACAAGATTACAAATGTTGAACATTTCATTTCGGTAAAAGTAACTCATAAGGCATCCAACATTGTAGAAATTTATATGAGAGAAATTGCTAGGCTACATGGTGTGCCTAAGGAAATAGTATGGGACCAAGATCCCAAGTTCACTTCCAATTTCTGGAAGGGGTTATTTAAGTGATTTGGGACCAATTTGAATTTCATTACAACATATCATCTAGATTTAGATGGAAAAACATAATGGATTAATCATATAATTAAAGATATGTTAAGAATGTATGTAATGGACAAGCCTTCTAGGTGGGAGGACTATATCCATTTAGTTGATTTCACTTACAATAGTGGGTATTAAGAATCATTGAAGTTGAGCATGTTTGAATCATTGTATGACAGAAAATGCAACACACCTGTAAGTTGGCATAACCCAACAGACAGAGCCATGATTGGGCCAAAATTGTTAAGGGAAATGGAAGAATAGATGGTAAATATCAGGTATATTTTGAAAGTCACACAATATTGGTTGAAGATCTATGCCGAAAAAAGAAGAAAACATAGAGAATTCAAAGTAGGAGAGCATATTTCTTTTTAAGTTAAATCCAAGAGAAGATCGTTGAAATTGGGAAGTTGCCCAAATTTAGCAGTGAGATATTGTGGGATTTTTGATATCTGAGAAAAGATAGGGCCAGTTGAATACATGCTAGCATTACATGCATTCATGACAATTCATAATGTGTTCCATGTTTCTTTATTAAAAAAATATGTACTTGATCCTAATCATGTGATTAATTGGAATGTGATCCAGGTGGAACACATAATGGATTTTCGGGTGGAACTAGTGCACACCCTAGACCGAAAAGTCAAAGTGCTCATAAAAAACTCCATCGGCTTGGTAAAGGTTCAATAGACCTACTATGATCCTGAAGATGCTACATGGGAGCACGAGGAAGCCATGCAAGAAGCATACCCCTAAAGTTTTACAAATTTTGGTGAAAAATGAATGTACATTTGTAAATAAGAGAATGAGGACTCCATTTTGTGAACTGGAGTTCTTGGAGCCACAAATCAGATATTTCCTATCCAACCAATGTGTGGGTTGAGGGGAAAACAAAGTTGTTGGTTGGCATTGTTGTGTGAGTCATTAAGTTGTGGAATTATCAAGTATTCCGATGTAAAGTTTTTATATATGTCAATGTGTAAATTGTATGGTTATGTGCATTGAGGACAATGCATCTTGTAGGGGGAGGGGAATGTAACATCCCCATTTTAAAACCCCAAACTAGTGATGTATATTGTAAATGCAATGTATGACCGATCTCCAAAGAGATGTAATATGTAAATGATGTAAATTGAATATAATGAATAAAATGTATCACCAGCTGAATATGGACACAGACAAAGATTTGGGGGTTAAGTTTCCACAAGAGTGGGAAGGGGTCCAAAGGGGGGATATTTTAACCATGTCTATTAAACCAATAGCCATTTCTTTCTAAATTATCTTTACCATGAACCTTCTATTATCTATTAAGTGTTCTAGAGTCCAATCATTGAATTCATGTAAGAGGGTGGGTGTGAGAGTCACATCCCATAGTTTTTGAGAGAGTGGGGGATGAGTATAATCAAATTGGGGAAGAGTTCAAGTCAATTAAGCAAGAGAAAGAGGGGAAATTCATATGGGTAGGAGATCAACATTATAGATTCATGTTTTTTGGCATAGAGAGTAGTTTTTACATGGCATTTTCGGGCTAGAAAATAAGTTCCGAGTGTTGAATCTTGAAGATAGTTGTTGTGGGAAAGTTTAGCAGTTGTTTGGTGCTAAAATTTCATGCAGAAAGAGGCTATGTGCATGGGAGTAATGTGTTGTTCTAAATTCGTCAAGGGAAGCACACATTTTGCTGCTAGGTGAATTTGTGGTGTAGCTGTATAATTCTAGAGGTCCCAACAAAGATATTTCCTATCCAACCTATGTTGGAATCCCTGTAGGGGAGTGGAAAGGCCTAAGGGACCGTGGGGAGTGAAGGGGGATTCCATCCTTTGGGTTTTGCAAGTTGAGGGGAAGAGCACTAGTGGAATGGAATTAGATATGAGAATTTGATTGTTGAGAGGGGGACATTGGCCAGCCTCAGGTACCACCATCTCTTATGGATTCATAGCCCTATCTTGGGGGTAAATTGTTGTTGAGAAATAGAACATCACGTCTATAGTTGGGAGGAACATTTGTCCTCTACAACATCTTGCATATTTCTTAAGATAAGTGTTCTTATTTGTTGTGTTATTCATGTAAAATGATGATATAATTGTTGTGTCTATGATCTGAAAAATAATTAGTTGATTACAATTTTAAAATACACAAACATCTACTTGATTCTCTAAATAAAATGATCGCTTGATTGTTCGCAAATTACATGTGAAGAACTTATCTAACCAAATCCACTTTAATGATAATTATCTTGCAAATAAATGAACTTGAAATTAACTTGAAATGAACAACAATAAGATAATCACATATACAAGTTGGAAAAAATAGAGTTCACCCAATTTGGGCTACCTCTCCGGGTCCAATTCCAATAGAGACATTCTTTTATTAAATTCTCAAATACTTGCATTTTACAATGACCTTTTTACATGTTTCTCAAATGTAGAAACAGGGTGCACCATTGGATTCCTGCTGAAAAATCATGCAAAATGCATATAAAGTTCTCAAAAATCCATCAAGGTACCCCATGGCATGCTTTACAATGTAACCTCAAAACATGTGTACCCTCAAGCAAAAATTATGAGGCCACTCTACATTAATTATATATCCAACCTCGAATCGTGTTCCCATTAAATAGAGCATGGATCCATAACCCATCTTTGAAATTTATAGTTGGAAATAACTATAAGGCGGTTGATTTCATAACCAAACCCGCACATATAGCTTGTTGGTTAATTTTGTTGTATATTATATGGTAGGTCGGGGGTTCAAGCCCTGTCAACCACCATATACTTGTGCCCATTGTTTTTGGTAAGAAGTTGTCATATGGTTTAAAAACTCCTGCATATATATATATATATATATATATATATATATATATATAGTTTTAAAACCTCCATGAGATATGTTATATACATTAGCCTTTTCACAATAGGTATGGGTTATATGGTAAGGTGCATAGACCAAGAGCCAAGGGTTGGGGGATTAGGCCCTTCGCCCTTTGGCCGCCCATTACAACTTTATTGTAAATTTAAATACAGTATTTACCATAGGTATGTTAAGAACCATTGTGTGGAGTGTTGGCATGGAGGGATTTGTTAAGTCTAAGGAGGTCACTGAGGTCACAGGTTTGACCCCCATTGACTCCATAAATTTTACATAACTCTAACCAATATTAGCCAATGGGAGGTTTCCAAGTGGTGGCCTCTCATTGGCTCGTACATGCCACTTGTCAATATGTCATTGGACCACTTGTGCTCACTTGTCAACCTACAATTCATCCACCTAGAGGTATGTTTTCCTACTAAGATGCCAATAACCATGTGCCACGTGTCACCCTTTCCAATAACCATGTGCCACATGTCACCCTTCCCCATGTACTTTGACCTTTGACATGTTTGACTGGAAATTTGTCCGTTTATAACTTTTTCATACAAACTCCATTTGAGGCATCATTTGTGTCGTTAGAAAGTTGACGATGAGATCTTCACATTGATGGTATTTTTGAGAGAATTTGGGACGGTCAAATTTTAAGAATTACTGAACCATTCTAGATCTTTGTGGATGTTCCATATTTTTCTGGACCTCTATGAGCATTCCTAGATCAATTTATTACTTCGAGTTATACTTGGATAATGTTATTTTATATGAGTATATTGATGCACATGAATCTCTATTTGTGTGGTTGATTGTTGTTGTATGGTTTTAACTGTTGTTGTGCACAATAAGAGTAGTTATATTTACGTTTTTAACAGTATGAACAACTAAGTGAGATTGAATGTCATGTTGTGTGTTATTTTCCACATTTAAATTTTATATTAGAATTCTTATTGGGTCATTTTAGTAGTGATGTGATTCAACTGGGAGCTGGGTACATTACATCCATCAATTGTTGGTTTGATCATGTGAAAGAAGGGTACATTACAACGAATATTTTAGTAGCATTGAAAGAAAGTTTGCAACTATCCCAAGAAGAAGGTTGCTAGAATAAATCCCTCTGTGGATCAAAATGTTATTCATAGAGAAGGGTTTGATGCGCATGGATCCCTATAAGATGGTAGAGTAAACCCCTAGCACAGAGGGTGGGGATATGGGAATCTATGGGAAGAATATGAGATGAGGTGAGAGAGAATGGATCCAAAAGAGTAGAGAGGAAGAAGAGTTGAGATAAGGAGGTGAGTTGAGCAGATAAACAAAGAAAATAAAGCAAGGGGTGATAAACGAGTAGTAAGATATAAGATGAAGAGATGAAAAACCACACTAGAAGGATGTGCGAGAGAAATATTGATGGCACACAATGGGAAGAATCGGGGTTAAACATTAGTTTTCCAACAAATCCCAATATACCGTCCCTTTCAGAATCGCCCACAAGCAGGTGAAATCTCACCTGAGGTACCTATGGGGACTACAAAAAAAAGGTTTCTGCAGTCATGGGGGAATATGAGGCATTCATCCTTACTATTTACTTAAAAATAATTCATATACCCTATGCGCGAACTCATAACAACATAACACCATATGAAAAATTCATCTTACTTAACAATTTAACAAGTGCGCGGAACCATCAATACATATTCCTATTAACCATTCAACATCTACTACATGTGCACAATAAAAAAAATAAACTAACACATCATGAAAAAAAACACATCAAAACACAATAATTTAACATGGTTCACCCCAACCTGGGCTATGTCCATAATGACTGGCTTCTTGTATTATTCATTCATCTTCAGTTCTTGCAACAGGTGCACACTACGCTCATATGATAATCTTAAGTTAAAACCCAAACCTGCCCAAGCCATTCTATGTTACAGTGCACACATACCTATCGACTAATATTCAACTCAACTCATACTCATCAACTAGCAAAGTGCTACTAATCATTGCTCTCAACCAAAAATCCCCCAAAAAGCAACCTCAAGCTCTTCAAAATCTACCAGGAACCACCTCTACCCCCAAAACCCATTACACACACACACACACACACACACACACACATATTATTACATTAGGGCTTATCCTGTTATAATGTGGACAAAATGTCCCAAAACTCCTAATTAACTTTCGTCTTTTTCACGCTCACTCCTTAAAATACGCTAATTGTCTTTCGCATGCACTGCTCCTTTGTTGACTTTTCGTGCGATCCTCTCCTACGCGATTCCCAAAACTTACCCAAAATGATCTGCTCCAACAGGCCCCCAACACTTACCTATGGCTCATCTCGAGCCACTTCAGGGCTACTTCCATGTCACCGTGAACTTGTGAAATGTTTCCCTTATAGTTGTAATCTTTTCTCTTTCTTGTAATTTTGGTGTGGATATCTCTTCTGCAGTAATGCAAACTTAAGATGTTCTTCTTGGGAAGTAACTGAGTCGAATAAGCCTCAAACACCCTCTTAAGTTTCTCCTTTAATATGGGTAGATGGATTTCTTGTTTCTCAAGTATCATAAATGTTGTAATACCCAGGTTCTTACTGCACATCAATTTCTCGTCCTTGGTTCTTCGTGTTACTGTTCTTATTCCTGATCCTTTTCTAGTTCTCGTGTCTCTTTACCCATCATTTATGACCTCATTCCCTTCCTATTCTAGGGAAGTTTTCCAACCTTCGATTTTCTTCCTCCGCCCTTGGCACATTTTTCTGTTTTGCTGCTTGCTTATCACACTGCTTCTTTGTGGCTCTTATGGAAGCTCCTTCTTTCATTGATTCCATGACCCTTTGAACCACACCCGATGTTCTCTTCAACACACTGGGCTCTCTGTTCTCTTGAATAGGATTTTCTTATCATCCCATTTTATGCTATTATAGCCTGTCATGATCTATTATCTTCCTTTGTGTGTCCATCATTTCGAATCCCATCTGATTGTACTCTCATGCAATGCTTTCCATATTCTGCAATAATTCTATATCACCTGACGGATCCTGCATTAGTTTTTCCATCTTGTCAAAATATTCTTGTCGTTTTTCATTAATGACAACGTGATGCCACTACTTCACTGTAATGGTAGATGTTTACTGCATGTTCCATCATGGGTGTTCTTAAATTATTTTTTCTCCTTCTTGTCAATTCTCTATCACAATCCAAATCCCCTTCCTGTGCATGCTTCCTTCGTCTTTGATTTTTCTCTGTGACATTCTTAGGTTTATCTCCTTACTAGTATAACTGCTTGAACAATAATTTTATACTTAACATAAACCTTCTATCTCTGATCCAAAAATATTTTATTTCTTTTTCTTATTTTTATTGTTCTTTCTATAATACACTATTATACAAGTACTATGGTACACATACTGCACAGTTCAGACTAGTGCACGAAAGCCCGAATGTACCTATACAATTTTATCCGATTATCGTTAACCAATCCTTCCACAGCTTCTCCATTTAGTTTCTCCAACTGAACAACACTTGCTTCTGTCACATTTCTGATCACATATGGGTCTAGCCAATGCATCTGGAACTTCCCTGGGTGCTATAAAAACTTGTTGTCATAAAGTAGTACTAAGTCTCATGTCTGAAACTTCTTCTACTTGATATGTTTGTCATGCCAATATTTCTCGCGTGCTTTCTGAACTTGCTGATGAAAACTTGTGATAAAACAATCTTCTTCTAATTCCATTAGTTCTGACAGTCTCTTCTCCATTGCACCCGAATTTGTAAGCTTTGTCGATGCAACAATGTGCAAGATCGATACTATGAATTCCATAGGAATAACAACTTATTGTCCATACATCAATCTGAACATATTTTTTCCTATTAGCTTTGTACTTGTAGTCCTATATACCTGTAATACTTCTAGAATCATCAAATCCTAGTCATCCTAACTTACATTACAAACCTTTGTCAGTGCATGTTCCAAGATCTTATTGAATGCTTCTACTATCCCATTTTTATGAGGATGGTACAGTGTACTCTTTTGATGATGAATATGAAACTCCTCTATCAAAGTTGCCATATTCTTATTTAAAAAATGAGTTCCTTGATCACTCAAAAGTATTCTTGGGCATCCAAACCTTGTAACCACATTTTCAAACAAAAATCGCGCAACAGTCTCCATGCTACAATCTATGACTGGTTTTGCCGCGGCCCCCCTGGTTAAATAGTTTGTCGCATTAATGATGTATCTAGATCCTAACCTCTTATCTAGTGGATTAATCGACCCAACAAAGGCCACTACCCATTTACCAAAATCTTGTAATTTCATGTGTGGTACTAACAACATTTCATCCCTCCTAGAATTTTTCCCAAGTATTTGACAAACATCACAACTCTATCATAATTCCTTAATATCTTTGTGAAGGGTAGGCCACCTTAGTCCCGCACACAAAATATTATGAGCTATTCATTTTCCTGCATAGTGATTTCCTGCAACCTCTTCATGTTCTTCTGAAAATATCATATGTATTTCATTCTCCAATATGCAATAGTCATCAACGATATGAATTGCAAATAAGTGCACGTCTGGTAAATTGTCATCCACGTTTCCTGCATCTTTACCTTACAATATGTGTGATAAGTGATCCAGTCCTGAGTTAAATTTCCCTAGTTTCATGATTACCTTAAAGTCATATTCCTGGAACAACAATATCCATCTGCATATTATCCCCCCTAGAATTGGCTTGTTAACTAGATATCTCAGTGCATAATGGTCTGTATACATATTAAAGTGATATCCAAGCAAGTAATGTCTAAGCTTATGCAAAGCGTACACCATTTCCAAACCTTTTCATTTTTTCATAGTATAGTTTTTTTCTCTAGATGATAGCTTTCGAATTGCAAATGCAATTGGGTGGTCTAACTTTCCTTCACCCAGTTGAGCAAAAAATTCTCCCAATGCTATAGACGATGCATCCACATGAACATGAAATTCCTTGCTCAAGTAAGGAAAAACCAGAATCTACAGAGTGACCATCTTTTGTTTCAATGTATCCAAACCCTTCTGACATTTTTCATTCCACTGATACTTAACTTCCTTCCTCAACAACTTATCCATAGGGGATTTGATATGCATATATCCTTTGATGAAATTTCTATATTATCCTGTATGACCCAATGTAGCTCTCAACTGTTGCACTTAAGTTGGTGGTGGAAAATCAACAATCACATCTATATTCATAGGATCAACTAACAATCCTTGTTTACACACCACATGGCCCAAAAAAATTCCAAAAGATGCACAGAAAATGCATTTCTTCAAATTCAACGATATTTGGTACTGCCTACGCCTATCCAACATTAAGAGAAGAGTTTTGACACAATATTTCAATGGGTTGAATATTGTCTAGTAATCTAAGTACACTTCTAAGAACTTATGAATGAAATATTTAAAGGCTGCGACGACTACTCTAGAAAATATTGTTGCTGCATTCTTTAAACCAAACGACATAACTATGTACTGGTAACAAACCCATTATGTCATAAAGGTCATCTTATATTTGTCTTCTTGTGAAATCTTGATCTGGTGGTATCCTGATAATTCATCCGTAAAAGAGTAAGCCTCTTGATCCCCTACATTCTCCAACACTTCATCTGTAAATGGGGTAGGAAATGGGTCATGTGAACAAGTATCATTCAACTTTCTCAAATCTACACATGTCCTGATTCCTCCTGTCTTCTTTTCTTGAACTACCATTAGGTTGATCCACTCTGAATCTTCAACATGTTCTATAATTCCATATTCTAACATCTTGTTTATCTATACTTTTTCCTTCTTCGTATACATCGCCGGGTTCATTATATATGGTCTCTGCTTCATAGGTTTGGCATATGGATTTAGCAATCTTGATTTCTCCTAACTCTCCAACAGTCCCTTTCATATTTGAGAATGTAGTTGGAAATAGATCTTTTTATTAGCGCAGTAAGTCGAAAATATTCTCAACTCTTTCCTCACTCCAATAGTCTCATATGTTCACGAACTTGGGCTTATCTTCTGTACCAATGTTCACTTTCCATGTTCTCAAAGTCTTGGCGTACACTGTAGATTCAAGCTATGGTACCTCTACTATGTAATCCCCTTCATTCTCCAGTATCTGCAAATTCCTTGGATCTTCCTCTTCCTGGTCTTCTTCAACAACATTATAATAGTGAAAGGCCTCTTCAATTGTCATAGTAACTCTGGGTGCACTATACGTCGAGCCTTCTGTCACAAAAATTGTGTTCTTGATAACCTGCAAGACTGATTTAATCAAAGGATTGTTATTTTGAAAACTAAACGTTACTTTGAATTTCCTAGTCAACTCTTCCTAATATCTTGTGCCTCTGTGCACTTCTAGTTTGATGTACAAATTCTTTGGAATTGTGTCCAGTCTTTGCTAAGTACCGATCTCCACGTTGCGGTACATTTTGTAATATGTTTTGCATGGAAATTTAATCCATCATACTTTTTCATGATACTTGTATTCTTTGTTTTGAATATGACTTGTAATAACCTTTTTCATTGCTTCCAATCTCTTAGCCCATCCTTGCGCACAACCCACCATCCTGCAAGGGTTTCTTTCATTGTAACATCTAAAGCTAGTAGTCTTTGCTGATCTGATATTTACAATTCAAACTCTCTTATAAAATAAAATACACCACTTAGCCCATCATACATTAGAGGTTCACATATCTCAATTCCAATCCATCGCAATGCACAGATAATCTCAACACATTTCCTTGTAGATACCTCATGCAATCTCTTCTTCCAATTTTCCAAGGCTTCTTTTGAGTCTGACGTGCATGAATTGATACTTCTCCAACTAAGTACACCTTCAGCCATAAGATTCACATAATTTTCCATCCACGCAGTCATATTATGCATATTATCAAGTTCTTTTCTCTTTGTCAGTTCTACAAATATTCTTCCTTCAGTGGGATCTAACGGTGCAGTAACATTCAAGTTGTCTACTTCAAATACCATTTGTCTTTTCTTTAGATCAATGATATTATAATTATTAAATGCCCAATCAAGTCCCAATAGTGCTTGATAAGGTGTACTACCATCTATTATTTCGATCACTTCAAGGTCTTCTACACTATGCACTCCATCAATATTGACACTTACCCCTATGTGCTTTGGCCTCCTGCAAATCACATATGGTACAAAATATTTTCTCACACGTGCAACCTTTTTCGCTCCTCTCTCTTGGGCCAGATTCTCCACCTTGCAGACTTACCCTTTGCTAAGATCACCAATCCTCTTAGCACAAGTGAAGACTCAGTTATGATAGCTCCATCATGTCTCGATTGACTCTACATGATATGTAATGTCACAATGACCTCTCTTCTTTATTAACAATCCTTAGGGGTCAACATAGAATCCCATCAACAAGTCAAAACCAAATTAGGATTTCCTTGTGGGTGTGAAGCCCCAACACAAGCCCACAAATCCCATCACCAAACTCAGGAAGACGCAGCTTCATTCCAAGAGCATTTTCACCAAACCTAAAGTGTGATGTTGTGCCCATGTTGATTCCCACATGGCCAACACCTATATTCATGTGAGAATACCTGCTCAAAGCTACAAAAAATTAACACTCCCTCTTAGAGAGGAAGTTATTCTCACCACACTCCACAAGTGGGTATTCCTTTCGATTCTACCAAATCATAAACACTCCCTCTTAGCAAGCGAGGTATTCCATCCTCCATCATCACCTAGAAGTAGTTTTGTCTCTAGTACTAGATCCTCTACCACAATTTCTATCCAATCCATCTGACTAGATGCTCCCTCTGTCACTAAAGAAAATACTGCTCTCCAATACTCCAGACTAGTTGCATCCTCGGTCACTAAGGAAAATATTGTTGTCTGACAAGATCCCATCTTGGAAGACACCCTTCTCTTAAAATTTTACTGCCTCTGAACCTCCTGTGTATCCATCTCAACTCATGAAACGTACCTTACATTCTTGGAAGATGCCTCTCTCCCATCTAGACCTAAAGGTTGGCTCCCACTGAGCGAATGACTCTCACTATGATCCTCCTGACTCCCTCTAAAGTCAAACCCCCTCTAAGCCTCTTGACTCCCCATGAAGTTGGACTCCCTCTAAGTCTCATGACTCCCTGTGATTCCACACAACCTTTAAAGCTCATTTCTTGCTATCCACTATCGTACTAGTGGGGCCACCTGCCTCACCACTGGTGGAGCTACCAAATCCTCCTCATCTTCCTCTCTGCTCCTGCTGGTCATAATATGGATAGGATATCCCTCTCTAACTCCAAGAACCAATGTTGATATGAAGTTATATCCTTTGTCCATAAAAAACACTTGTCTAACTCAAAATAATATGTGGTACCATTTTATCTCAATCTTTGAGACTACAAGAACACTCCTCCTTCGTTCTGGCACCCATAACACATTTGACACCCTCATCACCTCTCTTGACTGCAATTGGAACAATACTTTACAATATTCTCATACTACATGCTTGACTCCCATGCCAAGCTCCACACACAAGTCTGAGCCAAACTCTGTGAAAGTGTCAAACAACTCTCTAGAACCTGTCATATGGAAAGATGCTCCGCTATCCACCAACTAAGTCCCCTTGCTGGAGACTATACCTAAAAGCATGAAGATCAACAAGATCTCTATATGGAACCTATCTGCAACCTCATCAACCTCTGTTGTTGATGCATGTTTCCTTCTTCCCTTTCCCCTCTGGTGTGGAAACTTTGAAGAAAAATGACCATAGACACTCAAACCATATGCATCCTCCCTGGACGCCAACTGGGTCTCCTCTTGGATACAATCAATCCACATCCTCTCAAACCCTGGAAACTTATCTTGTGCACTAATCCCCTGCACAAAAGGTTTCCAAAACCTAGGAAGACCAAATCAACATATAATAACACATGTTCATATCAGAACAACACTGCATATTCCTACGCCTCAATCCCTGAGGCTGAGAACACACTCTTGGAACCCATAAAACATTTTCCACTTGCAACACACCCCTTTAATCCATATGGAATACCACTACTCCAGATCCCTGTACTACATGATTGGTCCTTCTACCAAGATCCTCGTACATACCTGAGTTGGACACTATGAAACTCACGAACAAATCATGTGCCCCTGTCATGTGTCGGTGGCTCTCACTAGATAAGAACCATGAAGTGATCCAAGGAAAGCATCATGCTTCCCAAATTCATGACCATCTAATGAACTTCTACCTAAGTCCATCATCCAAGTCACCAAAAACCTTTCTATGTCTGCACATGCTACCATTGATAGTGTGTCCTCATATGAACAGTCCCGATCTTCAGTTGGACACTCAGTCTAGTCCACTCTAGACCTTTATAACTCATCTCTACAAATATACTCATCCTCTTGGGTCAAATACCTCATACATGTTCATACCTCGAAAATGTGTAACTCTATGACCCAATGAAGACTCTATCTCATCAACCTGTCAAACATCTGATGCCATCTCATCCATGCCAAAGAACTTGAGTTGCACCCATCATAAATCACCATGAAAAGTCACCAGAAGTCCATCCATGGGGTTGGAAATATGCCACACAAGATACTGTTGTGATACAGGATCTCCGCCAATCCATGATAACTCCCAACCTGCCACACCACCGAGCTGAAATATCCCACAACTACACGTCTGGATGGTATGCTCTATGTCTCAAACCAAAGACTATATAACCTATTGACACCTATAACCATCATTGTAGCTCCCTCTCATAGCTATCACCTGTGACTTTCCTAGAACAAGAACAAGAACAAAACTCCTCCAGTGTTGTATCTAAAATGTGTCTCAAGATGATCCCCTTCTCTTCACATCCCAATCTCTAATACCCTGTCAATTTTCACGTGAAACTCTATGTGACTAATTTAAGATATGAAAATTGCTTCCTATTGATCTAGCAATAAAACCCTAGTTGTTATAATCGAATACCTTTACACTGAAATTATTGACTGAAACCATATGCAATGGAAACAAAAATATTAGAGATGAATCATCAATACACATGTGACACAATTTATTTTTTGTAATCCTTTTATCATCAAAAATCTTGAGGGAAAAACCATCCCTCCCTGTTGGATTACTGAGAGGGGGGGTGAATAAATAATAGAGCAATTTAATCCTTTTTAACCATAAAATGCAAGTGTTATATCAATGTAACATTATCATCCAATAGTTGACGAGTAAATAAATAATGAACAAATGAACAATCATACACATACACAACACACCAGTGTTTTTACGTGGAAACCCAAAGCAGGAGAAAACCACATAATGTTTTTTATTATATGTATTTAATAATTACATTCATTGGAAGCACCAACTTCCTTTATTTTTGAGCTGCAACTAGAAGGAGGCTCCAACCCCCTAGTTTCTCAGGCTACAACCCGAGGGAAGCTCCAACTCCCCAATTCTCTAGCTAAAATGAAAAGGAGGCTACAACTCCCTATGTTCTCTAGATACAACTGGAAGGTGGATACAACCACATGTCCTTTCCTGATCCAACCGCCCTGACGTAGAAGTAGAATGATGGAACCACTGTCACACTATCAGTGTGAGATATATTGTTGTAAACCTATACCAATCAACCTGTAATCCACTTGTAACAACCTGTATCAATAACCTATGCCAACATGTACCATACATCATCATGTACCTCAACCTGTACCATAAATAAATGAATCAACCATAAACCTATACAAATAACATGTCAAAATAACTTTTCCAAACAACCTGTAATCAACCTGTACCATAAACAAGTGCATCAACCATGCACCAACCTGTACCTCAACATGTACCATCAACGAGTTCATCAACCATGCATCAAATATGTACCAATCATGCATCAAATACACATAAACTATGACTCATCAAGATATATCAACATCATCAACTATACACCTCATGTATGTGCCAACTCATCAACTACTTGTCTCAACCATGTACCCAACATGTACCTCAACCAAAATCCCTCATCAATTTCATCATCCAAATATGATTTGTAAATTTGTAATAGACCTGGTGTATATGATCACATACCTGCATACCTTCCTTAACTTTAACAACAAGAGACTAGAATTTTAATCAAACTTTACTTTAGTCTCACATGACTAATTTTGGATTAGTCAAAAAACCTAACTTGAAATAATCATAACTATGTACATGTAATGAATAAAGATCTGAAAATGGTACAAAATGTTCTTCAGTGTCTTTTATGCAATTCCTCTAGATTTCACTACTTGGAACCTCTCAGAAAAGGAGTTATAGCAAAAATGGCATACCTTGTTTAATTATGGCTTATTCTAAAGAGAGAAGTTGTAGAGAGTGCCCAAGACGGAATATTTGTTGTATGCATATGAAAATGGTACAAATAATACTATAGACTGTAATCTAACCAATACATTTGGTCTTACTGAATTTGGATCTGTTATGAAGAATTTAGGATGTTTTTACCCGAAACACCTGTTTTAGACTAGTTTTAGGACTAGCCACAAACCCTATTTTCCACGAAGTGTAACTCCAAAAATACAATGAACCACAAGTTGAAATTTTTATCACAGCTAATTGGATATGTTTCCTCAACGGAATCCCAATTTCACGGTCTGAATCATTCTATAAAAATATTTATTGCGAAAATGTTGAGATGACCTGTAAATAACATACCTTAGAAAACATCATCAAAAGAATTTATCCTCCCTTGAATTTTGGCCTTCTTTACTTCACCTTCCCTCTCAAATTTGGCTTAGATATCCTTTGTTTACCTCAGTCACTTGTAGATATTCAATATTCTCAAGTGTGATAAAAATGAGAGAGCCTTGCATCTTATTTATACTTTCATGTAGCTTCCTCGAGGGGTTACCGTTTAACCATCTTAACCCATTTTCCTTATTTTAGGGTTAACCCACTTCTAACCACTTGTCCACTTAGTAATTTATCCATTAACTTTATTATTTAAATAATTTATTTTGTATCCACTTTGACTTATAGTACACTCAACACTTCACTTTATTATTTAAATAATTTCTTCTTTGCAAACACTTTGACTACTTAGACCTTTGGGGGCTCCTAGATGACTCATGAGGGTTCTCCAACTTCACATGACCATAAATCTCTAATCGTGAGGAGTTATGTGACATTCCACATACCAGTGGAAATGGAATGACATGTACTATCCATATAGAATAGTATTACCTTCAAATATATTAAATCTCATACCATTATACATCAAACAAACTTTGGTCCATTACCCAAACTTTTGTGCTACCGGAATTCGCTAACAGACTTTCTTCAAGGGTTGACATCAATGACAACCAATCCAAATAATAAAAAATATCCTCCTTTGGCATTGATGGAAAAATTATGATGAAATAATGAATTCATATCACTCATGCTCCCCCTGTAACCATCGCACCCCCTCGAACCATGCCTCTGTGTTCTTTCTCCAATAATTTACCTTTACATATAATAAATATCTCCCCCTTTTTCATCAATGGAAAAGGTATATTTCCATCTGGGGTTTCTACCCCTAACTGAACTGTCCTTGGGGATAATCCCCCTAACTGAAAAATTCCTGAAACTAATCCCCCAACCTAAACTATCCTATTTATGGTGCTTCCTCATATAAATATAAGATGTTAGCAAAAACATTTGCGGTGACAAAAATTACTCAAAGGCGTTGTGAACTTTAGTTTTGGAAAGTGGCACTACCAAAATTTCCGTTCGAAGAAGGTCGACTAAGTCCTTTGTTTGCATAGGAAATGTCCAAATGCAACATTCAAAAGTAGTCCATTTCGGGCTTCAAATACACGCAAACAGACAGGTTCGATATTCAATGGTGGAGATCCCATGTACAGTTCAGATTAACGAATCTCGTGCGTTCGAAGTTTCAAAGTCACGCAAGGCTTAACAACCAGACATAAGTGCCAAAATGTCAAAGTGCCGAAGTGTCAAAATGTCGAAGTGTCGGAGGCACATGGAATTGATCTGCCGAGGACACTTGGAATTGATCTGTCGAGGACACATGGAATTCATTTCAGGCCACCACATCACTCTAGTCCCGTAATACTCTGGGAGTTATACAAACTCTGCATGCAGAAACTCCCGAACCTCAAAGTGCTGAAGACACTTTGCACTCATCAGTTCAGACACATGGCACTCATCCGTCGAGACAAGTGGCTTCCATCTAGCCCTGACATGTGTCATTCATATTTTGTGACACATGACATTCTTTTCAAGCACCTTGGGTCATGTCATCTGCTCGATTTCATCTAACACGTCTAACTATCATTCTGAGATACGTCACTTCAGGCCCGTACTATTTCAAAAGATTTTCATGCTTCACAATCCAAAACTCCCGAACTTCGAGGTGTTGAAGCACGCGGCACTCATCCGTCGGGACTTGTGGTGCTCATCCGTGGAGACAAGTGGCTTCCATATGGCCCTTACATGTGGCACTCATTCCAGGTCATTTGGTTGCATCATTCACCCATTTCAACGTGACACATGCCACCCTTCTTTCCATGACATGTCAGCACATGACATCAAGCCACCATGTCAGATTTGGGAGATCATCCTTCGATAGGTATTCCGACTCAACATTCAAATCTCCTGAATGAAAAAATTGGCACCATCTATAAACATGGTTAAAAGGATTCTGTAGTTGGTGGACGGATAAAATTTAGCAGGGTTACCCAGATCGCATATTGCAACACGATCGATGACCACACTTCATTGCAGAGATGGAAACTGCTCGAACGTTAACATCCTAGAGCGGTCCCACAATTGAAACCATCGTATATATTGAGAGGTACGTGGAAGTTGGTGGTGGATTTTGAGAATTGGAGTGGTGTGGATCCAAACTGCCCTTAACAACTTTCGTAATCACGTGATTATATCATGTCTAGGGTCTAATTCGAGAGCAGCGCATGGAAAAAAAACTGGGCATTCCCATATCACAGATTGCAACAAGATCGACGGGAACACTTCATTGTGGAGATGGAACATGCTTGAATGTTAACATCCCAGAGCGGTCCCATAATTGAAACCATGGTATCATTTGAGAGGTACGTGGCAGTTGGTGGTAGATTGTGGGAGTGAGAGTGGTGTGGATCCAAATTTCCCTTGACAACTTCTGAAATCACATTCTTATATCACTTCTAGTGTCCAATCCGAGAGTAGTGTGTGGCAAAAAAATTGGGCATTCCCATATCACATATTGCAACAATATTGACGACCACACTTCATTGCAGAGATGAAACATGTTGCAATGTTAACATCCTAGAGCGGTCCTGCAATTGAAACCATGGTATAGCTTGAGAGGTACATGGCATTTGGTGGTGGATTGCGGGAGTCAGAGAGGTGTGGATTCAAACCATCCTTGACAACTTCCACAATCACGTGCTTATATCACGTCGAGTATGCCCTATTTTTTGGGGGTTTTGTTGTAACTTCCCATATTTTAGGGTACGAGTCATGAGGTAGTTTTTTCTATTTTGGGAAAAAAACAATTTTTGTAATAGAAACTATCTAAAGAAGTTTGACCTCCTGGAAACTATATATTTGATGCAGGAGAATCACAAGTAGCAAGCAAGCGCGGAGACAGAGGACAACTGGAAAGCGCCAGTGCACAATTCTTTTTGAAATGTTTTGAAACATTAATGTAATAATTAGGAGAGTGCGTACTTCCATATTGTAAATAGATCTTGAGTGATCCACTCTCATCTATAAGGTGTAAAGGCATTTATAGGTAGTTAATGTAAGTAGGTAGAATTAAATTCCAGATTAGATAGTTTAGAGCGTAGGAGGGAAAACCGACTATAGACACCCTCATCTTGTATCATTTGTAACAATTAACATTATCAAAGGAGCATAGAGCATATAAGGAGAAGAAGCAGAGAGTTGTGTAGAAGAAGCCATGTACAAAAATTATGAGATTAATATATGAAGCTTTGATTCAGAGTCATGGTGTTCTAATACTTTATGTGTATGCATGTTGAATGTTATGCTCATGATTATTTTACTCTTTTTGTTGTACATTTGCTTTTATGCTATGTATGTATGATTTCATGTTAAGTATTTGAAGTATGAGATAGAGTCAGGGAATGAGTTTCAATTGTTTCTCTTCCTGAGTCAGAGTTCCTACAAGGAGTGCAGTGAAGCGTCCACAAGGAGTGCATTGACGGATTCAGAGTTCATCTCAGAAAGCTCAGGAGGGATACTGTTGTTATCATTTTCTGCAGAAGTGCAAGTCAGGCACAAAAGCCATGCAAGGTGTGCGCAGGCTGATTGGAAGTTTAGAACTTGTCAACCGAGAGAAGAGTTTAAGGACTATTGTCACAAGGGGGGAGTGCACAGGGTCAAAGGATTCAAATACTTAGACATATTTGAAGAGTGCTGGAAGGAGTGCGTGCAAAAGTTTTTTTTTGGAATACTCGAAATTGTGAAAGAAGCTCAGGAGATTTAATGCTTGTAAAGTGTTCAAAGAAAGGTAGAAATCAAACCTGTTTGAAGGGAGACGGAGTGAATTTGTTTCACAGAGGTCAATTTATAGCGAAAGAATGTTTCTTCATTTCGTAGAAATTCCCAAAAGAAGGATCGGTTGGTCGAAATTCTCTGTGGAGAATTTGCGAAGTCCCGAGAGTCGTTTGATATTGTAGAGGACCAAGGGGAGTTATGGTGATTGTTTTCTAAAGTGTAAGCTTAAGAGAGATAGGGCTGTAGATCCAAGCCAACGAGGGTCGTCAGATTACTCGTGAACTTTCATTTCGGAGTTCAGAGATTTGAGGGGCAGAAGGATTCACGTCCAAAGATAGAGGACAACAGAGTGGACATGTGGCGTACTTGTCAAGAAGCGAAGTCAGATTCGTTGACCATTTCAGGAGTTTGTGGGTTTGAGAATCGAAATCTTAGCATCAAGATTCATGGAATTGCGAAGTCCGAAATCCAGAAAAGGTGGAAAGTCCCATTGTGGGGCCAGCACTGGAACGTGTCATAATTCGACATTTTGGCATTTCGGGGAATAAGAGATCGAGATATTTGTTCCGGGATTCCCAAAATCATGAAATGTGATATAAGTGTGGAGGATAACGAGGCCTACATTTCGACGAATCGGCAATTCGGGTTTCGGAAGTCGAAGAGTTGAGACACTCGATAACAGGGGTCGCAAAGTCGTGATATCTGAAGTTTCGAAATAGTGAAGGACGTGATCACATAATGGATCAGATAATTTGAATTGGTGCTTTGTGTTTGTGCATGCAGGCTCAATTCATAAGGACCTGTGGTGACACCATTGTAGGTGTGTTTGATTCCCGAAAAGGAATCAAAGAGTCAGTTAGACTCAAAGGGCAGAAAAGGAGCGATCCTGCGCGGACCTTAACCTGAGGGTTGGGGGTCTGCACCATACTAGTATCAGAGCCTAGGGAAATTTTCTTTTCTTTCTGTAGCAAAGAAGGGAGGGAAATTATCAGCCATTCCACCGAGAAGAAGAGACAGACCATTGGCAATGCCTGATCTAGTGGTGGAGAGAGAAATGCATGAACTACGTGCTAGGCTTGATGCTATGGAGACTGCACAGAGGCGCACAGTCGACACCGGAGACATCAACGAGGATGAAAGTGAAAATGAAGCTGGACATGAAGAAACTGTTGCAGCCGAAGATGTAGCGGATGAAGGCCTATTTAGGGCAGTTGCAAGGATATGTGCCAGGGCAAAAATGGAGATCCCCATGTATGAAGGAAACCTGGATGTTGAAGAACTTCTAGACTGGATTAGAGCTCTGGACACGTATTTTGACTATGAAGATGTTGAGGAAGACAAAATGGTCAAACATGCTTTCTCACAAGACTTAAAGGACATGCATCATTGTGGTGGGATGAACTACAAGCTGATAGACGCTGCAAAGGTAAGCAGAAAATCAAGAGTTGGGATAGAATGGTTGCGAAGATGAAAGCAAAATTCATACCTAAGGATTATCGAATCACTCTGTTTCAGAGGATGCAGAATTTGAGACAGAAGATGATGTTAGTAAAAGAGTATACTGAAGAGTTCTACAAGCTAAACATCAGGGCAGGTCATCGTGAAAGTGATGATGAAAATGTTGCCAGGTACATGAATGGTCTGGGATAAGACATTTAGGATGAGGTGAGCATGATGATCATTCAGACTGTAGAAGATGCTTATCAGATGGCTCTGAAGGCTGAAGAGAAGCTGAGCCGAAAGTAGTGTCAAAGAGGACGAGGCAAAATTCATCCCAAAGGAAAAAAAGTTGTCCAAGATAGGAATCAGAAGCCTAAGGAAGAGTGGAAGAAACCTCAACCTCAGATTGAGAGAGGTGGAAGCTCACAGAGAGGGAAGTATGCTGAACAGAGAGGAAAATATGCTGATAATAACACTTTTCCTCACGCTAGAGGAAGAGGAAGAGGCAGAGGTGGAGTAGTAAAATGCTTCACATGTGGAAAGAATGGACACAAATCTTATGAATGTCGAGATAAGAAGAAAGAAGGTGGTGAAACTCACGTTGTTGAAGAACAAAGGTGGAATGTTGAGGTAGAAGATGCTGAAGGCGGAAGGTCATTGGTGATGAGGAAAGTTCTCTTAACACCAGAAAAGGAGGCGGAGAATCCAATGCAAAGGAACAGTCTTTTTCGAACTGCTTGCAAGACCAAAGACAGGGTATGCAAGGTCATCGTGGACAGTGGTAGCACAGACAATCTCGTTTCTACAGAGATGGTGGAAAAGATGGAGCTGGAGACTATTGAACATCCAAGCCCATACAGAGTTTCATGGCTACAAAAAGGACATCAGGTAAATGTCACTAAACAATGTTTAGTTGAATTTAAAATAGGAGGATATAACGATAAGATATTGTGTGATGTCATTCCTATGGATGTTTGTCATCTATTGCTAGGTAGATCGTGGAAATATGACAGAAATGTGGTTCATGATGGGAGAAAGAACACATATACCCTAGAGAAGAATGGGAGAATTCACATGTTGTTGCCAATTAAGGACAAAGAGGTGAAGCCTGAAGTAAGAAATACTGTACTTCTCATGAGTGGGAAGGAACTTCTTAAGGAGGTTAAGAAGAAGGAAGATCCACAATTCATTATGGTCAGGAAACCTAGGATTGTTTTAACTAGCACAAGAGTGGATGATTTACTAGAGGAAATCCAGAAGTTACTGGAAGAATTTTCTGATATCATAGTGGACGAACTACTTCGTTCATTTCCACCAATCAGAAGTATAAGTCATCATATTGATCTCATACCTGGAGCTAGTTTACCAAACAAAGCAACGTACAGATTGACGCCGCAGGATAATGAAGAGGTCAAAAGACAAGTCCAGGACTTAATGGACAAGGGATTGGTTAGATAAATCTTGAGTCCATGCGTTATTCTGATGGTGCTTAGCCCAAAGAAAGATGGAGGCTGGAGGATGTGTAATGACTCGAGGGAAATTAACAATATTACCATCAGGTATATATTTTCATTGCCAAGGATGGATGATTTGATGGATTGTTTGAGTGGGGAAATTTTTTTTTTGAAGATTGATTTGAAGAGTGGATATCATCAGATTCGTATGAGAGAAGGTGATGAATGGAAGACAACATTCAAGACAAATGAAGGGCTGTATGAATGGCTTGTTATGCCATTTGGCTTAACAAATGTGCCCAATACTTTCATGAGGTTGATGAATGAAGTCCTAAAGGAGTTTATTGGGAAGTTCGTTAGTGTATATCTTGACGATATACTGGTTTTCAGTAAGACAGAGGTAGAGCATCTAAAACATTTGGCTACAGTGATGCAGAGGCTACAACAAGAGAAGTTGCTAATAAATATGAAGAAATCATCATTCATGAAGACAGAGCTCATTTATTTGGGGTTTGTTATTTCAACAGATAAGTTGAAAATGGATCTAGATAAAGTGGAGGTGATTAAGAATTGGCCGTTGTCGAAGAGTATATTTGAAGTTAGAAGTTTTCATGGATTAGCTAGTTTCTACAGAAAATTCATTAGGAATTTCAGTGGAATTAGCGCACCAATGATGGACACAGTGAAGAAAAGACATAAATCTTTTCATTGGATAGAAGAAGCAGAGAAAATCTTAAATTTTTTAAAGAGGAAGATTACTGAACAACCAATTCTGGTGTTGCCCGATTTCAATAAGACGTTTCAGGTCGGGTGTGACGATAATGGATTTGCAATTGGAGTGGTCTTGAGCCAAGATGACAGGCCAGTCGCATACTTCAGTGAGAAACTAAATGAGGCGAAGGTTAAGTACTCCATGTATGACAAAGAATTTTATGCGGTCATACAAACACTGAAGAAGTGGAGGCACTACCTGGTTCCTAAAGAGTTCGTTTTGTACAGTGATAATCATGCCTTACAATTTGTAACTCAATAGGAAAAGTTGAACCAAAGACATGTTAAATGGGTTGAATACATGCCGAATTTTACTTTTGTAATTAAAAATATTTCCGGAACTGCTAACAAAGTTGTTGATGTTTTGAGCAGGAAATGTTTGCTGATGCAGGAATTTAGAGTCAAAACTTTAGATTTTGATAACCTCAGGGACATGTACATAAATTATCCAGATTTCAAAGAGGCGTATGAAGCATTCGAGAATCCTATTCTTAGAGATAGAAGTCAATGGACTGAATACATGATCCAGGATGGATTATTATTCAGAGGTAATCAACTGTGTATTCCAAAATGCTCCATGAGGGAGAATCTACTGAAAGAAAAACACAGTGGAGGATTGGCCAGACATTTTGGTCATGATAAGACATTCTCGAAGTTGAATGGCTCGTATTTTTGGCCAGGGATGAGAGAAGATGTCAAAAGGTTTGTGGACAGATGTAGAATTTGTCAGCACACAAAGGGAAGGAAACAAAACACATGATTATATTAGCTGTTACCCATACTAGAGAGGTCGTGGGATGTAGTAAGCATGGATTTTGTGTTAGGGATGCCAAGAATACAAAGAGGGTTTGATTCGATATTTGTGGTGGTAGACAGATTTTTGAAAATAGCACACTTTATACCATGTCAAAAAACCAGTGACGCAACTCACATTGCGAACCTGTTTTTCAAAGAAGTTGTCAGACTTCACGGCTTACCAAGGAGTATAGTTTCAGATCGAGACACCAAGTTCGTGGGACATTTCTGGAGGAATTTATGGAAGAAGATGTGGACGAGTTTGTCATTTAGCTCAGCATATCATCCTCAGACGGATGGGAAAATAGAAGTTGTAAACATAAGCTTGGGAGATTTACTGAGGAGCCTAGTGACTGAACACCACAGTTAGTGGGATCACATTCTGCCACAGACGGAATTTTCTTATAATGAATCGATCAATAGAAGAACAGGGCAGAGTCCATTTCAGATTGTTTATGGAATGCAACCCAGGGGAGTTTCTGAACTGAAAGATTCAGAACAGGGTGAAACTAGAAGTGCTAGTGCATAAGATTTTGCAGAGGCAATGAAGGAACTTCACAACCAAGTGAAGAGGCGATTGCAGAATTCAAGCCAGGAGTATAAACGCAGAGCAAATCAACACAGGTGACAACTTCAGTTTGAAGTTGGTGATTTGATTCTTGCACACTTGAGGAAGGAAAGGTTCCCAAGGGGAATGTATAACAAACTAAAGATCAAGAAAATTGGACCATGTAAGATCATAAAGAAATTTGGGACAAATGCATATGAGATTGAATTACTCGAGGGGATCATAATTTCATCGATATTCAACATCTCATATTTGTACCCTTACAAAGATGGAAAATCACGAGCAGACAGTGAAAAACCAGAGGTTCAGTGGGCTAAACAAATGCCTGTAGCCGAAAAGCCACAGATGGAGAGAATACTTGACAAGAGAGACAACAAAAGGACCAGGAGAAAAGAATACTTTGAATACTTGGTCAAATGGAAGGGACATCCAGTTGAAGATGCCAGCTGGGAGAATGAGGCAGCAAATCAAAAGCATGGATAGACAGTACAAGAGCTCATGAATAAGAGTCCATGAAAATTTTCAAGCGAGGGAGTATGATGCAGGAGCATCGCAAGCAACAAGCAAGTGCGGAGATGGAAGACAGATGGAAAGCGCTAATGCACAATTCTTTTTGAAATGTTTTGAAACATTAATGTAATAATTAGGAGAGTGCGTACTTCTATATTGTAAACAGATCTTGAGCGATCCTCTCTCATCTGTAAGGTGTAAAGGAATTTATAGGTAGTTAATATAAGTAGGTAGAATTAAATTCCAGATTAGACAGTTTAGAGCGTAGGAGGGAAAATCGACTATAGACACCCTCATCTTGTATCATTTGTAACAATTAACATTATCAAAGGAGCATAGAGCATAGAAGGAGAAGAAGTAGAGAGATGTGTAGAAGAAGCCATGTACAGAAGTTCTGAGATTAATATATGAAGCTTTGACTCATGGTGTTCTAATACTTTATGTGTATGCATGTTGAATGTTATACTCATGGTTATTTTACTCTTTTTGTTGTACATTTGATTTTATGCTATGTATGTATGATTTCATGTTAAGTATTTGAAGTATGAGAGAGATTCAAGGAATGAGTTTCAATTGTTTCTCTTCCTGAGTCAGAGTTCCTGCAAGGAGTGTAGTGAAGCGTCTGCAAGCAGTGCGTTGATAGATTCATAGTTCATCTCGGAAAGCTCAGGAGGGATACCGTTGTTATCATTTTCCGCAGAAGTGCAAGTTAGGAACATAAGTTGTGCAAGGTGTGCGTAGGTTGGTTGAAAGTTCAGAACTTATCAACTGAGAGAAGAGTTGAAGGACTAATGTCACAAGGGGGGAGTGCACAAGGTCAAAGTATTCAAATACTTAGACGTATTTGAAAAGTGCTGCAAGGAGTGCGTGCAAATTTTTTTTTTTTTGGAAGACTCGAAATTGTGAAAGAAGCTCAGGAGTGTTAATGCTTGTAAATTGTTCAAAGGAAGGTAGAAATAAAACCTGTTTGAAGGGAGATGGAGTGAATTTATTTCGCAGAGGTCAAGTTCTAGCGAAAGAACATTTGTTCATTTTGTAGAAATTCACAAAAGAAGGATCGGTTGGTCAAAATTCTCTGTGGAGAATTTGCGAAGTCCCGAGAGCCGTTCGATCTTGCAGAGGAGAAAGGGGAGTTATGGAGATTGTTTTCTGAAGTATAAGCTTAAGAGAGATAGGGTCGTAGATCCAAGCCAACGAGGGTCGTCGGATTACTCGTGAACTTTCATTTCGGAGTTCAGAGATTTTAGGGGAAGAAGGATTCACGTCCAAAGATAGAGGACATCAGAGTGGACATGTGGCGTACTTGTCAAGAAGTGAAGTCAGATTCGTTGACCATTTCGAGAGTTCGTAGGTTGGAGAACCAAAAGTTTAGCATCAGGATTTGCAGAATTGCAAAGTCTGAAATCCCGAAAAGGCGGAAAGTCCCGTTGTGGGGCCAGCACTAGAACGTGTTGAAATTCAACATTTCAGCATTTCGGGGAATAGGAGATTGGGATATTTGTTCCGGGATTCCTAAAATTGTGAAACGCGATATAAGTGTGGAGGATAACAAGGCCTACATTTCGGTGAATTGACAATTCGATTTTCAAAAGTCGAAGAGTCGAGACACTCGGTAACAGGAGTCGCGAAGTCGCGATATCTGAAGTTCCAAAATAGTGAAGGACGTGATCACATAGTGGATCAGAGAATTTGAATTGGTGCTTTGTTTTTGTGCACGCAGGCTCAATTCATAAGAACCTGTGGTGACACCATTGTAGGTGTGTTTGATTCGTGAAAAGGAATCAAAGAGTCAGTTAGACTCAAAGGGCAGAAAAGGAGCGATCCTGCACAGACCTTAACCCAAGGGTTGGGGGTCTGCACCAATATTCTAATGTTTTTCATGTAAAAAGGGTTCAACCCAAGATCCGAGGGGGTTTGAGAAATGGAATGACTGTATATTTCAGTTTGTGAGTTGGAGGGGCATGTGGCTGTAAATTGTATGTTATTGAAGATTCATATGAGTTGTTTCATCAGATTTGTCTTCCATGTTCTCTGTTCTATTCTTCATCTTGTTTGAATGTATTGCTGATTTTAAGGATTAAAATTTTCCTTTGATTGATAGATTCTTGCCTATTTATCATTGTTTAATGTTCAGACAAATCTAAATTCTCTCTACAGAGAGGATCTTTGCTTAGTGAACATTCATCTTTATGTTAATTCTCTTATTATTCTCTTCATCATTACACAAATATTTTGTTTGATAGGCAACTTAAATGCCTTCAATGAGCAGACTATTTATAACTCCATTTCTTAATGGTCTATCACTGATCTACAATGATATATGTTGTCTTTTCCTTCCTTTCATGTCTTGATGATCCCTTATTTCAATCCTATTCAAAACAAATTCTATGTTACCAAGCTTACTCCCATTTGTAGTCTGGGGTGACTCTTGGAGTGATAACATAAGACATATAAGATAAGCATTCAAAAGCATTCATTTTGGAGTATAAATTACTTTGAGTCTCTGGCGAAAATACTCAAAGGCTTCCCTTGGAAGCGGTTTTGTAAAGCTGTCTCCCACTTGTTCTTTTGTGCCCACATATTCAACTCTGATGTTATTCTCTGTAACTTGTTCCCATAGAAAGTGATACTTTATTGGAATGTGCTTCGAGTGCATCACCGAGTTATTTGAGAAACTGATGGCACTTTTATTATCAAAATAGATTGGAATGGGCTCATCATACTCAACCTGTATATCTGTCAAAATTTGTTTCATCCATAGAACCTAAGTACAACATCTTGTTGCTACAATATACTCTTCTTCGACTGTAGATAAATATACTAATGATTGTTTCTTGCTTACCCAAAATACTAAAGACTCACCCAAGTAGGAGTGGTAACTGGTTTGCAATCTTCCATTCCGAACCTCTTTATCATTTCTCTGATATACTTAGTTTGAGAAATAAAAATTCCTTGGTTGATTTGACGTATCTGAATACCCAGAAAGAAGGATAGTTCTCCAGGTAATGACATTTCAAATTCATTATGCATATCCTTTGCAAATTTCTGTCTTAACTTGTCATCAATACTTCCAAAAATAATATCATCAATATAAACTTCAATTAATAAAATACCATTTTGAGTTACCTTGATGTAGAGGTTGATGTTTGCACTTCCTTTTCTGAACCCTGCCTGCTATAGATATTTATCCAGTCTAGAGTACCATTCTCTAGGAACCATTTGTTCAATGTAGACTTCTTCTTCAAGTTCCCCATTCAGAAAAGTTGATTTCACATCCATATATGTCTGTATTGTTCAAGACTCTGCTACACAATTGTCCATAATTTTGACTCATACGTCACTGTACTATCATGAAGCACTACTACAACTGATTAATCTATCATATTGTACTTCTTTGCAAGCTGCTCGAAGGATGGTTCTTTGGTTTGTCACAGCTACCGCATAGACTCCCCCTGTCTAATATTCATATTACCTATGAGTCTCTAAGTCGGATGGCTCAGAACAATTCCTGCTCTGATGTGTATTCATCATCATATTCATTGGTAGATTCATCATTTATTTGAGCTCTGAATTCTTTCTTATTGTATGTGGATTCATATTTCACTACAATTCCTGAAAGTAGAATCTATTGAACATGTTCCTTATTTACTTGTCCTTCTTTTCTTTCAGTTATTTTCCAAACCTTTTTGTATGACATCTTTCTATTTCTCTGTAGAATTTTCTTCATCTCTTTTTATTTCCAATCTTGCGATCTTTGGGACCTGGGCTTATTCTAGTTGAGTTCTTAAGTTCTAGATGACCTGTTGGGATTCTTAAAAAATGTGAACACTTTCCTTTTGTTTCATCAATTCTTTCTTGAGTGACTTGTTTTCTTCTCTTAGTTCATCTAAAGCACTAATCAATTATGCTTCATAATTGTCTTCCTTTTCAATTAGTTTTTTTGTCTCATTTCCTTCATGGCATTCTATTTCAAGATGTCCGTGTTTTTCACAATTGAAGAAAAACAACATACCTCTGGTGATTATGTACTCTTCATCTTCTGAATTTGTTTGACATGGTGGCCATAATTCTTCTTGATCTGTATCTGCATCTTCTTTGGCATTTTCTTAATTTGTGATGGGTGAAGAATATATGTTATGTAACTTATCCCAAAGTTCTTTGGCTGATGAACATTTACCAACCTTTTCTCTTTCCGTATTAGGTAATCCTTCCCAGATGAAATCCATTGCTATTTTTTTATTCTTCTTCAATTCCTTCTTAGCTGCAATATTTTCCCTTTTTGAACGATCATATCTTGTAATGACTAATAGCCAATTATAATTCCCTTGTGCCTGTGAAAATAATTTCATCCTTCTATTCCACATCTCATACTTTAAACCATTTAAACCATTGAATAGTGGTACTCCATTCTCAGAATAATCCATGATCTCCTTCCAGTGGTTAAAATGTTTCCTAAAGGAACCAACTCTA